>JAFMOD010001221.1:308217-328217 GCA_019802435.1 Corydoras maculifer
AATTGAGAATAAAGTGGAAGATATTGGATGGATGGATTATCGTGATTGAAAAAATGTAGGTGGGCAGCACGGGGGTTTAGTGGTTGGTATGTTCCCCGCTCAACCCTGTCCAAATCCCAAAAACTTGCATTCAAGGTAAACTGAATGCTCTAAATTGCCCTATATGGTGTGTGTCTATAAGTGTGCCAAGTGATAGATTGGCGCCCTGTCCTGGGTGTATCTGCCCAGCACCTGGAACGTTCTCCCCTGGATGGGCATGGAGAACACCCCCCCCCCAACCCTAAGAGGATAAAGCGGAAGATAATGGATGACTGGAATAAATTAAGATGTACGTCCACATAGTTGTGTCCATATACAGCAACAGTACACGATGCTCGTGGCCTCAGCATCATGCAGCAGTGTTAATATTAATTCTGGCTCATGAGTGCGGTCATGTTTAGAGAAACAGCCGCTCTGCTTTAATAACGCGGCGCTCTAATGAAACAGCACGCAGCCTTTTGTTCAGTTCTAACACACGTGTGGTGATGTGTGTAGTGTGTGTGTCCTGTGTGTGTACTGTGTATATCAGAAATAAATCATTCTCTCATTAAGGCACCTGGTGGTTTGTTATTACACTCTAATGGAAGTCATCAGATCTTACAGCATACGGGTGGGTGTACAGGTGAACCGGCCCTGCGCTTCCAATCTACCTGTTTGTACTTCTCAACGTTGACGCCCTCGAGCTGGCTGAGGCGGACGAGGTTGGTGCCGACAAGGATGCGCAGCTCCTGCCTCTCTTTCTCTCTCTTCTCGCGATCGCGGCTGTGTCCCTGGTGCTGCATTCTCACCCACAGCTTGTTCATCTCCGCAAAGTTCAGCAGAACGAAATCAATGGAGTCGTTGATGTCACCTGTAATCTCCTCTCTGCACACAGAGATAGAGAGAGAGAGAGAGAGAGAGACAGAGACAGAGACAGAGAGAGAGAGAGTGACACAGTGAATAACCCCTTTTTCTGAACCCCAAATGACTTAAATGGCAGAGACAGGTTCTCCTACAGGCTCCACTCATCTACAGACACTGATGTTGGACTGGTGCATAGCTCGCCGTCGCTGTTCTAATTCATCCCAAAGATGTTTGTAACATTCATTTATTCATTATCTTCCGCTTTATCCTCTATTAGGGTCACGGGGTGGGGGGTGGGGGTTCCCATGCCCATCCAGAGGAGAACGTCACAGGCGCCGGGCAGATACACCCAGGACAGGGCACCAATCCATCACTGGGCACACACTCACTTACATACACACTCTATATGGGGCAATTTGGAGAGCTTAATTGACCTTGATCTATGTTTTTGGACTGTGGGAGAAAACCGGAGAACCCGGAGGAAACCCACGCAGCCACGGGGAGAACATGGAAACTCCACCCAGATGGGGATTCAAACCTAGTACCGAGAGGCGAACGTGCTTGTTTGTAACATCTACGTTTGGTCATTTATTGGACGCTTTTATCCAAAGCGACTCACAAGGTGAGCACAGGGTTCATCACAGCGCCCCCTGGAGCAATGAGGGTTAAGGGTCTCGCTCAAGCACCCACACTGGTAACTTAAGTGGACCTGGGATTTGAACCCACAACCTTCAGATTGACAGCCCAACGCCCTGACCACTGAGCTACCCTGCCCTGTTTGAGGGGGGTTAGTCAAGTTCAAGTTCATCCAATCCAAACTCACCTCCATGTCTTTACGGACTTTGTTTTGTGCACAAAGGAAATTTTTTATTTTTTTTTTTTTTTTAAAGCTCTATCTTCAAGCCGATCTGTTAAGACAGAGCTGGAATACAAATGATTTTTTCCCGATTAAACACGGACACTGGCCACCATTTTTTCAGCTCCACTGCCCATGGATGGACTTCGTAGTTCTGTAATTACAGACAGCATCCCATCTCCATACTCTGTTCATCTCCTTTTTTTGTTTTCTAAAGCGCAGCACCCTTACAGGATCAACACTGAGAGGGTTTTATTTGGGTGGTTGATTAATAACGGAGTTAATAATGCAAACAACTGCGAGTGTTTTCCACAGCCACCCGGCGCAGATCTGATTAACATTCAACAAAAGTTACGAATCAGACGCCAAACGGAGGAACATAATGACAAGTGAACCCCGGCGACGGGGGACTCGTTTCTTCCCTACTCGACTCGTCTCGGTTCTCTCCGTCTCAACACTGTTGAGAATGCAGGTCCCAGCTGCCGAGTTCCAATTACTCTGCTAAATCATTAGGCCTGCTTCGTTACTGCAGACCGTTAACAGCCTGCTCCGGCTCGGGCACGACGCGGATCCCGCCTGACGTGGCCAGTTGCTCAAGAAACGGGAGAGGATGTCGAAATATGACAATTATACCTAAAGTACACAGCAGAGTCTGCATTACTTATATAATCCACAGACAAAGCATTCAAACACAGACCATTAATTCAGAGAACTTAACAGCAAAACTTTACAGACGCCTGTCAGGGACATCACATGATTACATAACATAGCGCCACCTCGGTCCTAATGGTGGGGGTCTGGATGGAAAGACAAAAAGTTTGTGTTATGTGCTATATATACTTTTTCACGTCTAAAAAAGGAGCGGGCCTTACTCAGACTGCTCTCCATCGTCCGGCAGGATGTTGCGGGTGCACTGCAGCAGGTAGTTCCTCAGAAAAAGGCCTCTTAATGGGTGCTGGACACCCCGACACATCTCCACCAGATCCTTCAAAATGTCCTTCCGCGACTGAGGGAACGAGCGGACGTAGACCACGCCCACCGTTATCAACAGGTACCTGGAGACGGGAAAATAAAGCCGGATGAATCGGACGTTAATAAGGGACGAAATGTCAGGGAAGCGGGAGGACGGCGGGTTCAGATTAATAAAAGTGTCAAAGAAAAAAAAAAAAAGGCAAAGTAAACAGCTGACACACTGATAAGAGACAGCGCAAGAGACGGCGGGTGGAGGACGGAGGAGCTTTTGATGAGCCAGACTCTGAAACCCGCTCGGTTTTCTTTTTTGAATGGTGACATTAATTCCACAGATCAGAACACATGATCTGAACACGGTCTCGTATGAGAGCTGACGGAAGATCTGAAGATTTGATCTCATTGCTCTGCTGTCTGTCACATGACAACATTACATTACATTTGGTCATTTATTGGACGCTTTTATCCAAAGCGACTTACAAGGTGAGCACAGGGTTCATCACAACACCCCTGGACCATGAGGGTTAAGGGTCTTGCTCAAGGACCCACATTGGCAACCCAACACCCTAACCACTGAGCTACTGCGCCCTCCATCCANCGGAAGATCTGAAGATTTGATCTCATTGCTCTGCTGTCTGTCACATGACAACATTACATTACATTTGGTCATTTATTGGACGCTTTTATCCAAAGCGACTTACAAGGTGAGCACAGGGTTCATCACAACACCCCTGGACCATGAGGGTTAAGGGTCTTGCTCAAGGACCCACATTGGCAACCCAACACCCTAACCACTGAGCTACTGCGCCCTCCATCCATCCATTATCTTCCGCTTTATCCTATTAGGGTTGCGCGGGGGGGGGGGGGTGTTCCCCCATGCCCATCCAGGGGAGAACGTTTCGGGCGCTGGGCAGATACACCCAGGACAGGGCGCCAATCTATCAATGGGCAAAACACTCACACACACAGACACACTCTATATGGGGCAATTTGGAGAACTCAATTGACCTTGATTCATGTTTTTGGACTGTGGGAGGAAACCGGAGAACCCAGAGAAAACCCACGCGGACACGGGGAGGACATGGAAACTCCACCCAGATGGGGATTCGAACCGGGAATTCCTAGCGCTGAGAGGAGAACATGCTAAACCACTAAGTCACCGTGCCGCCCTGCTACTGCGCCCTATTTATCTTTATAGTTATGAGATTGGTTTTGTAGTTGGACTTCTTGTCTCGTCGGGGGCAGTCTATGAGGATATGTTTCACAGTGATGGGTGTTTGGCCGGTTGGACATATCGGTGGGGATTCCCCCTTTTATTAGGTGTTGGTGGGTTAGTCTGGTGTGTCCGATTCTGCATCTTGAGTAGATGACTTGGTCTATGCGCCGTCCATGTCGATCGTATACAAATGACCTAAATTGAATTGAATTTGCCGTTAAAATGCGATTGTTCTCCGTTGGGATGTCTTTTAATTTCAACACTCACTGACACAGCAGCACACAAACAACCGAGTGAAATTGTCATGCTACACAATCTGATCCAGAGGATTCAGATTCTTCACACAATGCTGTGAGTTCATATCAATATAAACCAGAAGCTTAGACATACAGCAGCTTAATATCTGAATATAAATTTGTTGGACTCACAGTCTGGGGATAATGTTTCCAGCGTACTGTACTAGTTCATACAGGTCGGCCACCTTACGACCTTTGGCGAACTCGTCCGTCAGGTAAACCTCCAGATAGTGCAGCTCATCCGAAATGGCCATGTCTGTGGGACACAACACGGGAGACGCAATTCAATTCAGTACATTCCCAACATTTTCACCTAGATAAGTGGACATTGGCAATGCCACAGCTACAGGTTCACATTCCATACAGATGGGGTTTGTAGTTCCACAGTTCCATTCTGTAGTCCACCATCCTCATGCTTTTATATGACCGCATAAAGAAACTACATAAAATGAGAGACAAATCCACGTACAGAGTTCATAGTAGCTTTTGGGAGACAGCATGGATGTCCTCAGTTCGCCCAGCATGTTGGACGCATGCTTCAGGGCGTCCATTAGCTTGTTCTTGTCCTGGAAGACAACATATTTCTCTGACTCACACACAGAAGGACAGATAAGCACTACGGCAGTAATTAGCCGTGGTGGGAATTAACGATCGGGGAGATTAGTTTTTTTTTTTGAAGGCAACGTATGAACGATTGCTCATTAGTAGATATGATTAAAATTTCGGACCGCTCGCACTGCGGCGGCGTCACAATCGCGGAAATGCAGTCTCATTACGGTCCACATTACGTCCCACTGGCTTCCAATTTGAATCCGATGAAAGCTATTAACCGCCGGCGTGTTTTTGCAGTGAAAGCTTTCCTGACAGTCGGGTTTAATCCTGCCGCGCCGCCTGCACCTCGTCTGCTTTCCTCCGCTCCGCTCACATGAGGTGACAAAACCCAGAAAATCCTGTCGCTTTCTCTCCGTCACTTAATATCCAATTCCAGCGGCGGCGGTGTGACACCTGAACGAACGCGCAAATTGTTTTGTTGTCTGCACAAGCTTAGCGGTAACTAAATGAGGTGTGAATATTCGCACAGACTATGTGATTATCTTATTGTCCTTTCAGAAAGCACAAAGTTTACTTCCAGTTTAAAAGGTAGAGTTTGACTCAATTTGGAAACCGGAGCAAAACTCAGGGCTCAGATTTACGTTTACATGCATCCGATTTATTAGCATGCGATATTTTTATCTACATTCATTTATTAACATTTGAATCCCAATCTGGGTGGAGTTTCCATGTTCTCCCCGTGTCCGCGTGGGTTTCCGCCGAGTTCTCCAGTTTCCTCCCACAGTCCAAAAACATGGATCAAGTCAATTGAGTTCTCCAAATTGCCCCATATAGAGTGTGTCTGTGTGAGAGTGAGTGTGTGCCCAGTGATAGATTGGCGCCCTGTCCTGGGTGTATCTGCCCATGTCGTCCCCCCACCCGTAACACTAATGGAGGATAAAGTGAAAGATAATGAATGAATGAATGAATGAATATAAAAAACAGGTTCTAAGGCAGGCTTACCAGACAGCGTTTCATTTGGAAGGACTGCACTTTGACGGCCTGCACCGCTTCATCCAACAGCTTCTCCTGCTCATCCTGCGGCGACTGCTGAGTGGTCGGCTGCAAAAGACAGCACCACGTAGGATTAAACAAAGTTGTACTTTTTAATAGTCCACAATTAATTCCAATTTAAAAAATAATTCCAATTTTCTGGTGAGAAAACGTTGATTGGCTGCAATCGTACTGTGAAATAATTCACATGAACATAACGTAGTCGATTTCTTACTTTTTAACTTCCTTTTTTGCTGAATTCGTCTAAAAACCACAGCGAACCTCTTAGTAAACACAATGATCGTTTTTTTATATTTCATTATTTAGAGAAGAGACATGTCCCAATGCCTTATAGTGCATGTTTAATAGACTAATATGGTAAATACTACATACTGTTGCACTGCAAAACTTAAAGTATTTAGAAAACGGACACAGCAGCAGCAGCAGCACAGTAACGCCATCTACAGCATATAGGTGTCTGACACTGGAAAGTGTCTGACACTGCAGTTTGCCCTGGTGTTGCAAAATGGAGCGATTAAGAGTTCCTCCACAACAAAACCCCCCCACAGACCCACCTTACATTTCAGAAAACAGCCCTTGTGCATCAGAGCCAAGTTTATAAGTTTGAAATTATTTATGACTTTATAAATTATATAACACATCCTTAACAGAGCGCAGAGACCCTTGTGTACTTGACCCATAGCTGTCAGATTCAGCCCATAATACATTTAAATCCGGCCAGCAAGATCATTTTATATTGATCTAGTCGTTAATTGTTATTAACGACACAGTGATATGTTTTTTTTTGGACTATGCTCATATTTTGAAATTTGTATGCTTTTGACAGAAACATTTTTATGGCGTGCAGAAACGTTTCAAGAGAGTTCACGTTTATTTTTCTAAACTGACCCAAGAGCAGAGAAAACTAAATGTTTTGATTTGTTAATATTTTTATATATAGTATATTTTTAATATAATTATATAACACATCGTTAACATCAGAGCCTCAGAGTGCAGAGACCCTTGTGTAGAGTCCGAATGCTTACACCATAGCTGTCAGATTCAGCCCATAATACATTTATATCCGGCCCGCAAGATCATTTTATATTGATCTCATCGTTAATTGTTGTTAACGACACAGTGATATGTTTTTTTTGGACCATGCTCATATTTTAAATCTGTATTATTTTGACAGGAACATTTTTATGAAGTTCAGAAATATTTAAAGATATTCAATGTTTACATTCGTTTTTCTATAACGACCCAAGAGCAAGGGCGGCACGGTGGCTTAGTGTTTTAGCATGTTCTCCTCTCAGCACTAGGGTTTCCCGGTTCGAATCCCAAACTGGGTGGAGTTTGCATGTTGTTGCATGTGCTCACGTGGGTTTCCTCCGGGTTCTGCGGTTTCTCCCACAGTCCAAAAACATGGCTCAAGGTCAATTGAATGCTCCAAATTGCCCCATATAGAGTGTGTTTATGTGAGTGCCCAGCGATAGATTGCCCCCCTGTCCTGGGTGTATTAGCCCAGGGCCCGAAACGTTCTCCCCTGGATGCCTAATAAATGTTTATCCCGTTCGGCCCTCGACCTAAAGAGTGCTTTGAGTTCGACCCTCCGGAGTGAACACGGTGAGCCTTACAGCGGCTCATTAAGATTAAGAGATTAATAATCTTGATTTATTATAATTAATTAATTCACGTTAATGACACTGACACTTCCGTTCGCCGTCAGACAAACCCAGACGCTTCCACACGCACCTCGGCGAACATTTACCCGACTATAAATGAACAATCCTGCGTGTTAATTTTGTGAATCCGTCCTAAAAAACTTTAATAAACCTCACAGTTGCGATGAGGACGGAATAGCTGCATGCTAACGCTAGTTAGCATCACAGCTAAAGTCAAAATCCCCGACGAGCGGAAGGCAGAAGGTGCCGCGTGTAAAAACGAGACAAACGGCGGAACGATAAAGAGAAGGTTTAATGCAAACACGCGGTTCAATCTGTGAGATTAATAAACAGATTAAATCCCTCTGAGCAACGTAAACACAGCGCTGTTAGCTTAGCCGCCCAGGCCGCCCGCTCGCTGCTGTCTAACGGGACGTCGGTCGCGGTAACGCGCGGTGTCACGGAGCGGTTCAGACGGTTTATAAGTTTGATTAGAAGCCGTCGTGCGGCGCGGTATGTTAAAATAAAAGCGTGCAGCGACTCACCATGACGAACGACGGAACGCTCACAAATCACCTCAGCCCGAACCCGAGCTCGGTCATGTGACCCATACAGAGCGGCGCGGCAGGAGTCCGCCCACTGCGCGATGATTGGTGGAAGCGGACAGGCTCGTCCGATTCTGATTGGTTGAAAGTCATCGCCAAGGCGATGCTGGTCGTCAGAACGTGGACGTTAAGACAGTTTAGATAAATATACTATCGTGATCGGCGGCACGGTGGCTTAGTGGTTTAGCATGTTCTCCTCTCAGCGCCAGGGATTTCCCGGTTCGAATCCCCGTCTGGGTGGAGTTTGCATGTTCTCCCCGTGTCCGCGTGGGTTTCCTCCGGGTTCTCCGGTTTCCTCCCACAGTCCAAAAATATGGATCAAGTCAATTGAATTCTCAAAAAATTGCATCATATAGAGTGTGTTTGTGTGAGTGAGTGTGTGTCCAGTGATAGATTGCCCCCCTGTCCTGGGTCTATCTGCCCAGCGCCCGAGACGTTCTCCCCTGGATGGGCATGGGGAGCCCCACCGCGACCCTAATAGAGGATAAGCGGGAGATAATGAATGAATGAAGTCAATTAAGTTTTCCAAATTGCCCCATATAGAGTGTGTATGTCTGTGTGAGTGAGTGTGTGTCCAGTGATAGATTGCCCCCCCTGTCCTGGGTGTATCTGCCCACCCCACCCCACGACCCTAATAGAGGATAAAGCAGAAGATAATGGATGGATGAATGAATGAATGATCCCCATCTGGGTGGAGTTTCCATGTTCTCCCCGTGTCCGCGTGGGTTTCCTCCCACAGTCCAAAAAACATGGATCAAGGTCAATTGAGTTCTCCAAATTGCCCCATATAGTGTGTGTGTGTGAGTGTGTGTCCAGTAATAGATTGGGGTCCTGTCCTGGGTGTATCTGCCCAGCGCCCGAACCATGAAACATCCTCCCCTGGATGGGCACCCCCCCCCCCGAGACCCTAGCAGAGGATTAAGCCCAAGATAATGAATGAATGTATAAAAAATGTAGTTATTATAACTAAACGTTACACAACACTATTAATATCTTATTTACTTTTATTTATTTTCAGTATACTTTTATATACACACATACAATTTATGGGGCAATTTAGAGCATTCAGTTCACCTTAAATCCAGACTGTGGGGGAAAAAAACGAAGAACCAGGAGGAATCTTACGGGGACACTGGGGAGAACATGCAAACCACCCAGACCACTGTGCAAGTGCTGAGCACTAAGCTGTGGCCGCGCCGCCCTGAATTGTTTTAATTGCATGAATAATAAACTAAATATTAAAAGATTAAAATGCACAAGGAAACAGCATAAATAAACAGCAGCTATATAAAAAAAAAACCTCTGTGCCGAGACTATATATATAAAAAATATTGCGTCGACCAATCAGAAACGGGGGCGGGGCGTGGCGACTGAATTTCCCGCGAAATCCCCGCTCGGTCCATAGCGGCGGTGATCGGAGGAACAGAGCAGATCCGTCGCCATGGACAGAGAATTATTTCGCAAACTTGCGAGCAAAATGGGAATATCGTCCGACAAACTACTAAGGTGAGCGATTTGGTTCGTTAACGTGTGACTCGCTTTAACTCCTTTAACCGCGTTGTACTTGTATTCCCACCCGTTTGTGCCAAATCCCGCCTTCTGGAAGATGATTGGCTGGCAGTTCGTTTACTTCGTTTTTATTCGTCAGGGTTGGATGTTGTAAAAAAAATTAAAAATAAAAAAAGTTTAGCCGATTCTAATACAAAGCAGGCAGACTAATGATAACATGTAAACAATTAAATAATTAAAACGTATGTTTATTGTTTTTATTTTATTAAATTTATTACAGTAAGGCAGAAGAATACATGCGGCTTTCTCAGCTGAAGGGCTCCAGTCTCGGCGGTCCCACAGCAACCAGTAAAGCCATAATGTGCCTCGAACTGGCAGCTAATGCAATGAAGTTTCCCATCGACAAGGTGAGATTATTCATCTAACATCTGGAACATCTGGAACAGGCGCCAATTTTACTCTACACCGCCATCCGTCCTTTAGAGTTGGATGCTGTTACTGTGTATGACGTCACAGTGAGGACGACATTTACATTACATTTTACGTTTGGTCATTTATTGGACGCTTTTATCTTTTATTGGACTTACAAGGTGAGCACAGAGTTAATCACAGCATCCCTGGACCATAAGGGTCTTGTGCAAGGACCCACACTGGTAACTTCAGTGGACCTGGGATTTGAACCCACAACCTTCAGATTGACAGACCAACGTCCTGACCACTGAGCTGCCCTGCCCTTGGACAATAGCTCAGAGTAATCAAACTATCTTTTGAAGAATGTGTTTGATGTTATTTAGAACTTTTAGAAAGTGTTATTGCAGCTCAAACCTACGAGAAAAAATAAATTTGTGTTTCAGCTTCAAAGAAAGCTTAGATATTAAAAATCTGAAGTTTAAAAAGTTTTGGGGGACCTTAATCACGTCCTTCCACTCTGCTTTCTGAAGGAGTTTGCGGTGAAGCTCTCGGGACTGCATAAGAAGGTGTATCAGAGCAGTTTGAAGTCGATGGAGTGCATGCTGGGTTTGCAGAGCAGTCTGGGTTTGAGGGATCTGGCGGTGCAGTACGGCTGCATGGAGGCGGTGAAGGCGGCTGCGCAGATCCTCCAGCGGTACGTTGCTTTTTATACACGTCCCATCGATCTGTTCCCACAAACGCAGCTTCCAGCTTCAGATCACATGATTTCAACTAATAAAAAAAATAATCTGTTTTTAAGGGGAGCGGCACAGTGGCTTAGTGGTTTAGCATGTTCTCCTACCAGCGCTAGGGATTCCCGGTTCGAATCCCCATCTGGGTGGAGTTTGCAGTCCAAAAACATTGATCAAGTTAATTGAGTTCTCCAAATTGCCCCATATAGAGTATGTCTGTGTGAGTGAGTATGTGCCCAGAGATGGATTGGCGTCCTGTCCTGGGTCTATCTGCCCAGTGCCCGAAACGTTCTCCCCTGGATGGGCATGGGGCTCCCCGCCGCGACCCTAATAGAGGATAAAGCGGGAGATAATGAATGAATGTTGTTAAGGGTGACCTATCCGATTCTGACCGTGTGTTTTCCGAACTGTTTTTATTATTGTTCAGGTATGAATCCAGTCTTCCTGCAGTGCAGCGACAAGACCTTGACCTGTCCACACCGCTCTTCGTCACCGCCGCGCTGTACTGCGCCTGCAAGTGGGTAGATTAATACGTTAGTGCATCTTTACGCAGTGTAAGGACACCATCTGATTCCAAAGAACAGCAACTTCAGTTTAACACCAGAGTTATACGTCTCTGTCTCAATGAGGACTGGTCAAGTCCTGCCACAACAGTTTACACTTCTGTGACGAGTTACTTCTCCCTTTCTGCAAATCGTTTGCGGCAGTCGTGTCCGCTGTAGCCGTAGATCCTCACATGACGTTAAAGAGCAAAACAAATCATAATTTTTATTTTTATGATGTGAAAGTCTTGGTGAGTCACTGTTCTGTCTGTGCTGCTGATGGATCAGGCCGAGTGCGTCAGACTTCTCTCCTTCTGAGGGATTAAGAAGCAACATGATGTCTTGACTTTTCTGCTTTGAAGGAGCATGAAAATCCGAGTCGACAGGAAGCTGGCGTCGTCGGCGGGAACAAAGAAGGCCGTGTTCGACAGGCTGTGCGCTCAGCTTCAGAAGTTCAGCCTGGAGATTTGCAGTAAGTGTGAAAAGCAGCACTTTTCAGACTCGAGGTGCGAAAACGGAGTTTAAAGTCATGCATTGGAGGTGACGCAGCGCCGTTACGGTGACTTGGAGACGTTAAAATGCCGCCGCAAGTTTATCATTTTTTTATTTATTTATTTTTTCTCCTCCAACTATTTCATTCTTCAGTTTGTGATTCAGTTTCCTAACAAGCTGGAATTAATGGAATATGAATGCACTTGCTTCGTTATGTTTAACTTTCTTAGAGGGTATAGATGTGGCTTAGTGTTTGGCATGTGGCTTTCCTCCGGGTTCTCCACCCACTTTCCAAAAACATGGATTCAAGGTGAAGTATTTGCCCTAAATTGCCCCTATATAGTGTGTGTGCGTTAGGGTGACCAGATCCCAATTCACCAGATGTGGGACAATGTGGGACACCAATGCACTGCCATATATATATATATATATATATATATATATATATATATATATATATATATATAAATAAATATAAATGCAGGGCAATGCCTCAATTTGCGGGACGCCTGAAGAGTAATGAAATTGCGTGACTGTTCCGCACAAAGCGGCACATCTGGTCACCGTAGTGTGAGTGTGGGCCCAGGAATAGATTGTTGTACTGTCCTGGGTGTATCAAAGCTAAACGCCTAAAACGCTGGGTATATACATAGCTATAAGCCCCTCCCGATGAGTCCACTGTGCTCTGATTGGTCATTTTAATCACACTGAGAGTTTCTCCTTTATCCTCAGAGTAAAAGAGACATTTTCACCATGAGTGCTTTGGGATGAAAAGGTTTATAATCCCTTGTTTTCTGCAGTGCAAACACACACACCGAGGTTTTAACTCCATTTTTTTTTTTTAAACAACATTAAAGGCCTTTGGATTCAGACGGTAAGTGAGACAGGCGGAGGGTTCTGCAGTGTGGTGTTCGGTGTGTGTGTTGTGTGATCTTACAGAGAAAGGGAGGAAATTCCACTGAGGAAAAGTGGTTTCTGTAGAAATATATAAAATCCCCAAGTACGTGGGGGGGGGGGGGTCTTTTAAGGTTCAGCATGAATCTGTATCCTAATCAAATAAAATCTCATGTTTCTCACCGGGCGGACGATGGCTTAGTGGTTTAGCATGGGGGGGGGGGGGGGGGGGGGGGGGGGGGGGGGGGGGGGGGGGGGGGGGGGGGGGGGGGGGGGGGGGGGGGGGGGGGGGGGGGGGGGGGGGGGGGGGGGGCCCTAATAGAGGATAAAGCAGAAGATGATGAATGAATGAATGTTTCTCACCATCAGGTGAAGCTGCGTCTGTGAAAGGAACGATCCAAACCCAACAGAAGAGACGGAAGAGTCTTGCGGAGAAACTTCATGAGGTGGAGGAAGGTAACCGTCCAACACTGAAACACACAAACACACACTTTAACACCGTGTCTGTGGAATTCAAATGCATCTGGAGTGTACTGATGTGAACTCACCTGAGATGCATTGGGATCTAATCAGATTCAGCCGAGTCAGCATTATCACAGAACCAATGTGTCACACCGGAACAATAAAGGGCCTTGTTGGAGAATCAAAAGTCTGTATTCGCACTGAACCTCCGTCCTCACTCTGCTTCCAGACGAGGCTTTGCCCACCTCTCCCAAACAGCAGCGCGCCCACGAGCCGCCCGACGACCACGACGAGCAGCAGGAGAGCACCAAGAGAAACTACGAGGAGTGGAAGAGGAAGATCCTGGAGAACGCGCTCAGGGCCAAGGCGACGGACTCGTAACTCGTAGCGGCACCCTCCGGCCGCGCTTCCTTTAATTTAATTGTAGATATGATTTTGAAAGCGTTATTAGAATGAGGGCCTGAAGCCTCGCTGCTTTCAGAGCTGATTGCCGCATTCGCCTTTGAGTGCAGCAAGATTCGTACCCCCCCACCCCCCACCCCCCGCGCTACAGAACCGGCATGAGAGCATCTTGATTACAGCATTGTTCGTCTCTGAACCAGTGGAGTGTCTTATGTTTTTAAAACGATGCTTCGTTAGGCGCCTGATCGCACCGGTTTGTGCGAGATGACCCGATCATGTGATCGCCTCGTTTTCATCTGCTGCTATTGTTTTAATAAAATGGAAATGACTGCATTCTGCTCGCTTTTGCTTTTGCTTTTTTTTCTAAGGCTCATTCTGATCCGAGCAGGTGTGTGGAGCCTCGCAGGACTCACTGGGCAAATTTGGGGAAACACCCTGCAATGGTTCACGTGTCTGTTTTAGGATGTGGTTTACTAAACGGGTGGGAGGACGTCCTCACCTTCCATTTATTTATTTAAATAAATACTGATGGTCAGATGAATCGAGACGGATTTATTACAGAACTGAATCAGTGAATCGTCAGGCTGAGGAAACAAAACCCGGTTTTAATTAAAGGGGGGGAAAAAGTTTTTTAAAATGGTACAAATCAACTAAAATAATCCTTCACCGAAGGAAGAATACGTTTTTCACCCGAGTCCTGGCTTGAAATGCCTCCGGATAAAACTTACACACACACACACACACATATATATATATATACAGGAACAACATGGCGAGTGAGGAGCTGCAGGTGTTCAGTGATTAATACAGTACGATAGACATCAGGATAAATATGATCATCTGCTTTAGATCGCTGATTCATTTAACTCTAATTATTATTAAAAAAAAATAAAAATCGACATCCCCATTCCTTTCCTTCTCCAGAAATGAAACCTGTTGCTGAATACTTCTCGAGCTCTGCACATGGGCCCTAATCTACTCCTGTCCCAGCGAGGTTGAGGTGAGAAACGTCCACGGTTCGGTCCTCGTTCTCCTGAAGCTTCACAGTGTGCTGACGGCTCGGCTCTTCTGGAACCTCTTCAGCCGGTTGGCTGCCGCCACCACGTTAAAGTGTTTCTGCACCCAAAGAACAGAGAAAGTGGTTACATGCAATATGTAAATGCAAAAATGGCCTTCTAAAAATTCCACTTACACACAACAATACACATTTTCATATTTCATATTGTGTATATTTTATTTTTCCCTAATTTCATTCATACATGGTATTATATTGGTTTTTATTTCGTTTCATGTTTATTACCAGCACCTTTGGAGTTGCACCCAAATTTCATTGTAATGAAAATTAAAATGATAATAAAGGCGATTCGGGCGGCTTAGTGTTTAGCATGTTCTCCTCTCAGCACTAAGGATTCCCGGTTCGAATCCCAATCTGGGTGGAGTTTCTATGTTCCCCCTGTGTCCGCGTGGGTTTCCTCTGGGCTCTCCGGTTTCCTCCCACAGTCCAAAAACATGGATCAAGGTCAACTGTGTTCTCCAAATTGCCCCATATAGAGTGTGTGTGTAAGTGAGTGTGTGCTCAGCGATAGATTGGCACCCTGTCCTGAGTGTATCTGCCCAGCGCCTGTAATGTTCTCCACTGGATGGGCATGGGGAACACCCCCCCCCCCCGGCGACCCTAATAGAGGATAAAGAGGAAGATAATAATGAATAAAGGTGAATCTGTTTCTGATTCTGGTTGTAAGAGAGAAGGCTGTGAGGCTGAAAGATTTTCAAGAAATAATGTTATTAAAGCGTTCCCATTTCGCATTTCAACCCAAACACTCCACGTGTGATTCATCACCAGAATAAAAAAAAATCAGAATAATAATGCGTTGCAGAACCAGATTCCACAAAATAGAAACAAAAAGATTTTTTTTTTAAGGAAAGTTGAGACATTTTTAAAAATCTATAACCTTCAAGATTCAGAATCACTATGCTGCCACTGAAATGGGAATTAAAAACAACTTAAATATCACATATTCAAACCAGAAAAGGGATGAAGTACCGGAAGCAAAAAAACAAAAACAAAACAAAAAAAAAAAAGCAGGACTTTAAAGAGAGAGAATCACTAATTACTCTCACAGCTGCAGACAGAATGTAATCAGTCTGATAGATGAGCTGTGACGGGGTTTCCCCCAGCAACCGAGATGACAGGCTGAATTCCACAGAGTAAGTACGAGCTTTCAGGTGCATTAATTATAAAAACTTGGGAAGTTAAATGATCGTGAAGTCAAACAGCGGCGTGCAGACAGAAGACGAGTTCAGATCAGTTCAGCGTCGTGAGAAAACCCGGCTCATCGTTAATCACTGTAGAGACTAAAGCCCAGCCCCAGTTCAGACCTGGTATTAAAACACGGCTCGGCTCGGCTCACGTACGTTCACACGTCTGAGTGTCTCTCACGTTTCTGCTCTGTATGTAAATAAATACAAACACTGTTCCTATCAATCCAGAATCCACAGACCTCAAACTGGAAATGATGTGCATTGACCTGCATGTTTACTGATGGAGCCGTTGGCTCTATAAGCTTAATATGTTTTTTTTTGGATGAATGGATTTCAACCAAGGCGGCTTAATGGTTTAGCATGTTCTCCTCTCAGCACCAGGGATTTCCTGTTCGAATCCCCATTTGGGTGGAGTTTCCATGTTCTCCCCGTGTCCGCGTGGGTGTATTTGCCCACGTTCTCCCCTGGATGGGCATAGGAAACCCCCCCCGCGACCCTAATAGAGGATAAAGCGGAAGATAATGGATGAATGAATGGATTTCAACCAGGGAAGCAATGTACTCCCACACGGCATCTTCAGGAATTAAAAAAAAGTCCTGAACGTCTCTCTACAGCGTGGACTTTAAATGTTCTGTCTGTGTGTGTCTTTCTCTAGGAGTCGGGTGCGAATGTGTCAGGGTCTGCCCTGCAGTCTGAATGAAATTTCCTAAACAGTTAAAGCTTCTTATAGTTCATGAGTGATTTCAGGGATAGGACACAGATTTCCATGTCCTCCCCGTGTCCACGTGGGTTCCCTGGTTTCCTCCCACAGTCCAAAAACATGAAAGTTAATTGAATTCCCCAAATTGCCCCCTATAGACCCCAGTAGAGGATAAAGTGGAAGATAGCGGATGGACGGACGATGACATCACCTGTTACCGGTGAAACTGTAGAAAATGGAACCATTTTGTCTTTAAAGTGTTTCTCGATGATGCACTGACGGTTTAATCTTTGACCTGTTAGTCATATAAAGGTTGGTGTAAATGGAGTACAGAACAACCCCGGTACTCGGTTCTGGGGATATTTATAGAACCTCCTTGAGATTCGAGAATTCCTGTCGTCCTCTGTGTCTGCGATCTGCAGGGGTTCTGCAGGTATTTCACACTGCTGAAGATACAGAGGAAAGTCTTTTGGACTTTTGGACGTGCCCCCCCAGCCCGTCTCCAACCCTGCACTGGGCGTCTATGTGTGAACGTACGAGTACCTTCCACTGCCGGTGAGCTGCGAGGTAACGCTGGAGTCTCATCTGGGACTTCAGACGAACTCGATGTTTCTTCGCCTTTTCCTCCAGATTATTTAACCAGCTGTGCTTCATGCAGCCGGATGCACTGAGTCGCCCGCTGTCATCACACACACACACACACACACACACACTTTAAAGTTGTACCATTTTAAAAATATTAATTTTACACTCGGCGGCACGGTGGCTTAGTGGTTTAGCACGTTCGCCTCTCAGCGCTAGGGATTCCCGGTTCGAATCCCCATCTGGGTGGAGTTTCCATGTTCTCCCCGTGTCTGCGTGGGTTTCCTCCGGGTTCTCCGGTTTCCTCCCACAGTCCAAAAACATGGATCAAGTTAATTGAATTCTCAAAAATTGCCTCGTTTAGAGTGTGTCTGTGTGAGTGAGTGTGTGCCCAGCGATGGATTGGCGCCCTGTCCTGGGTCTATCTGCCCAGTGCCCGAGACGTTCTCCCCTGGATGGGCATGGGGAACCCCACCGCGACCCTAATAGAGGATAAGCGGGAGATAATGAATGAATGAATGAATTTTACACTCAGGTCACTTCATTCTTCTCAGGGTTCCTGGAGCCTATCCCAGTAAAGTAAAGTGAATGGTGTAGAAAAATCCTAAACAGGTTGCCCTTGCAGGCCTGACAAATCAGACTCTCACCCACATTTACCCCTAGAAATGATTTCGTTCCGTCAGGTTGCTCACCCCCTGTCTTCAGATTGGACACATACACAAACATACACAGGGAGAACATGCCAACGTCAATAAGGAAAGAACCTTGCTGCTTGTTTTCAGTATGTTCTGTACACGTGCAAAGCTGATCAAGATGCATCCTTGTCGATTTGGAACTGTCCTCAGACTCACACACTAAACCCACAGACAAATACAACGCTAATTATAAACCCATTTCACTTTCCATGCTTTGTGTAACCAAACGGAAAGGTCGTGAGTCCTGTGTAACTCACAGGTCCAGCACAGGTCCGGAAAGTGATCTCATTAGAATTATAAAGGGGATGATGCAGAGTAAATGTACGGTGCTAATTAATCCATCTTAAATGATTTCCCTCTTATGTCACCGATGATGCATTGATGATCAAAAAGGAGCTCTCCATTTAAATGGCATATGCCATTAGCTGGAATCAGCTAAAAGCAGGGATGACCCAGTGGAGGGGCACATTAGAGAGAAAGAGATTAAGAACATGCCTTCCCAACGTTAACATCAGCTCGAACATACAACTAATGATGGGACATCAAACACCAAAAAAAGCCCGTCATTCACATCAATGCTTAAATGTAATGTAGGGGGGGGGCAATCTGGCTGAGTGGCTATAAGGGTTGTTGAGCATGTGTGATGATTGGAGGGGGGTGTTGGATTAAGGAGATCTTGCCGCTGATGCACAGCAGCCTCTTAAAGGCCATCATGGTCAAGAACAGTGCGACATGAAGTAGTACTCTAATGCTGAATGTCCAAAATTAGTACAGATCCCCAAAAATAAATGGGATGGCAGTACCCACTGTGAGGAGAAGCTCACAGTACCCCCTGCTGGCACTTCAGATCATTAACTATGATTAAATAACCTTATAACCTTAAATAATCTTCTATTACTAATCACAAAGAAAGACATGAAGGAAGCGAGAGGAACCAACAGATCAAAAAAGATAAAAAAACATTTTTTTTTACTGTATTACTTTGATTTGATTGGTTTTCATGGTTTTATTTCTTTTATGCTTTTATTGGTATATTGTGTTTTTGTTTTATAATTTTAAGTTCCAAGTTCAACTCTGGGGTGGCTTAGTGGTTTAGCATGTTCTCCTCTCAGCGCTGGGGATTCCTGGTTCGAATCCCAATTTGGGTGGAGTTTGCATGTCCTCCCCGTGTCCGTGTGGGGTTCCTCCGGGTTCTCCGGTTTCCTCCCACTGTCCAAAAACATGATCCAAAAACATGATCCAAATTGCCCCATATAGAGTGTGTCTGTGTGAGTGAGTGTGTGCCCAGCGATGAATTGGCATCCGGTCCTGGGTGTATCAGCGCCCACGACCCTGGTGGAGGATAAAGCGGAAGATAATGGATGGAAGTCCAACACTGTACAGCACTTGGTTGCAGCTGTTGTTGTTTTAAAAGAACTTTAGACATAAAACCCAAGTTCAGTTCAGATTTAACACGTTTGGGATGAACCGGAACTGTGATTGTGAGTCTCCAGTTAACAGTTAGTCCAGTTCTCCTTTTAAAAGAGTGGAAGCTGTTTTGGCAGCAAAGGGAAGAGCAGCTCACAACGAGATGTAATCAAATCTGCTGGGAGTTTCTCTTTTTTATTCCCTTTATAAATACTGAATATTTTTGAGGCTGTATTTTATTTCAATATAAAAAATTGTGTGTGTGTGTGTGTGTGTGTGTGTAACACAAATCTAGAGCTAGGAAATGCATACCTTTGCCACAGCACTGTATCATTATCTTTGCATATCTTGTTATTTCCTGACATTTGACCCGCAGCCCGACCAACACATTATGTTCCGTCGGCTCTGCTGTGACACTGAATCACTGATAATTCTACAGAACGATCGGGAGTGGGTGCTTGCAGCACTGATTTTAAACCGCCTGCCTGACGAAAGCTCCCCTCGTCGGATAAAACATCCCAATTACGAGCCGTGCGCAATCAAAACACATTTAAAGTGCGTCCGACCGAAGCAACGGCCCGCATGATTCAGCGCAGCATTGTTCGACCCGGAGAGAGAGAGTGAAGAATACACTGTGGGTGTGTGTTGCGTCACTAAATACACCCTGTCACAGATCTGCAGCGCATCATTAGCAGGCATTAGAGGTTTGGGTGCCCCTGCTGTGCCAGTCGGGTATTGTCTCATGCCAGCTGAGCGGTGACGAGCATGCGGCTCTAAAAAAGCCCGTGTCGTGTACAACTGCTCTGATGCATGCAGTTAATTTCAGCCTTTTTAAATAA
>JAFMOD010001221.1:330717-343625 GCA_019802435.1 Corydoras maculifer
TGAGCGAAATGAGCTACATAATCCAGCACTTAAGCCGCACAGGTCATGACGCAAAGCCTCGGCGCGACATTAACGAAGTCTTTCAGACGTGCACTTTAACGCGGGTTACGGGGTCTCACTGAAACAGACGACAGGCTGCATTAAACACACGTTATTACAGCGCCAACTATCATGTCATCACGAGCTGAGCTTTCACTGGGTGGAACGTTTTTATTTACATGGATGTTAAAGTGTCTGGTGCGAATTCAACTCTTATTTATAGCGAAAGATTTATATCGAGCCAGATTACTTAAAAAAACTGCAATTGTAACTTATTACAGACAAAAAAAACCAAGAGCCTCAAGTGAATTCTAAAGTGCGTTTACTCGATTGCCTGATTGTCTGGACTGCTCGCATTTGATGCCTCTGGCCATGTTCTTGTCTTCTAAGGTGGTTCTGACAGAACCCAGATGTAGGTTTATGGGTCATTGTCTTGTGGTAATATGAAGTTCTGAACAAAATACTGTAGATTTTTTAATTCCAGTGTGACGGTCACCAACTCTGGATCCTACAAAATCACCGCAGACCATCAGGCCTCCTCCCTCATGTTGCACAGTTGGTGTACAATCACACCCATTATCTTCCGCTTAATCCTCTATTAGGGTCGCGGGGGGGTTCCCTATGCCCATCCAGGGGAGAACATTTTAGGCGCTGGGCAGATACACCCAGGACAGGACGCCAATCTATCACTGGGCACACACTCACTCACACACATTCTATATATATAGATACAATTTGGAGAATTTAATTGACCTTGATCCATGTTTTTGGACTGTGGAGGGAAACTGGAGAACCCAGAGGAAACCCACACGGACATGGGGAGGACATGGAAACTTCACCCAGATGGGGATTCGAACCGGGAATCCGTAGTGCTGAGAGGAGAACAAGCCAAACACTAAGACACCGTGCCGCTCCCACATCGATCATATATTTAAAAATGTGATGTCTCCTTTGTACCATTTTAGATTACTTACTGAACTTTAACTTTAAAAACATCAACACAAACTTCAGGAGTTTCTATGAAGCAGTGAATACTCACACAACCTTCAGCACCATCACTATAAACAACATTCTGATATCATGATTACATGATGCTCACTGTACTCATGTGCTAATTAATAAATTATTATTTATAAGTGAATGTTATTTGGGGACACAGTCGTTAAGAAGGTGTTCCATCATGTACGTTAATATTACGGAAGACAATGTGAACTTACAGCATGTAAGTGATCACGCCGACGCTCCACATGTCTGTCGGGAACGACACAAAGTCATAGTTTACAACTTCAGGTGCTAAAAACTCAGGGGTCCCAAAGTTGACCTTCAGCTTCTCTCGGGGTCGATATCTAAAAAATTAAGAGAACAATCAAACTTTTATGCACAGAAGCATAAAGGTACAAGTGTATTGTAAGTGATTTGTTGAGAATTAGCTAGAATTTTAATCTTAATCCAATAGTGTAGAAAATATATTTTACACGAATCATCTGTAAACAGTTTGGGGAAGACCCTATCTAAACTAACATGGCTGTAACCCTACACTCACCAGCAGAGACACCAAGCATTAAAGATGCTACAGGGTTTACATTCCCAGTTTCTGCAAAGTCACACAGAGTAACACGAGTTGCCTGGCAACTAAATTGTTAACGTAATAAGATTGAGTAAATATTAACTTTATGCAAATGAGCAGCAACAACAAAGTAAAGTGACAGCCAATCTCAGGCTGGCAAATCACAGACATTCCTTTTTAACGTCTTATAAATGTCAGTTTCAAGCATTTTGGATTGTCCCTGCACATGGAGGGGTGACCTGGTGATGCAGTGGTGAAGCTCGACCTAAAAATCAGTCTTTTCTGTGTGGGGTTTGCATGTTCTCCTTTAACTTTGTAGTTTTCCTTCCATGTTCCAAAATTACATGAGGAGATGAACTGCGAGATGTGTGCGTTTGTCTGTCTGCCCTGCGTGAGGCTGGGGGTGACCCATCCAATCCACTTATCCCCTGTTTGATATGTAAGTGGTTGTCATGGTGACCTTTTTGTCATGGTGACGAGGATGATGAAGATCTTTTCGACAAACCGGACCCATGAATACACCTGCCCATGATGGAACCCATATCAACGCCCATGATGGAACGTCCTCATAGTGTGGACAAAAATGCAGCCCCAAACCCAGTCTGAGGGTCTTGTAGTAACGAGGCTCAGTGTTCGAGGCATTCAGAACATTCACAGGAGACGGGAAACAATTCGATAGGACAATGGGACCCGATGACTCAGCGCTGCGGGTACGCGGACCCGAGGACGATGATCGAGAGCTCGATAAAGACCCTGAACGAGAATCTGTACGAAATGCACGCCGGTCTTTTGTGAGGACGCTCGTGGGTAGGGGAGCGAGTAAGGGGCCGGTTCGCTGGCGCGAGCGCGGGGGCCGGATGATGAAGCTGCGTCCGTCCGGTGAATCAGAGCAAATGCATGAGACAGAACTGCTGAGGAGTGTAATTACAGATAAATCACCGTCCTCCCATCAACCGTCACAAACGACTTCAGACGGGAAGGCAGGGGTCTGGTTGATGGCCCGGTTCACCTCCGACAGATAAACACCACTCCACTTTCTTACTCACTTTCTCGCCAGTCCAAAATCGATGATCTTGATCTGGTTGCCCGTGGTGCTGACACACAGAATATTCTCAGGCTGCGATTCAAAAATAAAAATAATAATGAAGCAAATGAGAAGCGTTGCATTTACAACATTACAACAACATTACAGAGATCAGTGTCTGATGTCCCTCAATGTCCTCACAGCAGAGGTTCTGTTTATGTGGTGGGGGATTCTCTGGTTTCCTTCCACGGTCCAAAAACAGGGCTTTAAGGTAAATGCTCCAAATTGCCCCATATAGTGTATTTGTTTGTGTGAGTGAATGTGCCCAGTGATAGATTGAACGATTGGTGTCTCCAGGGTGTATCTGCCCAATGCCCAAAACATTCTCCCCTGGATGGGCATATGGGGAACCCCCTCCCACCCTGTTAGAGGATTGAGCAGAAGATAATGAATGAATAAAAAATATTTTTGAGAATATGATCAAGAACGCCCAGCGATAGGTTGGCGCCCTGTCCTGGGTGTGTCTGCCCAGCGTCCAAAACGTTCTCCTCTGGATGGGCAAGGGGGAACCCCCCCCCCCCCCCCCGCGACCCTAATAGAGGATAAAGCGGAAGATAATGGATGGATGAATGAATGAATGATCAAGAACGAGATTCAGTGTTCATAAACTCCAAATCCCACCAGCGCCAACGCACATCAGCACATCAGTGCCACTGCAGTGCTGAGAACCACCCACCACCCTAATAATACCTGCTTTGTGATGGTTCTGGCCTTGGCCTTTAAGGGAAAGGAAAAATACATAAAGACATAAAAAATGACTACAGTCTGTAATTGTAGAATTATATTGTGCAACCATATGGTTGAACTGATATAGAAATAAATAAATAGGAATTGTTTATAAGGTTTTGCAGTAAACGGTCATATACATCCATTATCTTCCACTTTATCCTCTATTAGGGTCGCGGTGGGGGTTCCCCATGCCCATCCAGGGGAGAACGTCTCGGGTGCTGGGCAAATACACCCAGGATGGGGGGGGGGGCAATCTATCACTGAGCACACACTCACACACTCTATATGGGGCAATTTGGAGAACTCAATTGACCTTGATCCATGTTTTTGGACTGTGGGAGAAAACCAGAGAACCCAGAGGAAACCCACGCGGACATGGGGAGAACATGAAAACTCCACCCAGATGGGGATTCGAACCGGTTGCTGAAAGGCAAACGTGCCAACCACTAAACCACTGTGCCCCCCGTCATATATATATATACTGTATATATATATATTTTTTATATATATTTTTTATATATTTTTATTGTAAATATAAACAATATACTTACAAACACAATAGTAAACGGTCATATTTACCGTCTGTCCTTTGGGATGACGTGCAAGTTATAGGCACTCGTATTATAAGCAGGGACGTCTAAAACCTGTGCATAACACATCTGTATTTCTCAAATTTATGGCAACCGAAGCACAAAATAACAGCTTTCTCCTTTTGTCCGCATCATAATGTCATCACATCGTCCTGATGACCGTGTGCACCGAGTTCGGAGCGTTCATACAAAGTCCACGTCTTTGTTTCGTGAGCATTCCGAGCGACATCAGTCTGCTTCATTCTGCACCACCATGGGTGGAATTGGAAAGCCGACCTGCCGCTGCTGCCTTTTCCTTCAGACTTGTTTATGATTTATTTGTAACTCTGGAGAGAAGGAGCTCCAGGTTGTCTCACCTTTAGGTCCAGGTGCAGGATGTACTGCTGATGGAGATACTGCACGCCCTCGCAGATCTGCCGGGTGAACACGATGGCGTCCAGCTCCGTCAGATGGAAGTGTTCGTCGACGATGCGTTCGAACAGCTCGCCGCCCTCCACGCTTAGAAAAAAAAAACATCAACATCTTATTTTTACGTATAGATGGGCTGAAAATCAATCGTACACTGTGTCCTCACGGCTGGAACGTCTCGGTGTGCTGGGTTAGACCCAACAAGCAAGTTCAGTGTGTGGACAAAAAGTTTGTGGACACCAGACACAAACACCATCATGAGCTTCCTCTCTCCTGAAGAAGAAGTATTAAGAAGAGAGACGTGAGGCGGCTGGACAAGTTGGTCAGACGTGCGGAGTGCGGACTGCACTGGGTGCAGAAGAGGCAGAGAGGACACTAAAACTGCTGTCCATCATGGACGATGATGGTCACCCATTGCACACCATCATTATGGACCAGAGGAGCACGTTCAGTGGCAGGCTGCGTTCACTGAGCTGCTCCACAGAAAGACTGAGGAGATCTTTTGTTCTAAGGGTCATCAGGCTCTACAATAATACTGTTTTGAGACGGAGGAACAAATAAAACACGAGGACATTTAAAAACTGTCTCTTGCATTTTGCACATGATCACTTGGTCTCCATCCATACTGGACACTTCATTTTCAGTTTTAGTTTTGATACTACTACACACTTGACACTTTATAATCGTAAATTGTGTATATATCACGGTGGCTTAGTGGTTTAGCATGTTCTCCTCTCTCAGCACTAGGGATTTCCCGGTTTGAATCCCCATCTGGGTGAAGTTTCCATGTTCTCCCCGTGTCCGCGTGGGTTTCCTCCGGGTCCTCCGGTTTCCTCCCACAGTCCAAAACCATGGATCAAGGTCAATTGAACCCTCCAAAATTGCCCCATATAGAGTGTGTGTGTGTGTGAGTGAGTGTGTGTCCAGCGATAGATTTGTGCCCTGTCCTGGGTGTATCTGCCCAGCGCCCGAGACGTTCTTCCCTGGATGGGCATGGGGAACCCCCCCCCCGTGTCCCTAATATAGGGTAAAGCGGAAGATAATGGATATCTATATATAGTTTCCCCCTATTTTTGACTTTACTGCTACTGGATGCTAAATTTCCTTCGGGATGAATAAAGTATTCTATCCATCCTGTGGTTTTTATTTATTTTGTGTGTTATACCTCCGCTGCCCCGGTTCAGCTTACAGAGCAGGGCTTATTAAACACAGACAGAGATGTTCTGGGCAAAGCGGCACAATCTCGTCTGGTTGGCGTGATGGCGACAGGTTGGTGTGGGTGCCGTCAGGTCTGTCTGTGAGACACAGCCAGCGAACGTCCTGATCTAAATAAAGCTCTAATGGAGGAAATCGGCTCGGACATCAAAGCCTTAATGAAACAAGTCATATGTAAGAGCCTCACATTCACCGCTTTCATAAAGCCCGGCCCTTATTTTCTAGTCCTGCAACATAATGAGCATCTTTTATGCCTCTCTGTGGAGAAAAAGATGTTTACTCACTACTCCATTATGAGAGTCAGGTTGGTCCGGGACTCGAACGCATCATACAGCTGGATGAGGTTCACATGATTGAGCTGATTCATCATCCCAATTTCGTTCTTCACCTCCTCCTGAGTGAGAGAGAGAGAGAGAGAGAGAGAGAGAGAGATTCACTTCATTTACTCATTCAGAGTGAGAGATGGTAGAAAACTTAATGTTAAATGTTGACAGTAGGTGGCACGGTGGCTTAGTGTTTAGCATGTTCTCCTCTCAGCACTAGAGATTCCCGGTTCGAATCCCCATCTGGGTGGAGTTTCCATGTCCTCCCCGTGTCTGCGTGGGTTTCCTCCGGGTTCTCCGGTTTCCTCCCACAGTCCAAAAACATGGATCAAGTCAATTGAGTTCTCCAAATTGCCCCATATAGAGTGTGTGTGTGAGTGAGTGTGTGTCCAGTGATAGGTCGGCGTCCTGTCCTGGGTGTATCTGCCCAGCGCCCGAAACTTTCCCCCCTGGATGGGCATGGGGAACCCCCCGCCCCCCGCGACCCTAATAGAGGATAAAGCAGAGATAATGGTAGACGGGATTTGATTGATTACTTCTGTTAATTTGAACTCACTCTTTCTTTCATTCCTTTTACTTTTATGATCTTGGCAGCGAGATTAAGTCCTGAAGAGAGTTCAGCACACTTATGAACCTGGCCGAAGCGCCCCCTGCAGGCGGAGATCAGCAAAATACACAAACTCATTTACTGAGTGACGGTCAAGTGCAATGATACGTAGATTTCATCAATACAGTCTTAAACACTCATTAGAATATTTAATTTAACATTCAGTTAAAATGATAAAAAAAGGATATATGTCGTTACAATATTTAACTATAAGCTTAAAAATGTTAAATATTAAAAAAAGCACATTTAATCAAGCAAGTGATTTATTTATTTGATTTATTAAAATATATATTTTAATATTATTATTATATTATTAAAATAAAATAAATATTATTAGAATATGATTTATTTATGAACATTGAGTCATTTTTTTTATCCTGACGGATTATCAGCTGATTAACTAAAAGAAGCGCCCTCATTACATAATGTTGTCCCCAGCGTGCTTTATGGTTGGTACGATGTATTGTGCTTATTTTTTTCATTTAAAAACTCAACATACTGTTCAATCTTGGTTCCACTTCAACATATAACCGTTTCTCACATGGCATCTTGTTACAAGAAGGGTTAAATTGAGACTTGAGTTTTTTCACCCAAAATTCACTAAAAAAATACCATTTACAAACGGTTCCCACAAAGCTGGAAGCAAATATCTGAGTAATACACAGCTAGGTTTTTAATTTTTGTTCCATCTGGGATAAAGGAACTGAGAGAAACACTTGAACTCGGTGGTTAATGGCGTGTCCCTATACTTCTGTTCATATGGTGTATAATTAGGTGCTAGAAAGGCACGTTATGCTCTCTATCCAGATGCAGACAGTCAAATAATCTGAGGAACACAAAGTAAGAGAGAGAGAGAGAGAGAGAGAGAGAGAGAGAGAGAGACAGACAGAATGGGGGAGGCAGGTTTATGTACTTCCATATTACAGGCAGATAAACAGCCTTTCAGCTTTATTTGAATAATGGCTTTTTTTTCTTTGATCCAAAGCAAACACACGACTGAGTGATTAGGAGAAAGAGTTCTGATGATTTGTAATAACATCTGAGTTGCTGTGTTTACGTTCCGTCTCGACATTAGTGCGACTGAGTGAATGTTCGTTTCGCAGAATGACATTAGCTTCATCGGCACCGGTTTATATTTTTTTTAATTGCATCCTCTCAGTGACTTGTCTAATGTTTTTGGGTTTGTGTGTGGAAGCCTCACACTCGCTCAGAGTTACGGCTCGCTGTAAAGCAGAGTGCCTCAGAGTCAACACCTCCCCAAAATAACCTCCGTCCATGACAATCCAGAAACAAACCCGGCTCTTATTCGTGCTCTGTGTGGAGGGATTAAGCTCTGGCTGTATGTGCAAGTCATTTAAGTTTGACGTTGTTTACTCCCATCTGCCCCACTGTATATTATCTGCAGCCTCGAACCCTTCTCCACCCCCAGACTACCCCGGGACGCCTAGCTCCTTATCTCTGAAAGCCTTATCTGCATGCCTGTAGTCAGAGGATGCAGACGGGTAAATGCCATGTTGACAGAGCGGCGATAGAACAAACCTGTAATAACCAGCTGGTGGGTCTTATCACACACCCCTGAGGCTCTGAGGGTCGAACCTGCAACACTACATTAATATAGACGTGTGGCTTAAAAAAAAACAAAAGTAAGCCTACACCTAAACTTGCCAAAGATGACTTAACTTTGCCCAAAGGATCACAAAAGGGCCTTCCCCAAGCTGTTGGAGGCATATAGTTGTGCCATGTGCTCATATATCTTATACACCTGTGGTAATAAAACAGCTAAATATAATGATTAAGAGATGTTTCCAAGTACTCTCGACCATGATGGGTGAATCAAATCATTTGGAATTCTCTCTAAACCTCGTTTTATCTAAGAGTTGCATAAAGATCAAAGGGTTTTCCTTTTTTCCGTCCTCGGTGGCTCGTTTGATAGCGATTCGTATATTCTCGCAATCCAGACATGCACAGGAAGCACAGACCTCTAACTCGCCTGTCGGTGTCAGGATCAAACGCACCACGCCGACCCACACTCACCCGCCCAGCAGCACGTTGGGCTGCACTGTGTAATACGAGCCGATGGGAACCTGTTTGGCACTGACGATGCGGTGCTCGAACGGGGCAGGTCGAGGTGGGCAGTCGTCTAAAGGAAGAAAAGAAAAAAAAAAACAGGTTTAGTTTTTCTAAAAACAGCTGATGCGAACCCAGCGGTGTGTGAAATATAACGTTTACAGCAGATAAAATTTAAAAAAAGAAAGAAAAAAAAGAAAAAAAGAAATAAAACGTTTTAGTAATAGCGCCTGCTGCTTTGAACTGGATCATTCACCCTGACTGAGATTCCTCGAACCGATTCCATGGATTCCTGGAAGGAACAGCTGTTAACGACATGTTCGAGGTCACAGATCGACCCAGAGGAGAGGCCATTTCACGCCAGCTAACAAGTCTGTAAGAATGTTCGGCGTGTTCAAATTATCCATGTAAAACCACATTATGATGTCACAATGATGAAAATCTGTAGGGTCTTTTGGGTTGAAGACGTCCTCTGGTGTTTGTGTGCTGTTCCTGAATCCAAATACACACAAAGACACGTGCAGATACATCGTACAGACAAAAATATCAGGACACCGCTTTTAAATCTCTAAATGATTCTGGAACTGCCTACTTAATTAAGCAGCTTATATTTAAATTTTATTTTGTGGTTCCCTATCTCTTTATTTATATATCATTAAGAATGTAGCCAATGAGGTTTGTGTTCTGTTGGCATATTATTTGTGTTTATGTAATGAGTTCATTGCCTTTTTTAGTATTAATGTGAATTAATATACAATTTCATGGTTATGTTCAGGTGGAGGGCTTAGTGGTGGCTTAGTGATTTAGCACGTTCTCCTCTCAGCACTAGGGAATCCCGGTTCGAATCCCCATCTGGGTGGAGTTTCCATGTCCTCCCCGTGTCCGCGTGGGATTCCTCCCACAGTCCAAAAACATGGATCAAGTCAATTGAGTTCCCCAAATTGCCCCATATAGAGTGTGTATGCGTGCGTGTCTGTGTGAGTAAGTGTGTGTCCAGCGATAGATAGGCACCCTGTCCTGGGTGTATCTGCCCAGCGCCCGAGACGTTCTCCCCTGGATGGGCATAGGGAACCCCACCGCGACCCTAATAGAGGATAAAGCGGAAGATAATGGATGGATGGGATGTTCAGGTGGAGATTCATGTGGTTTAACGAGTAAAGGGTAATTCTTAAGACTGAGGGTTAATTCATACTGATTAACTAGCACTAATAGTTTACACTGCATAAACCGTTCATTGTCCGTTTGTTTGTGTTATTTATATTACGGTTCTTATGGTTAGGTAAACGTTTAAGGAAATAAGTTCAAGAATAAACCTAATCAGTGTTGTCAAGATTTTTAAATGAGAAAGAGCTTCAGATTCATTCAGCCGTATTTCCACAAGATAACAGTACTGGAACAGTTTGGGGAAGGACCTATTAATGTTCCAGCATAACTGTGTCCCAACGCACAAAGCAAGATCCATACAGACATGTTCGGGTGTTTTTGGTGTGGAGGAACCCACTCAGAGCACTGAATGAAGATTGTGAGGCAGGTCTCCCTCACCCAACATCAGTGTCTGACTTCACAAATGAATGAAAGTGTAAGTCTACAACAAAGAGTGAGAGCTTTATAGGTGAAACATGCAGGTGTTCCAATACTTCCACACAGTGTTCACTCTGCTTTAACAAAAGTTATAAACTAAAAGCAGCAGTAAAGAGCTTTAACCTGTTTGGACAGACATTTTGACAATTAAAATCCTGTTAACAAGATTTAAGCTTCTTATTTATTCATCCATCCATTATCTTCTGCTTTATCCTCTATTAGGGTCACGGGGGGGGGGGGGGTTCCCCATGCCCATCCAGGGGAGACCGTTTTGGGCGCGGGGCAGATACACCCAGGACAGGACGCCAATTTATCGCTGGACACACACTCACTCGCAATTTGGAGAACTCGATTGACTTGATCCATGTTTTTGGACTGTGGGAGGAAACCGGAGAACCCGGAGGAAACCAACGCGGACACGGGGAGAACATGGAAACTCCACCCAGATTGGGATTCGAACCGGGAATCTCTAGCGCTGAGAGGCGAACGTGCCAACCACTAAGCCACCGTGCCGCCCGCTTCTTATTTAACTTCTCACAAAAAGTAAAAACAGAAAACGGCCTTCCCCAAACTGTTTCCACAAATTTAGGATCATACAGATGTAATGTTAATGATTCTTCTTTACATACCAATGATGGCAAACTGCAAATCCAAGACCGTTGGTTTTGTGGTCTGGGCTTCAGAACCCGTCTGTTCACATCCTTCACTCTGTGTGGTCTTCTCTTTTTCCAGAACCGACCCCGGAGCCTCCGAACGATTTTTCAGCGCGACAGGCTCAGGTTTTGGTTCGCACTGAGCTCGGGATCCCGGAGACGGCTGAGTGATACCCAGAACTCCCTCCTTCTGTTGCGGAGCAGCATCCAGGTTTTCTTCGACAGGAGGGAGGGATTCAGTGGAGAGCCTGGAATCTTTAGGGACGTCTTTAGTCTTTGGCTGGTGTTTATCCTGCTGATCTGGCTCAGCTTTGGCAGTGGAGTCAACGGATTGTTGTACGGATGGTGGTGGGACCTCTGCTTCTTCAGGAACATGTCTGCGTTTACAACATCATCATCATTTTACCGTAAACGTATAATAACATGCAGAAAGATCAGTATTTACATTTACATTTGGTCATTTATTAGACGCTTTTACCCAAAGCAACTTACAAGGTGAACACAGGGTTCATCACAACATCCCTGGAGCAATGAGGGTTAAGGGTCTTGCTCAAGGACCCACACTGGTAACTTCAGTGGACCTGGGATTAGAACCCACAACCTTCAGCTTGAGAGCCCAACGCCCTGACCACTGAGCTACCACTCCTTCAGTATGAAACTAAAACTAATAAAACCTATCCTCAATTTAGATCAGAATAAGCCTCAGATCGGTATTAAGCAGTGCGAGGATCAGTATTAGGCTGAGATCAGTATATATCTGCACTGTGATTGGTACTGATTTGAGATCAGTGGATTAATTTGTACCGTACAGGTTTATTTCATCAGCTTGTTTATAGCGTTTCAAAGTATAAGTGTGAATTAATCGCACGGTGTTTAAGTTTCGTGGCCTGAACGCTGGTGTAAAGTGATTTTTGTAATGAGCATGTAATAGGGTGTCAGCGAGAGCCCGGTTTAATTGAGCTCAGGCAGATTTCCTTTCACGTGGAATACTTGGTGATAATTAGCGAGCCTCGGCCCTGCTCGCGACCTGACGCGCTCCGGCTCATCTGGCTCATTACAGTACAGAGATGCGGCGGTCACATTAACACCCTGCAAAAGGTGTTAATTCTTCAACTACCCCAGCTGAGACTTAAAACACCAACCTTTAACCTCCCACTCGGGAGGCTGGGCCTTAGATTTGCCTCAGATCCTTAAATAAAACATGTTTAGGGTCATTTATTTCTTAAAATTATATAAGCATCAAAGACAGTCATATCAAAACGTATTCTGCAATTGTATAAATGTTTTTTAGATGTTGTTGGGACAACTTTTCCATCAAAGTCAAAAAAATGCTTTTTTTGAGATGCTGGACAACAATGCACATCTCAGAGTCCACATTCCAATTCACCTCATGTGAAGTTAAAATTATTGTAGTATTAGGAAGTTTCCTTAAAACACAAAACAGAACATTAAAAGCATAGAAACGTTCAAACAGCTTTGTGTTCCGCACCTTTAACTAGAAACTAATCTGAAAACAAACATATAGGATTATTTAACGATGCATCTATAAGGTCATTGTGTGCAGAGCATCTGGTTTGCATCTTTAGGTGTTGCCTGGCAACAGTCGCCTCTGGCTCTGGATCTACATGGTGGAGCCATGGTAATGATTGAACAGGTCGTAATCCGTCGTGGTTCGGGGTAAAATAAAACGGGTGCCATTGGGCATCGGTGGATGACGCACATGAGGTCAGTAAGAAGTAAAAATAAATAAATAAAAAACCCTTCCACTTCAGTATCAATTAATCAGGTGTTTAATTAACCTGATCGGGTCTCCACTCTCCCCATTGTCACCTGGCCCACATTGTTGACCCAAAGCAACAGAACTAGTACAGCGTGAAGCATCAAAGAGGAACTCGTTCTTAACGAACCAACCACAAAACATTCTCATGTTTCTTCCCCTGTTTTCCATCTTCAGCTCAATGTCTTATTAACTCTGCTACGAAAAATCCAAACCCTTCATCTTCCGCTTTACCCTCAACTAGGGTCGTGGGGGGGGGGGGGGGGAA
>JAFMOD010001221.1:381049-416049 GCA_019802435.1 Corydoras maculifer
CCGACCTCCTCTGTGGTACAGGTAACCCACAGGTCCATTCTGTACGACTTCTGAACTTCAGCCACTCGTCCGGTAGCCCGGCCCCCTAAAGGATCAGTCTCTGGCCCAGAATCTTGCGGTTGATCTCGGCCAGCGCCACGGAGAACACGAAGGCCTTCTCGTCTGACAGGTTGGCATAGATATCCACCTCCTTTTCCTGTTTTTCTAAATGAAGGAAAACAGAGGCAGGAAAACATCAATTAAATTGAAAGAAAGGAAGAGATTAATAAAGTATATGATGAGTGAACACGCAGGGAGGAACTGATGGGATCAGTTACAGCGGCTGGAAATCCCTGGGACTCACTAAGCCTAGATATTACTTACACTCTCTAATGCAGGGAGACAGGGGCATTAGGGACAGGCATTTAAAAGCTGAACACAGTGCAAATAAGACAGCCACTGCATCAGTAAGTACATTTTATACTCAAGGTTACTTTATAAAGTCACGGACGCTTAGATGGTGGTGCTGACACCTCACTGCGGCATGCTGCGTGGTTTGATTTACAGTAGGTGTGAAAAAACATTTAATAATATACCAAAATACCATTTTTGGTGGGTATAAGTAGGTTTGTGTGTCTGCCCTGTAATAAAATGCCCTTTACGTTTACCTGCTAAATGATAGGAAAGGCACCAGCACCCCCTACAACTTAAAAAAAATAAGCATTGATTAAAAATAAATGCGTAATGATAATATTGTTAATCTTTAAACTGCTGATGTATATAAACCCATGTAAAAAGGTAACTTTGGCTCTGCTTGAATACGAAATGGCATCTCTGACCAGTCCACATGCCCCATGGTCAAAAGCGCATGAGGCCGTATTGGGGATTTATAACAGTATCTTTAACAGCGACCTCTACTGCCCTATTTAGAGCTTCCTGGTAAACCCTGCTGCTTGGTTGGTATAAAAGAAGCGTTCAATGTTGCTAGGGCAGTGGAACTTCCCTTCTTTTGTCACATGAAAAACGAAGAGCAAAAGAACTTCGAACCATAAAAAAACACACGATTGAACACAACAACTGATCCCATCCCCCGAAAAAAGATCTGCCAAAGATTTGCATGTCTGTGAAATCTAGATCATCTACCATAATAAGAGAAGGCTCTAAGTACTAAACTCAGCGGTGCAAGTAATGACTCATGTTTACTTTAGAAACATCTTTGGATAGGGGGCTTTTTTTTTTCTTGTTCTTTAAAAAAAAAAAAAAAAAAAAAAAATTATGGTTTGGTTTCCTCATGCTCAACCACAAGGGCGGGATTTTACCCGTAATGATAGAGCTGACTGTTTAGGGATCGAGTGTCTACATGACACTTATTAAACCATAAATCAACTCGTTGATGACCTGTGCTGAAGCTCGTAATGTTGAGATGAACTCAAACACAATGTAAAGAAACGGAACGTGCGATTATCACAGCGGCCTGCTCGAGCACCTCAGAGGAATTCTGTTAAAAAGCAAACCTGAGAAAACAAACGGGTTACGGATGACTCAAAGGGGAGAGAATGACAGCCATGTTAATCATGAACAAGCATCTGCAGGGCTGCAGCAATGAGAGACGGTAGAGAAGTGAAACGGCTGTAGTGTGATGAAACCACAGCCTCACAAAATCATAGAGACGAAAAGAGCTGAGAGCTGATTCACCTCTAGAAGCAGTATGAGAAACACCATACGCAAATCTATTTATAGCACTGGTGCTTTTAAAATGAAAAGTTCAACAGGGGAAGTACATCTACATTTACAGATTGGTAAGAAATTATTATTTTACAGCAAATTAATTTCACATTTACATTTAGTCATTCAGCAGACGCTTTTATCCAAAGCGACTTACAAATGAGAACAACACAAGTCAGAAGTTCTGCAGAAAACCAACTACACTGTTTGTTTTTTAACACCATGAATCACCCTTCGGCCTTACTCATGGCAGAGGGTGGGTTGTTATTTATACAGTCTTATAATCTTACTATAAGGCTATAATTGAGCCTTTATTCCAATGTCTTTCAGAAATGTCATGAGCTTTGAAGTGTTTTTTGGGCTTAGAGCTGTTTGTAAGTCGTGGGATATGTTCTGTTTCTTTCTGGTGTCTTTGTATTTATCGCATTCCAGAATTATGTGCTTTATTGTGATGGTCTTATTACAGGTGTCACAGGTTGGTGGAGGTCCTCCCTTTAGGAGATGCTGGTGAGTTAATTTCGTGTGGCCTATGTGACATCTAGTCCATCAACTACACTGTAAAATCATCAAACCTGATTATTATTTAATGCTGCGCCCCCCCCCCTTTTTATTTTTTTTAACAACAGGTATTTGTTAAAAAGATGCGTCTTCAGTAGTTTCTTAAAACTGCTTAGTGACTCCGCCTTATGGACAGAGTTGGGAAGATCGTTCCACCATTTTGCAGTGGTGAACGCCACGTGAATTTCACGCCACATTTCAGTATGATAATCCATCCATCCATTATCTTCCGCTTTATCCTCTATTAGGGTCGCGGGGGGGGGGGGGTGTTCCCCATGCCCATCTAGGGAGGAACGTTTCGGCCGCTGGGCAGATACACCCAGGACAGGACGCCAATCTATCGCTGGGCACACACTCATTCACACAGACACACTATATGGGGCAATTTGGAGAACTCAATTGACTTGATCCATGTTTTTGGACTGTGGAAACCGGAGAACCCGGAGGAAACCCACACGGACACGGGGAGAACATGGAAACTCCACCCGGATTGGGATTTGAACCGGGAATCCCTAATGCTGAGAGGAGAACATGCTAAACCACTAAGCCACCGTGCCTCGGCGTGATAATGAATTAATAAAGACACTTAGACATATTTTACTGTTGGTAGCTGGCTGGTGATGTTTGAGTTGGTTCTTATAAGCTCTAGCAACACCGTCATGTCCGATCCACTCATACCGGCAACATGCACACTATTCACCAACGTCATTCAGTGTCATTGCAGTGCTGAGAATGATCCACCACAGAATGTTGCCTGATCTAGAATGGCCTGACTTCAATAGAAAGAGCAAAATGGACGAAACGGACCACAAAAAAGACTTTCTCTTCAGTCATCACATTTCGTTACACACCTTTCTCATCCTCCTGCTTCTTCAGACCCACGGTTTTCGGTCTTCCCCGCCCTCTGCGAATCTGCTCTGATTGGCTGTTGGTACGTGACCGCCTCCTGTTCTCCATATCGCTGGTAGACAAGTTAATTTTTTCCTTTCTTATCCGTTCCGTCCGTCTTCTCCTCGCATCCTGATTGTCTGAAAGGAAAAGGGAAATCAGACTCCCAAAAAACACAGGAAATGTAAAAGAAAATAGCACCAAGAATAAAGAGCGGTGAATTCAGATCCGTCAGTAAAGAACGAATACTGAAATTCTACATTAAGAGACCTGTTTAAGTCGAATTACATATAATTAAATAAAAAAATAAAGCTCTGTGTTGAGTTACTTTTCAATTATATATTATAAATAAATGCACTAATCAGAGAATAGAGTAAGGAACACATTAGATTTGTCCTTCGGTATAAAATGTACCACTGTGTGAACGAATAATCCATTTTATTTCTTTTGTAATGATTATTTATGCCATTAAAATGTGTGGATTTCAATGAAAACTATTCTGTACATCAGCTGCTTCCTAATTACACTTCCTCTCCCATAATCCATCATTCTAAACACAAATAACTGCCCTCTCCCCTCCCTCATCTCACATTAACACACCACCATCCCCCTTCATCTACAACACAAAGAACGAGTCAGTGAGAAATCAATGACAACAATGCCGCTTAAAAAAGTGCCATCCTCACGTTCCTCATTAGCATCAGATACGCGATCTCACGGCCAGACCTGAAGAGATCCGCTCTGCGAGTTAACGAAGACTTAACACCCAGCTTCAACTGAGTTAAACAGCAAAGCACCGGGGAGAAAACGAGCACAAAGTCGGAACCTGCGCCTCTGAAACCCGACCCACCATTCGGTCCTCGCTGCTCTTTGGTGCAAGAAGAAAATTACACAACTCAGAAAATTACACAAAAATAAAATCATTAAATGATTTAAATGGTAGATTTTGATATAAACATCAAATCAACAATACGCTGTACAAACGGCGGCTCCAGGTGTATGGAACCAAATTCATACTTTGACAACGTTTGGACAACTGTACGCCTCTAAGGTTGTGTGAACAGTTTGGGGAAGATCCCGTTTCAGTTCCAGCATGACAGTGTTACCGCATTAAGCAATATTCAGTCTAGTGGCACACAATTAGTCATATATTGTAAATATTCCCATTGTGTGACAAATAATCTTTGTCTATCTTATCTTATAATGTGTGTGTGTGTGTACGCGTGAGGAGAGAATTTTAACAAAATTAAACTTTTTAAACCAACATATGAATATGTAAATGTAGTTTGAATGTCAGGAGCTTATTGCGTTTCATCCTGATTTCATCTTCATTAAACAGCTCTGGAATAAAATGTAAAAAAAACTTGTGACATCTCCACTGTGTTTTCTTTACTTTGTATTTTTCATTGTGCTGAATGCAGCAGTTCTGTTGAAATGAAAGAGTTTTTTTTTTTTTTTCCCTTCTTTCTCTCTCAAGTGTTTCCACACAATAGTGCAGGAATCCTGATCTTGTCAATAACCTGCCCTAACAAGAACCTCTCTGTACTGCCGCTCATTTCGGTCACCATTAATTCCTCCTGACAAAACCTCGGGTTAGGCCCCGTGTCGACGTCACCGCACCACTGATACGACACAGCGCTCAGCTCTGGTTTAACCAGCTGTTCCATTACAAACTGTTCCTCGTGGCATTTTACAGTTTCCTTTCCGCTTCACACTAAAACTCTGGAGCAAACATCTTCATTTAAATCGGACAGCACTGAGACGGGGCTCGGCATAAAGCCTGACCCATTTTAGAATGAAGTGGTTATTCGTGGCGTGTAATAAATTGTGAGCACTGCTTTGAGATCAGACTGTTAAACCAGGGAACCGGGGCAGCAGAACAGTAAAGCATTTCTCTGAATAAACTTCCTCTCACACAGAGAAGTAGTGATAGAAACAACATGCTCTGGAGTTCCACTGACCTCAGGTCCGCTGCCTGATCCTCGGCGCTTTATGTAAAATAGAATAGAATTTATTATAGTCCTTGTTTGGACTGTAAAGAGAGAGGCGCATACACAAAGCGAGTCTGTTACACATTCCACTCATAACTCACGGAGCGAGAAAGCAAACCCAGTAGCTCCACTCCGAAATACCAAAACCACACGACTACAGGCAACCGGCGATGAATACTGCAACATAAAAACAGTACACATCGACTCCAGGGCTGTCCATCAAAACTGTCTTAGAATTAACGATAAATTATATTCATAAAAATGTATGAGGACACACACACGCTTTCACATCCTATTTAAACCAGTCTTCCCCTTTGCAGCTGTAGGAGATTTCATGATTTTAGATAAGCTTCTTATAAAATATATATATATATTTTTTTTTTCCACATGTCTATAAAAAGACAATTTGTGGGACAATGATGATGGACTTTCTGGAAAACGGTCTTCCTCAAACTAAATTCACCAAATTTTACGGATAAATGTAAGGATTCTGATCCCTGCCGTCTTCCATTTTGTGAAACCCAAACTTCTCTAAAACAAATACGCCAACAATATTACCATATAGGGTCAACATACGATCTCCATGTACTAATCATTTTTATTAACGTATTTTGGAACATTACGCATTAGGAATCACACACCCAAACAAACTGCTACTGATCCAATCCATGTTGTCATTCTTTAAAAATGTTTTACGGATCACTGTCTATAAAAACGATTCGTTTTCTTAAGTTCACTCAATCCCTCTTGCGCTGAAGCACTGAGTGTTGATTCTGTGAATTCACCCGGCACACTGCCGCTGACATTATTCACTGAATTATGAACCCCGGATCAATCCGTAGCTGAGACCTAAATATTGATCCTGCCATAAAATGCCCAAAATAAATGACTACACGTCTGATTTTTAGTACAAACCAGCACAGATGGGACCAAAGTAAAGACCAGAATTCATTGATCAAGTGTCTTATTCATAAGCTTTACACTGAATAGTGTTGTATATGACCAATGTAGGGAGGTTTAAGTAAAGAATTACATTGAAGGATCTTTTTGACTACAAACAATATTTTTTTTTTGGGGGGGGGGGGGTGTATTTACAGGTCAGTGAAACTGAAAAGTCCCTAAATGTATGGATAAAGCATTAGATGAAAGAGATCATTTGTTAGTTACATTTTATTTAACAGGAATTCTTAAGCATACCAATAACCTGTAGATGAAGTTAATCTATAACCGTTCTAACCTGGGTTTATGAAGATAACTTATTCTTAAGCTGACTCTCGGTTACTAAACCAGGCAGCACCGGACACCATGGGCTTTCTGACATCAACAAGAACTGATTCAGACAAGTTCGACCACCTAGAGACGCCTGTCAAGGGTCTCCAGCACCCCAGTAGCAAAAATAGATCTGGGTTTATTACATTCAGTGAAAATTTACTTTATTCATTATTATTTTTTTTTTACAACTGTAACAGTTTGTAACAAAGAGAACACGGACATACAGCATCTGCTGATTATCAGACATGAGGATAGAGGAGATTTACCTAAACCAGGAGACACTCGCTCACTCAGCTTCTCGTTTAGCAGCTTTCGACTGATGAAGACGTAGCCACAAGGGCATGACTTACACGCCACAGGGATCTGATTAACACACACACACACACACACACACACACACACACACACACACAGGGAGAGAAAGATTTTTAAACCCAGTGCAATATATTTAGACCTGAAAATATAACAGTACAGTAATACAGCACAAACTTATCCAGTAATCAGGGTTATTAGTGTGTTGCAGTCGACCTTTACACCCATTTAATTATTCATGCAGATGATGTGTGCATGTGTTTGTGTGTGAGAGAGAGAGAGAGAACACATTCATACAAGACTCCATTTCAAATCCAATTCTTTTCCTTATTTTGAAAACCAACCTCATGAGATCTCAGAAGAAAAAAAAAAAAAAAACCTTCAGGTTTAAAAAAAAAAATAAAATAAATAAATAATTAAAACCTAAGCCTTTCTTTTTATTTCCTCAGTTCTATTAACTCCAACAAGGAACAGAAATTCATTCATTCATTCATTATCTCCCGCTTTATCCTCTATTAGGGTCGCGGTGGGGTTCCCCATGCCCATCCAGGGAAGAACGTTTCAGGCGCTGGGCAGATACACCCAGGACAGGGCGCCAATCCATTGCTGGGCACACACTCACTCAAACACACACACTCTATATGGGGCAATTTAGAGAACTCAATTTACTTAATCCATGTTTTTGGACTGTGGGAGGAAACCGGAGAACCCTGAGGAAACCCACGCGGACACGGGAAGAACATGGAAACTCCACCCAGATGGGGATTCGAACCGGGAATCCCTAGTGCTGAGAGGCGAACGTGCTAAACCACTAAGCCACCATGCCGCCCGAACAGAAATTCAATTACACAATATAAACATCAACTAAAAATCATTCAGTATGAAAAAAAAAAAAAACATTTTTAATACACCATTTCACAAACACCGGTCTTTAAAATGCTGAGAAAAACATCTGTAGAAATCAAATCAGTTAAATGGTTCCTGTTTAACTACACACCAAAAAGTCTCTCGTGTGTTTTTCATTCATTCAGACCAGGCGAGCCCAACATGTCGATCGCACGGTGCTTGTTGGTGGATCACCAAGGAAAAGGACATTAACTGCACTTATCAGAAATTATTATTATTATTATTTTTTTTGCATTTTAGGGGAAACGTGTCATATCCTTCAGCCAAAGGCTTTACTAAAACCAAGTTCTCTCCATGCTATTTGCTCAGCAAACCCGAAGCCGAGATTTTTCTATGCTGATTTCACAATATTAACATGATGTGTGTTAACAGGTTTCAACAATAAAGCTTAAAAAATTAAATCCGGGTAGTTCACAATGACCTGTCCACTGGAAAAAAAAAACAGATCTCAGGCCAGAAAAGTGTGGGCTCACTGGATTTACACCAATAAAGTGCCATTTCTGTTTTGCTGCTCTAAGCGGCACATACCACGGAAAGAAAGAACAATTTGGGTTTCACACGTCCTCAGACTGTGAGCCAGGTCCTCTCGTCCAGCATCACTGTCTGACCTTACATAGTTCTTCTGGATGAATGAACAAAAATGTCCAGAAAGACACTGAACAGCTACAACAGAGGAACCAACTGAATGGGATGTTAGAAATGCACGGTATCTCAGTGACTCTGGTGATGGGCAGTCAGCCCAAAAGTTAGGGGTTTAATCTCAGGGGCCACCAAGCTGCCAATAAGGGCTCAATGAGCAAGGCCTCTAGCCATTGTTGCTCCAGGGGGCGCCGTATCACGCCTTAGCCTGTGCTCTCACCTCAAACATCAACTTTAGAGAAAGGAACGTATTGCAGAGATTAATCACACAGTACTCCATGTCCACTTTGTATTTGTATGATTAATTTTAAGCTTATTAAATGAAAAGTAAAGAACATTTTGGTTATTTATGTTTTTTCATGAAGCTTTTATGTCACGAGAGGAATGAAATAAGCCAATATCAAACACATCTGTATCAACAGTCCACTGAATTCTTATTTAACACAACCTTCAAAGAAACCATTCGAGAAAGTAAACTTAATAGGTTTCTAAAGGTTCTTTAAGTGAAAAATGGTTCCAGTTTGCACTTCATTTTGCCCCTCAGGAAAAAATCCTTTGAAAGCATTTTTATGTCAGAAGGACCATTTCAGTTTCTCATAAAAAAGGTTACTAGTAGAACCGGTACTGAACAAGTACACATTCCTAAGCACCATTTGAGGGACTTAGAGAAAAATAAAATGTTATTATCTTCCAGATGCGTCTTTCCATTGAATTAGTTCTCCAACTAAACCGTTCTCACAGCTGCTACAGTGTTTATAGTGACACATGTTGTGGATACATTTGTTCTTTGTTCCACTTACATACAGAACCATAAACATGATGTCACTGTAAAAAGCTGCCAGTGATGGAAATAAAGAATCAATCCTTGGTCACACCATACAGTTTTTTTTAGTGGAAGGCACTATGGGAAATGTAAAAGCAGTCTGTGTGGGAGGAAAGAAACAGAAGTGGCTCATGATCTGGGCATGGTGCCCTGCAGAAACCCAATAATGTGGCCTTCAGTAAGAATGCAGGAAACTCCATTCTGACCACAGGCTTCAGCTGCTATACTGTAAATGTATGGTATTAAATATGACAGGATTAAAGCGCTCGTAACTTGAGCTTGCCGAAGACTCGAGGCAATAACATCAAGGTTTATTACAGTGTCAGTAAGATCATTAATAGTATTAGAACTACAGACCTGAACGTGATCAACAAAATAAACCAACAAGAGTAAACAGATTTGAAACACAAATGGTTTGCCTTAAATTAAATTTACTCTAAAAAACAACAGTTCCAGGACTTTAAACCTTGTTAAAAATTATTATTTTAACTTATTTGTGTATTGGGACATTAATCATAATCTTTAAAACATGGGTGTTTCTTTTGTCCTATTATGAACCTGCCTATACATTTTATGCTTTAAACTTTGTGGGAACAGTGGGAAGGCCCTTTTTTTGTTCTGATGTGTGTGACCCATGAACACGGTAAGTTTGCTGTGGAGGAAATTGACTGAGGCACATAGAGCCCAGATTTAAACCCTGAGATCAAATAGAATAGAGATTGAGAGTCAGATCCACTCATCTAACATCGGTGCCCAACCTTCCAAATGTTCTTTTGTAAAAAGATCCACACACACACACACACATGTTCCAAAATCTTGATTTGAAGCTGCAAAGTGGGAACCAATCAGATGTCATAACAGTTCCCTTAGACGAATACTATTGTCCACATATTATAATGTTTATATTAGTTCAGGACAGCCATAGCACGCACACGTAAAAATAGGACATGACCTAAAACATCCCAATCATTATAGATTTAACCCTTTAAGTAACCTACTTATTCACACAGCCCCTTGTTCAGCGTCACGCTGCCTGTATTTGATCAGCATTGTTCCAAACTCAGAGCTCTGGGCTCAGAAACACTGAATCACCACCTCTCTTTCCCTTTTTAATGCCTGCTGCTCTTTAAAAAAAAAGTCAAACCAGAACAAATGAAGCCTTATCCATCTCTACTTGTCTAATCTCCACATGGTATATTCAGAGAAGACCATAAAATGATAAAGAGTGACATATTAATGATCAGAATAACAATTTCCAAGCCCTTCAATTTAAACACCAAAAGAGTTTCAAATCAAAACAAATGAACACAAACACCACAAATAAAAGATCACTGAGAAAATCAATAAAAAAAAATCATTAAAAATAGGTATAATAATAATGAGATTATTATTTGTGAAATAAGAAATAACATGTACTATAACCGCAATCAGGGTTAAATTTGACGCTCTCAAATAGAGAAAAGAAATAATTAAAATCAGCCCAATAAAAAAAAATAAAAATAAAAAAAAAATGCACACCATCAGAAATGAGTGTATAAGAAAACATCTGTCCTCTGGTGGCTTCATAACGTGAATCCTGATTTCCCTTCCACTGCGGAATGAATACAGCGGGTTTATTGTTGCTTCAAAGGCTGAAATTACGCCGAACAACGAAATAATAAGATAATAAACTGTAGATTTGAGCAAATTCCAGGTGATAATGGATAATGGATTCTGCATATCGCTGCCTTTTTTTCTTTTTCTTTTTTTTTTTTTACAGACTGAGATCAGAAAGATTTGAGTGAGAAAGCAAACAGACCCAGAGATCCGAACCCAGCGAGCCGCAGGAACTTTCTGAGGAACCAGAGGAACCATGGAGGAGAATAAAAGCAGCAAGTTCAGCATGGAAACTTCCCCTGAACATTACACACAGCCGGGCACAATGCACGGCACCGCAGCCGGGGAGACGCAGACGGATCCTCACCTGTTGGTCGCACTGGGGACACGATTTCGTGGCCATTTTCACTTTCTTGACTTTATTCGAAGACATTTCTTAATTTGAAAATATAAAACTCCACTGCGGAGGAAGGTCGCCGCTGCCTCTGATATCACACTCCTTTAACTACACACACACACACACACACACACACACACACACACACACACACACACACACACACACACTCATATAAACGCATCACTCACACAGAAAGAAAGAATGAAGTCCTCCATGCGCCGTATCCCGCATTTATCCCACTGCACATGCGCAGTGCGGCTATAAAAAGCTACAGTAACCATGAATATGCTGTTGATACATTTGCACCCCCCCCTCATTCCCTCCCCTCGCCGCCGCATCGCGCATGCGCGTCACCGGTCCTCTCGCGCACGTGACCAAAAGAACAATAAAACCCATATTAGAAAGTAAAAGAGGCTTATATAAAGATTCATTACACAATCACACGCTCACACCTCCCCCCTCCTCTAAAAAAATGATTATAATATGCACCATAAAGATCCAACACTGCACAGAAGAGAACAGCTGAACGATAACAACATATAATAATAATATTAATAATAGTATTTATTGAAATTCTTGTGTTTGCACATGTGCACTTTGTGTTGGCTGTTATATGAAGCACCTTGTTCTTGGGGAACGCTGTCTCGTTCCACATATATTGCACTGTGCTTTATATTGTGGAATGACAAATAAAAAAAATACTTGATACTTGATAACAATATAATATGTCATGTCATTATAATAAGGTAAAAATTACATGTTGGAAATGGGAGCTCTGAAAAGATAGGCATTTTGCATGTATTTATGTATTTAATCGAGATGAGAGTATAGAAACATATAGAAAGACTCGTATATACTTACTGGCCACATTATTAGATACAGATATTAGATTGTTTCCACACTCTGTAATTGTAGACTCACGAATTCCATCCATGCTCAGTGAAGCTCAGAGAATGTAAATTAAGTGTAGAAACACTGAGGCGCACCAACACCAATCCCAGTAGGAATTCGGCCAACATGAACCCCTCTCATCGCACCCCAGGGGTGTGAAATGGAAAGAACTGAATAAAACCCGCACAAAATACTTAATACAGAGTTAAATCTATTTTTATTAGGATCTAAACAAAACCATAGGTGTTATACAACCGTCTGTACACACGGTGGCAGTGTTTCCCTCAGATCATTATTGATTCAAGACACATTTACTTCATGGAGAAACATTATGGAGTCATTATTTACTGAGTACCTTTAAACAAAGCGTTCAAAGTCCTATAAATCAGCAAAATGATGTGGACAAACCTTTAATCTATTAAACTGAAACTGCCCAGACTCCTGTCTTGCCTTCGGTGATTTATAATTGTGTAAGACAAATGCTTGAACAATAAAATAAGAAAAGAACATAGATATAATTGAATGCTGGTGAAAACATTTAAGAGCCTTATAAATCAGGACAGAAACAAAAAAATAAATAAATGTAAATATTAAAAAAACAAAAAACAAAGATGGATTACTGATGAAAAATTTTAATGAAGAAATGATCTTTACATAGCGACTGTAATGTAATGTTTGGTGTTGTACCTGGTACTGTGTTTATTAAGTTGTATTTTTTGGCTTTTGTACAGGGCAGATGTGTGGTAGGGATGTTACAAGAGCAATATTGAGTTGCTATATAATCTTTACATCTTTAATTATATACAAAGCATTAAGTCGAACTAATTAATATCTGTAACATAAAACGCGTCTCTCATTTATTAAACGGTTAATCATAGCAGTTACTATTAAGAACGTCAACTGATATTTCTTCGTAAATCAGTAAAACAGTAAAACACATTTGTCATAATAATATCTGACCGCCAGATGTCGCTAAAATAATGACTTTGAGGAAAATAACAAATTTTTTTTTTCCTTTTCGTAATAATGCAAAACCAAGTACTGTAATGAGTATTGTTTAATTACGTATATAAATATACAGAATATAACACTTCCTATTATTTGTAGTATTAATAATTAATATGTGTAATATAATTATATAATAATATTAATAATATTAGGATAATAATTAGTACTATAACAATTATAAAACAGCTTTACATTAATATATATATATATATATATATATATATTGTATAAAACAAAGCTATGAATGCTTAATGTAAATATACACACTGGGATTCGTAGTTTCTTTTGCGTTGTCGACGTTTTGTAGTTCCTTTTGGGCGTGAATGACACATATAGACATACGGGACTACATTACCCATCGTCCTCCTGGGGCCTCGCGCCGGCGGCTGATGAAACGATAGAGAAGTGGCGCGTTGGAGATGCACCGAGGCTCGCGCGCATCATCACGGTCACGCTACCGTCTGAGGCGGCAGGCTTTTGATCTCGGTGATTATTATTACTATTATTATTTTTAGTTGGCGGTCGGTAAACGCTCGGTAATTTTCCCCCGGTGTTGATTTTTTGGATAAACCCGCACACCCGTTATCATCCGCCGGGGCTCATGCACCGGTTACAGTCGCTCGCTCGCTGCTCTCTGGTCGCGGGAGCGCTGGAGCAATGTCCCGCCTTAAGGAGCGGGCTGAGGCGGCGGAGCACCGCGGAGGCTCCCGCTGCGGCGGCCGTCCCGGAGAAGGGCAAGCCGAGAGAGAAGGTCCTGACCATGGACAGCCTGAACCCGCAGGTGAAGGCGGTGGAGTACGCGGTGAGGGGACCCATAGTCATTAAAGCCGCGGAGATCGAGAAGGTCCTCCAGCAGGTGAGGCACCGAGGCATCGGCACCGTCGTTACAAACATAACACAAAGTATGTGGACACACCATCTAAATAACTTCATCCAGTCTCCAACGTCCTGTGCTGACAGAAGAACCCTTTTAATATAGTTTAACAGATTTATTAAACTCGATTACTACTTAGGGCGGCACTCAATTGAGTTCTCCAAATTGCCCCATATAGAGTGAGTGTGTGCCCAGCGACCGAGATGTTCTCCTCTGGATGGGCATGGGGAACCCCACCGCGACCCTAATAATGGATAAAGCGGAAGATAATGAATGAATATTACTACTTACTACTATTTACTATCCATCAGCTCCATTAAATGTTTTTTTAAACATTTAAATCAACCCAAGTTCTACAATGACACACTGTAGTCCATTGGTTTCTGTAAATGTCATTAAACTGTTCAATTCTTAATCACTTGGGACGATTTGAAAATTTAGTTCTGAGCCACATGTGCACTATTTAACACTTCAAACACCTCAGGACTTTTTAATCTATATTTTATAGCTATAATTTATATGTACATACAGTTATATTTACCCGTCTACATGATTTCAATTTTAATCCTTTACAAATTACACTCATTCTCAATTTATTTATTTTTAACATATGCTATATATATATATATATATATATATATATATATATATATATATATATATATATATATATATATATATATATATATATATATATAATTATTATTATTTTTTTTTTTTTTTGTATACTTTATACCCATGTTTCTACTTCTTTTTATACTTACGAGCCAATGCATCGAAATTTGCATACACCATGTTTATAATTGAATGACAATAGAGGTTACCCAAGTCTACATGCTTTATAATAATAATATTAATAATAATCAGTCATTAATAATAATAATCAGTTACTTAACCAAATAAAAAATGTATTTGGTCATTTAGCCAACAAAGTATCCCAACTTGGTTGGAGTCAGTGCACAGGGTTAATACAGCACCCCTGGAGCAATGAGTGTTAAGGGTCTTGCTCAAGGACCCACATTGGTAACGTCAGTGGACCTGGGATTTGAACCCACAACCTTCTGAGTGATAGCCCAATCACTGAGCTATCACACAGTTGGAATAGAAATTTTGTACATTATGTCAAAGTGTAGCGACTTCATGGTTGGTGTCAGAATACAGTCAGCAATACTGCACCCCTTGAGCAATGAGGGTTGAGGGTCCAGCTCAAGGTCCCACATTAGAAACTTTGGTAAATTTAAGACTGGAACCTTGAGCCCAACACCGTACCGACACCAGTTATCACACCAGTGTTTATACACTGCAAATTTTTTTTATTTTTTTTGGTAATTCTAAATTTCTTCAGAGAAAGCTTTATATATTGACGTTAAACAAAAGCTCCCCGTGTCGGAGCGCAGTAGAGGTTTTGCATTGTAAATCCCGCACCTCACACACCAGCTAATCCTGTTGTTTCCATATGTAAAGAATCTTAATCCACAGCGAGTCGACTGGCTGTACAGAGAGAATTGAAAGCAGAAAAACAATGAGCTGGTAAACAGGAAGGGCTTTGGTCAAACGCCGGCCACATTTCAGTCACTCAGATGACTTCTGTGATCACAGTGCTGATACTTCAGCTTCTCGCTGAACATCAAGCACGTCAGAATAACCACTTCATTTTAGATCTCGGGAATAAGAAACTTCATGGCACATTGACAGGGACTGGCCACCTTCCCAGTGTGTACGTAACGACACACCCCTGACGTTCAGCGCCAGTAAAGCTCTATTTCCACAGGCATGATCTGGATGTGGTGAGAACGTTCAGGACTGACAGATGCTGCCTATTATAAACTGCAGCTATTACACTGTTCACATGCACAGGGTATTAAATATTCACACATTCATTCGTTTCACAATCGGTTTATTCTAAATAGGGTCAAGAGAGGAGTGCTGGAGCCATTCCCAGTGCTCAACGGTAAAATAAAACCCACCCTGGACAGGTCAGGCATCATGGGGGTCATTTTCATACATCTGATTTACTTAATAACATGTTTTTTTTTAATTGTTGGAATTTAGCAGGACTTTGGGAGAACATGCAAACTGCACACAGAAAATAGTGTGGCCAGAAAATAGTGTGGCCTAGTGTGGAAATTAAACCCAGAGCCTTTGTAAACACTAAGCAAGTGTCTACTTGATGTCTTAACATGGTTTAAAATATGTGAACCACCTTTTATTTATTGAAGGACAAAATTATCATTAGTCCATTGTTTTTAATTTGAAAATTTCGCACCAGTTACAGAACAGGAGCACACACACATGTTCACACTCTAATGTAACATGCTGCTGAGAAAGTGAATTTTCCCATTGTGGTACGAATAAAGGTCTATCTTATCTTATCTACATTCACTGTAATAACTGAACTGTTAGATTAGAGTTATATGTAATAGCTCAGGTACCTGAATTGATTTCAGCAGTAGAAACTCGTCATACGAACGTCAGCGAGTGATGGAGATGGTTCCAGCAAAAAAGTCTGATGAAGGGAGAGAGAAGGAAAGAGTTACTTAATTATAATGAGTTAATAAGTCATTAACAATGATTTTTATTGTCATCATGAATCTGTTCAAACGGCACTGGGTAATGAACTCTGTGCTCAGTCACGCTGTAGAAGAGCTGTGTTTGGTTTAACTCTGTAAACTGAGTTTAAATACAGGCATGTAAATGTCTGTCGCGCTTTTTTACAACAGTACATCGTCACAAAGCAGCTTTACAGAATGAAAAGCCTTTAAACCCCCAAAGAGCAAGCCAAAGCCACAGTGGCAAGAAAAAACCCCGTTATGTTGTTATTTAAGGAAGAAACCTTGGGAGGACCGAGACTCAGTGGGGGACTCGTCCTCCTTGAGCGGCCGGGCAGCAACAACAGTGTAGGACAGCCATGTCCAGATATTTAACAAATGGAAAACTATATGTGAGTCCATTAAGGGGGTCCTGCAGGACCGCCAGACTAATTAATATTCAGGTTCCATCCAGTATGAATGTCTGTTTCTCTGTCTCCTTCGTTTTTTGAATCTCTGTCTCTCTCTGTGTCCTTTTTGATGTCACACTCTCTATTTTATCACTGTAGGGAGGTAAAAAGCCATTTACGGAGGTCATAAAAGCCAACATTGGTGATGCACATGCGATGGGACAGCAGCCAATCACATTCCTCAGACAGGTAATGTGTGTGTGTGTGTGTGTGGGTGGGTTGGGGGTGGTATCTGTGGTTGTCATTTCATTGTAGATCTCAGTCATTTTGCATTAGCGCCGTGCCACATGCAGTTCTGTGCCACACGCAGGCTGTGCTGACTGATGATGTGGCAATGAGGGAAAGAAACGTGCCTCTCAGGCTTGTGGTGTCAGGCTGTTGTTTCGTTACAGCGCATAAGCTGCGAATCCAGTTTTACCATATGTCTCTGAAACGTCTCCGGAATGGGGACAGTCCCCTGGAATGACCCTCGAGGTCCGAAGTGAAAACTACAGCGCATGATTATTATAATTACTAAACTTACCACGGAGTCTGAACTGTGTGTTCCAGCGAACAGAGCGAGTTAATTCAGTTTAGATCACTTAATTAATACGGATGAATTATAAATCAGTATAAAGGATTTACTGTTCCAAACGTTTACACAACGGTACCCTCACATTGTAGTTAAATTATGTGCAAGGTCAGAAAGTTCCTGATAGGAACATAGAAATGTGGGATGGAAAAGTGTGTGTAGGTTCATGCAGGTGTTTAGAGTAATAACAGTGTTATTATCCATCCACCACCCAAATATTACCTGCTCTGTAAAGGACCTGACAACAAGGACTGGGGTAGAAACAGGCTTCTGTTCTGAACAAGGTGTAAATATAACTGCTAAAGCTTAATGGCATAAAGATGTGATGAAACTTTTATTCATGTTATTAACATTAAAGACTTTCATATCTGTATCTGGACTCTGTAACTGATAAACGACTGTAATGACTGTGATATTGCATAATAGTTTTAGTACACGCCGGCTATTGAGTGTCACTCGGTTCTGAGGCAGGATAATTTTGTTGACTCTACTCAAGTAGATCATGTGCTTCAGCGATATGTTTCACTAAAAGCTGAACAAAAGCCTGGCTGAGCAGCTGACATGGAGGTAAATATAACACTGCAATCAGATCGCGCAGGAGTCATTGAGGATTCCAGGCCTCGAATTACAGCCAGACGGAGACCACTGGGTCTGAAGTTAGAGAGTGCAGAGACACGGCCTGAATTATCAGTACGTTCTTAAATGTACCAGACAAAACAACGTTATCAGACTGATAGTACGTTAGTTTGTGACATGAGCAAAACAAGGGCGTATGTTAAAGGTGCAGTGTGTAACATTTGGGGAAATCGAGTGGCGTAAACGATTACAGTTGTTATGTGTGTATGATTACTTGTAATACTTGTGGTCTAGTCAGGTTAAAATGAGAGCAGGTCAACATGCGACGCTGGAACGAAAGGAGTTGCATTGGTTGCTGCTGTTATACCCTAAATGGACAAATGTATTGGGTCACGCTTCCTTATCATTGAATCACACACCTAACTTTGCTTTTTCTCACTTCTACTGAATTATTATCTTAATTCTTTTGTGGAGGCGGCATGGTGGCTGAGTGGTCAGCACGTTCGCCTCTCAGCGCTAGGGAGTTTCCATGTTCTCCCCGTGTCTGTGTGGGTTTCCTCCGGGGTCTCCGGTTTCCTCCCACAGTCCAAAAACATGGATCAAGTCAATTGAGTTCTCCAAATTGCCCCATATAGAGTGTGTATGTGTGAGTGAGTGAGTGTGTGCTCAGCGATGGATTGGCACCCTGTCCTGGGTGTATCTGCCCAGCGCCCGAAATGTTCTCCCCTGGATGGGCATGAGGAACCCCCCCACGACCCAAATAGAGGATAAAGCGGAAGATAATGAATGAATGAATTCTTTTGTGACTACAGTGTTTAGCACATATTCACTGTGTATGGGAGGTAATTAGGGTTATATGTGTGTGTGTGTGTGTGTGTGTGTACACAGGTGGTGGCTCTGTGCACATTTCCCGAGCTCATGGACAGCCCAGGTTTCCCTGAGGATGCAAAGTACAGAGCAAAACGAATCCTGCAGAGCTGCGGAGGACAAAGTATCGGTGTGTGAATAAACAATAATAATAATAAAACTATAAAGATTCTACTCACATTCATTGTAATGGTTAATGTAAATCGATTCACTGAACAATAAATCTGAGCCTAAAAATAATGGCCCGTGAATTGACAGTGTGAGCTGTGAAGTTCAAGCACGCCACCCGGTGGACAACGTTGCAACACCACCACTCATAACAGCAGGATCTGTATGTTTTTTAAAACTGCAGATTGATTATATCAATTACATACCAATGGGTTTGCATTGTTTAAGCCAATAAGAAATGTCCACTTAATATATCCGTGAAGCCGTTAAATATCTAATAAAAAAAAAAAAAATGAGCGTAGAATTAAATCCTAATAGTCACAAAAAAAAAAAAAAAAAAAATGAAGCTGCAGAAATGAGCCTTATAAAGATAAACCAGAGTTTAATTCAGGCAGAAACTGGGTGAGGGGTCATTGAGGGTGAAGAATGAATAATAGGCCGATCCTGTGGACTCGTCTAGTTTTACAGGAAGCAGCAGGATGCTGCTTTTGCTGACGAGGCTGTGATTATGTGTCAGTAACCGATTCTCATGCTGTGTTTTGGTTCTGCTATCAGGTTCATACAGTGCCAGTGAGGGGGTGAGCTGTATCCGACAAGACATCGCTGCTTACATCGAACGGCGAGATCAGGGAGTGCCGTCCAGCGCAGACAACGTCTTCCTCTCCACCGGGGCCAGCGATGGCATCATGGTACACTCTCCGTGCTGCAGCCAGTGTTCATCAATTATAGTCATAATCATTCTAAAAATAAAAAAAGACAGAAAATTTGCATCTAAACATCGCACGATCAGGCCGCTGAGTCGGAGCTGATTTGCATGTTCTCTCCGTGTCTGTGTGTTTCCTTTAACCATACCATTGTATTTGTTTTTTTTTTTTTTTGTACATTGGTTTTCCTCAGAGCATTTTAAAGCTGCTGGTCTCGGGTCAGGGTCGAAATCGGACCGGTGTGATGATTCCCATCCCTCAGTACCCGCTTTACTCCGCCGCCATCGCCGAGCTGAACGCTGTGCAGATCAATTACTACCTGGACGAGGACAGTTGCTGGGCGCTGGATGTGAACGAGCTGCACAGAGCCCATCAGGCCGCCAAGGAGCGCTGCAGACCGAGAGTCATCTGCATCATCAACCCCGGAAACCCCACCGGTACCACAGTTAATCCTGCTTTGTGATTTACCCAGGAACACATACCGCGCTACCTACAGAGTGCAGCAGCCATGCTGGAGATTAAAAACCTTTCAACCTGCTGCTGAGTAAACAAATTGACGGCGGGACCCGTGATGAGTGTTAAACATTGTTGACCATTCACCTCGGCAGATTACATCTCCTGCTTCTACACATAGGTCAAGTCCAGAGCAAAAAGTGTATCGAGGACGTCCTGCACTTTGCCTTCGAGGAGAACCTCTTCGTCATGGCCGATGAGGTAAGATTTAAACAAAAACACGGGGTGCATCACCATCTCACTGTGTCAGCATGTGATTGTAAGCTACAGTCGGAAACGAATCGATCAGTTATTGATCCGGTCCCCGTTCTGCTCCTCTGCAGGTGTATCAGGATAACGTTTACTCCCCTGACTGTCAGTTCCACTCATTCAAGAAGGTTCTGTACGATATGGGGCCGGAATATTATAACGGCGTGGAGCTGGCGTCCTTCCACTCCACATCCAAAGGTTACACAGGAGAGTGAGTACAGCATGCACTCGGTGACACTCGAACCTAAACTCAGCTGATAGTCACCATGACAACGCGACAGCCTCGATATATAAAGAAACATAATGGCCGAAGAATTAAAAAATAAGTGACTGACCGGAAAAGGGGTTCTGCAGTGGCACAGCAGTTAGTGGGAAGCTTCATCGCTGTGTGGCTGTCCTGTGTGCCGTTTGCATGTTCTCCCCGTATCCGTGTAGGTTTCGTCTGACAGCTCAAGGTTTTCTGTCACAAAGCAAAGACATGCAGGTCAGGTAAACTGCAGAGAATTAATTCTGCGATGGACTGGCAACCCAGCTGTTGTCCAGTGAGTGCTGGGTGAAAGTGAAAAAAAAACAACAAACGCTTACAATGAATCTGCTCCTCAGGTGTGGTTTCAGAGGAGGCTTTATGGAGGTCATTAACCTGGACCCAGAGGTCAAGGCACAGCTGGTGAAGCTGCTCTCCGTCCGTCTTTGTCCCTCGGTGGCCGGTCAGGCAGCCATGGACGTCATCGTGAATCCCCCTCGGCCGGATGAACCCTCATACACGCAGTTCCACGAGGTCAGTGTAACCGAAGATGACACGCTGGCTTTTTCAAGACTCTGAGGTGCAGCAGCATTTAAACTGGAGAACCATATCCACTGATCATATACTATACCCTGTCTGATGTAAAGGACCATCACAGATGTACTATTAAGGTGGTGGATCATTCTTTGCACTGCAATGAGTGTAGATCATGACAAATGGTGTAAACTACAACCTTTGCAGTAATAAGGACCCAGCTCTTGGTTAGTGTATTGTTAATCAGATGACCATTTAGTACCACACTTTAAAAAAATATATTATAATGGTTTAAATTAAGTACTCTGTACATAATTAGCAACCGAACATCCCTGTTGCGTGTTCATTTACAGCGCTTATTAATGTTTAATGGTTTTAATCTCACCTTCAGGAAAAGGCTGCAGTGCTGGGAGCTTTGGCCCACAAGGCGGAGCTGACGGAACAGATTCTGAACGCCGTGCCTGGTATCAAGTGCAATCCGGTGCAGGGCGCCATGTACGCCTTTCCACAGATATTCATCCCTCCACGCGCCGTGGAAGAGGCGAAGGTACGACCGATCTGCTTCCTATAGCATGACAGTATCATTCAATTAGGAGCAATGAAAGGAGAGTGAACGGTGTTTGAAGATCTTTTTTTGAAGACGGAGCCGTCATTAGATTAAAACATTAGCTGGTTTATTGTTGCAATAATGAAGTTCATCGTTATCATGATTTTTAAATCATTTAAATTATTTTGGGAATCTGAATAATTACAGTTCCTTTAATAAATGTTATTAACACTACTGTATGCTTCATTATATAAAACCTATTAATGAGCTTAGTAATCATTGATGGTTAATTACATTTCATGGTCTTGAGCTGGGGTGGCACGGTGGCTTAGGGGTTTAACATGTTCTCCTCTCAGCACTAGGGATTCCCAGTTCGAATCCCCATCCGGGTGGAGTTTCCATGTTCTCCCCGTGTCCGCGTGGGTTTCCTCCGGGTTCTCCAGTTTCCTCCTACAGTCCAAAAACATGGATCAAGGTCAATTGAATTCTCCAAATTGAGTGAGTGTACACCCAGGGATAGATTGCCCCCCTGTCCTGGGTGTATCTGCCCAGCGCCCGAAACGTTCTCCCCTGGATGGGCATGGAGAACCCTCCTACAACCCTAATAGAGGATAAAGCAGAAGATAATGGATGGATGGTCTCGAGCTGCGCTGTGGTTACTAATATCACTTTGGTTTCTCTGCAGGCTTTGGGAATGCAGCCGGACATGCTTTACTGCCTGCGTCTGCTAGAGGAGACGGGCATCTGCGTGGTGCCCGGCAGTGGCTTCGGCCAGAGAGAGGGCACCTACCATTTCAGGTACCCCTCCAGATTTGATTTTTGACATTTCTACGCTCTTTAGAGGACAGTGTAATGGTTGATTATATACGTTAGGTTGAAAAGGGCTCACAGCATTGTGACCGTCTGTCTGTTCAATGTTAGAATGACCATCCTGCCGCCTCCAGAGAAGCTGAAGTTGCTGCTGGAGAAGGTGCGAGATTTCCAGGTCGGCTTTCTGAAGAAGTATTCGGATTGACAGGAAGCCTCCGGGGTGCCACCGTAAGCCGTGAACCCAAGACGGGACACAGGTCAACAAAATTAAACATACTAACCACATGTAACGGTCAGAGCTGCATAATACTGACCAACTCTCTTTCTCTGTAAATCTGGGGTTTAAAAGGTTCGATTCGATTATTCTGGTCTGTCCGTGCCACACTGGTGAACAACCAGACGGGTTCAGTGCCAGAGGATGAAATAGTAAAGCACGGGGGTTTATAATATTCAGGACATGCATGCGGACATGTTGCATTTAAAGCTGCAGTATGTAAGGTGATTCCTTGAGGCGATTAGAGACCCCTCTGGTGGAAAGTGGGCATTACAAGCACCAGCAGTGCACACGTTTGATGTGTGAATGAACTAATAATGCGCAAAGTGATCCTTAACTGTCGCCAAACTCCCAAAGGTGCATATTAACATATACAATAATACCTTTTAACATATTCAATTTAAAGCCATATTAAAGGTGCATTATGTAAAATTTTAAAGTTGTTTTGTAGAAATGAAATACATTACAAATGTTTGGGTTTTTTTTTACTGTAAAATGACCTGCAGCTGTAAATGGTTGTCTTTTTCTTATTTAACGAGGCTTTTATATATATATATACGTAATAATGGGTCATCTTTTAGGAGGTTGCCATATTGCACTCCCATGTTTATCCAGTAGCCACTCACATAAACGATGAGGTGAAGTGTCTGCGATCTGCGAAAAAGATCAAACATGTGCTCTGCTGGTGCAGCATTCTCTCTCTGTAGCCATAACATGCAGCAGTAAACATTTAGAGCATTTTCCCACAAAATTATGAATATAAATCTGTCAAATGCAAGTGTCTTACGGTCAGGCACTGGTGTTAAGTGAGAGGGCCTGGATCCTGTGCAGTCTCGTGGATTTGCAGGACAGGGACATCGTCAGGAAAGCTGACCTCTTAATAAAACCTATTTCAGGCCTGACATTAAAAAACTTTTTCTTTTTAACCATTTCTGTTCAGATCGCCCGTAAACACGTCATGTGTAATTAATCAAGATTATTTCATTTTGAAGAATGAAATGTCGTTTTTTGTTTTTTTGTTTTATTCAGGATGCAGCAGGTGGTCTGTAATTTTTTTTTAAAAAAGCATAATTAAGAGAGGTAATAATTAGTCCATAAGCCTTCCATTCGGCATGTGGCTCATCTAATACGTCTGCTGAGCGGGAAGCCCTCGCCTCCTACAGCAACAGGGTCAGGGTCTAATTTAGAGTTAAATGGCCTGGGTTTGCATGTTCTCCCTGTGTCTGTGTAGAGACATGGGGTTGTGTGAAGAAATACTATACTAGATCCCACCCTTGCTATAATAGTGCCGGAATGACAACCTGGTCAGTGTCCTGAGCACTGGGATAGGCTTCAGCGCCTTGTGAACCTTATTAGGTTGGGCAGCTCGGATTCAGGTACATAAACAAATTTGGCTGTAAAGTCTAAATACCATACAGCAAAGAACTGTAAGTTTAAACCTAGAGAACATGTTAATGTTGATTTAAGATCAACCTCGTCTGTCTTAACGAGAGCCCAGCTGCTGAGGTCACATAATTACATTACGTTTGGTCATTTATTAGACGCTTTTATCCAAAGTGACTTACAAGGTGAACACAGGGTTCATCACAGCGCCCCCTGGAGCAATGAGGGTTAAGGGTCTCACTCAAGGACCCACACTGGTAACTTCAGTGGACCTGGGATTTGAACCCACAACCTTCAGATTGATAGTCCAACGTCCTGACCACTGAGCTACCAGGCCCGTGATTAGAACCTGATCTTTATTTCATATCATGCATCGTTAACTTTGTTTTACACCTTATTTGCACTCTGCAGGATGTGAGGGCTCTTGTGCCATAAATCCAAACTCCTTTAGGGAGACGGAGCTTCTGTACGTCCTCACTGTCCTCACCTTGTTTTTTATTTTTTATAAAATTCCGCTTTACTGTAACGTTCTGTACGTCATTTAATCGTTTAACAAACGAGGTTAATATTAACAGACTAACAACGTTTGTCCCGGTGGGATGCTGCTCATGTTATGAACCACGCCCCTTTTTTTTACAGAGTGGTGTGGAGGGTGGGAGGGTGGGAGGAGGCCGTTCTGTAAATTGCTTTAATGACTGAATCTTCGGTTTAATTCAAGCCTTAAAACTTTGTTAATTTCTTGTTGAGGCGTAACGAAGTCGCATGAGATGCCACAAAGATGAATGGACTTGTTTTTTTGTCTTAGAGGAACGTGTGCTTTGTTACAAACTGGTGTAAACGCATCGCTTAGAATGTCATTCTGCAAAGAGAACTGGAGTTCGCCTTCCTGATGGAACGTCGTGCTGAAAAATGTTACCTTGCGAAACTTTTACAATGCAAATACAAAGAAATCATAAAATAAAATAAAATAAAATGGAAGTGTCCGCTTATTTTTTACACCCAGCAGTTTAGACCGAACAGATGATCCACCATGGGTGGCTTGGTGGTTTAGCATGTTCTCCTCTCAGCACCAGGGATTCCTGGGTCGAATCCCAAGCTGGGAGGAGTTTGCATGTTCCCGTGTCCGCGTGGGTTTCCTCCGGGTTCTCCGGTTTCCTCCCACAGTCCAAAAACAAGGATCAAGTCAATTGAGTTCTCCAAATTGCCCCATATAGAGTGTGTCTGTGTGAGTGAGTGAGTGTGTGTCCAACAATGGATTGGCGTCCTGTCCTGGGTCTATCTGCCCAGCGCCCGAAACATTCACCCTTGGATGGGCATGAGGGGGGACGCCCCCCGCCCCAGCGACCCTAATATAGGTTAAAGCGGGACATAATGGATGGATGTTGTGGAGTTGAAGACAGGGTTCTGTCCCAGCAGCGCCACATGTGGACGGTTTGAAGAGGCTGGTCTGAGATCAGCGGTGATTAATTAATTACCTGACGGTGACTATAAGAGACGGGATGGTGGAGGGGGAAGACACGTGGAGTCTGGCTCAACATGGCAACCCGGAGAACGCGCAAAGCCAGTCGAAGCTCGGAAGGCCTTCCGCGCGACCAAGCGGCCGATAAACTGAGAAAAAGGAAACTGTTATTCATCCAGCAGTTCGAGAAAGAAGGTCTGACCTTTAAACTGTTACTCTGGGTGACCACAGTCCCGCAAACTGAGACGTTGTCCCGCAGTGTAATTGAAAGTCAGACTGCAATTTTGAATTGCCTGTTTTCTAAGTTGCCATTGGACGGCTGCGTTGTCTGTTTTGGGGGGAGAGGCGGGCTGTTTGGATGTCAACCAATTGGGAACGCGGACGCATGTTTTGTTCTGTTTAATTATAAGCAGTCGGGTGTTTTTAATTTGGGAATCATTGTGGAATCGTATGAAAGCTTAATAATAATAATAATAATAATAATAATAATAATAATAATAATAAAACCTAGTAAGCCATGTTTTCTTACGTTAGAGAACGGTACCTTTAAATAAGACATACAGGTTTTATATACAGTTTGGAAAAATCTGGTCACTCTCGTTAACAATAAAATGTTAATTGTACGTTTTTATTTGCAGTCTGTTGTGTACTAAAGCGGCAGAGTAGAGATGTTTCTTTGTTTTAAGTTATTTTAGACAACCTTGACGCATTGGTGTCCCACATTGTCCACACAAACGTAGTCTTTGTCCCACATCTGGTGAATTGGAATCTGTTTAACTCACAAGAAAATGTTCCAAACAGCGCAGGAACGTTTAAATGAGATGGAGTCCAAACTGGACAAGCTCCTGTCCACGGTGGACCGGGCGTTCAAAATCGAGATGATGAAGCTTCCTCAGAGTCTGCACACCACGCTCATCAAAGACCTCCTGGACGGTACGTCCTCATCCAGCTGCTTCAGCTGCCGGAGATGGTTTTAATTAACGGACCGTCTGTGTTTCAGATGAGAGAAATTCCGTGGGTGAAGTCACCATGGCCATTACGGTAAGTAAAAATGTCTCCCTCTGGTGGTCACTTAGCGAAACTGCGCTAATCAACATTTGAAAACTTGCGTTTCGATTCAGAAAATTCGCAGTTAATTCGTAACGTTCTGAAATTCCATCCGGCGGGGGGTTGCCCATGCCCATCCCCATGCCCATCCCCATGCCCATCCCCATTCAGGGGAGAACGTTGCTCTTTGGGGTTTTCAGGCTTTTAACGCTGTAAAGCTGCTTTGTGACGAAGCTGTTGTATCCATTATCTTCCGCTTTATTCTCTATTAGGGTCGCGGTGGGGGGGGGGGGTCCCTATGCCCATCCAGAGGAGAACGTTTCGGGCGCTGGGCAGATACACCCAGGACAGGGGGGCCAATCTATCGCTGGGCACACACTATATATGGGGCAATTTGGAGAACTCAATTGACCTTGATCCATGTTTTTGGACTGTGAGGAGGAAACCGCAGGAAACCCACGTGGACACATGGAGGACATGGAAACTCCACCCAGAAGGGGATTCGAACCGGGAATCCCTAGTGCTGAGAGGAGAACATGCTAAGCCACCGTGCCGCGCACTTTCTGAAATTAATTCACGTAATTTGTGTAAACAAATAATTTATAATAAAACAATTTACTTACCTTTTAAACGCGTCTCTCTCTCTCATTATGAAAATATGATTTATAACAAGTGTGGGTCCAATTCACAGAACCCAAAATCTGTAGGACCAGGTTCTCGAGTCGTTTGCTGAGATGGTGTCGGTTCATCTGGACTAATCATTATTTTATGTACATTGGGGATGTTTTTAAAAAGTTGCTTTATTTTTTTGAGTAGTAAGTCATTGATTTAGACTAGTTAACTGGTTTAAATTGGACCTTTTTGTAAACCCTCGGCATTAATTTAGTCACCAAGCGAAACTTCTGCATAAAGATCTGTTTAAAATAAACCTTACTCCTATATAATTGTTAAAGGCATAAACTTTGTGTTTTAGTCTGGATCTCCAGAGATCAGCAAGCCACTGAGTCGGAAGCCCAGCAAAAAAGGTAACGAACGTGGAGTGATCTGGGTCCTATCCCAGTTTTTTTTATTTTTTTAAAAAACAAATCCAACACCCTGCATTAAAGCCACATTGAGTTCATTTTGGATTTAAACTCCAGGGCTAAAGCATCACAAACACCATCTACAGATGATTCACAGAGTGCAGTAACTCAATCACATGGTGCACAAACATCTGTTAAACACACTGAAGAAAAAACCTAATTGCCTGATTGACTCATTACATGTAGAACATGCTGTTATTTATAACGTACTTACTCTGCACCATTTAGGTAAAGTGGGCATCACCCCAGTGGGACCTGAATCCACAGCTCAGGTCAAGATGGATGATAAGGTACGAACGTTGCATGATCTTCACCATCATCTAAAGTTTTCATTAAAGAAATCAGCTAAAGTGATTCCTGCTCTTGTAGAAACGAGTCAAGAAGAAACTGCAGCAGAGTAACAGCACGGGGAATCTGAGGTGCGTTTAACAGAATGAGTACTGCGCGGTTGTGCATCAGGCTCTGGTTTGTGTAAATTCATGAACAAACACCGGGTTGGGGGCTGCCTTTGAGTGGTCTGTGGGGCGACCAGATTCCAGATTTAAGGTTGTCTAAAATAACTTAAAACAAAAAAAAGAAACATCTCCATTTTGCCCCTTTAGCACACAACAGACTGCAAAAATATATATGTACAATTAAACAGAACAGAGACTTTATAACTTCATCCATCTATTATCTTCCGCTTTATCCACTATTAGGGTCACAGGGGGGTTCCCCATGCCCATTCAGGGTAGAACGTCTCAGGCGCTGGGCAGATACACCCAGGACAGGGTGCCAATCTATCGCTGGACACACACTCACACAGACACACTCTATATGGGGCAATTTGGAGAACTCAATTGACTTGATCCATATTTTTGTACTGTGGGAGGAAACCGGAGAACCCGGAGGAAACCCACACGGGGAGAAGACGGAAACTCCACCCAGATTGGGATTCGAACCGGGAATCCCTAGTGGTGAGGGGAGAACATGCTAAGCCACCGTGCTGTTCCATGAACACAAGTTTAAAAATAATAATAGTTTAGATGTTAATCTGATTAACAAACCTTAATGGAGTCCTAAATTAAGTCATTCTTGTTTAACAGATCGGCTTCGACGGCCGGCATCAAGCGAACTCAGGGCCGTGTGATCAAACTGAGCGATCAGCCTTTTCTGTTGAACTGCAGAATGAAGTAAGTGTGGGCTTTGGGGGCTGCACCAAAGACTGCACCGGGGTGCAGAAAGGACGTCCGAACTGGTGGAGGACGAGGGCAGCACCGCTGCTGTGGGGCACATGCAAAGTTAATGCCACCTGGCTCAAATTTCCTCCTCATGGCATGTCTGTGCAGCATCACAGCCCTGCCGTTTTTTAAGCTCCTTACAGCTCCGACACCCATTTTAACCCCATAGTGTTTGCTGAGCCTATTCACAGGACCCCATGTGCAGCACAGTGGGGTTTTCCAGGATCAGGGCAGTTTTAACTGATGCCTAAACTCAGAGTGCAGAGCTGACTTTTCGTTTTGTTCCCCACAGACCGAGTCGCTCACTCAGCGACGATCTGTCAGGATTTGCCACCGCCACCATCACCACATCGTTAGGAGAGGTAGGTGACCGTGTCCTAAAAACCTTTAACTGTAAACACAATCACACGCTGCTGTCCGTGTGCAGACGCTGTACCTGTCTGAGGAAAACAAGGATGAAGTTAAACTGGAACTGCTGGATGAACAGGCGTTATGTCAGATGCAAAAGATTAAGGTCTGTACAGAAGTCTATAATACTAATTCACCTTAAAAAAAATATATTTTTTTTAAAAATCCTTCTGTGTGCTGTTTAGGAGCTGATGGACTACCTGAGCAACAAAGCCAAGATGAACAACACCCAGTGATGTCTGGACTTTTTAAACCTGGAATACAAGCAGTATTTTAATTAATATTTAAATGCAATAAATAAATGTTTACTGAACTGTGGGATTGCAGATGTAACCCTTTATTCTCTGAAACTGGGTCAGTAGTGGATAAATCTTTGAAACCCCTGAGAGTGACTGAACACAATTCAACGTCTGCCAAAGAACCTTGATTTCTAGACTTTAAAGGAATATAATTAGTTTGACTCTTGGGTAACTGAATCCAACTGAATTTTGGGGGAAAAGATATGAGCACCACTGCAATGTACATTTGGTAGACCCAGTTATGGAAACAGAAGAAAAACTAAACAGGAATAATGTATTAAAATGGTAAGTCAACATTCCTTATGAGCCACAGCAGTCTGGATCTATGCTGATTGTTTCTACGACATTAAAGCAGCAGTGATTTCAATTTTAATAATAAGTTTGAGAATTCCAACTGATGTACTAAACCTGAATGTGTCCCATATAACAAACTGCTTTATTTTATTAATTTTAATACCATCATCCTGGATTCATTCACAATAAAACTCAATTAGTTAAGTGCAGGGTTGATCATACAAATCCTCTTTGGTATGAACATTTTAAATGCAATATAAATAGTTTTTAATGCAATGCAAGTGTAAATAATTGTAATTTTTAGGAAATAGTTTAGCTGTTTGGGGTTTAAATAGGGAAGCCTTTCTAAAAGTACCAGACCAATTAAAATTTTTACAGAAGAAACATTGGGTGGTCGATTCGAGCGCATAATAATCCAAAATGTGAAGAACTTGTCAACACACCCCGAGATCACGTGTAATTAAGAGCAATCCTGATTGGCCTGCATCACGTTTCTTGCACAGGTTTCAGGATGTTAAAACATCGCTCGCTGATCATCAACGCAGCTTCACAGCGAAGTGTTACGAATAAAGGACACGGCCCTGGTTTTGAGAGATACTTGTTTTATTTAACAACTTCTTTAAAGTTATATACCTACAGCTGCTTTCCAGGCACACACGTAAAACTGCATGATGGGACTGGGTTTTTTGGATGTTTTGCTTATTTTTTTTCTCTTTTTTTTCTCGCAGCATGCACCTGGGTTAGACGGATGATGACGGCCGTATTGGAACTGGATTATAATCACACTGAGCACACGCGCGACGGCAGCTGACGAAGCTTCAATGACAACGTTTTAATTTTATACACAATGCTGCAGACTACGATCCAATTCTTAAAACAAACGGAAGATCCAAAGTAAAAATCTACAAAGGAAGAGTGGTAAAAATCAAGCACAGATACATACAAACCAACCTAAAAATGTCTCGGCCCCTCTCCTCTTCTCGAACCCAAGTTCAGAACCAAACACTCCGTATTGTTAAATTAACTCAGAACACTACGGCAGCGACAAACATAAGCTGGTTTTAGACCCGGTAAAAGAGAAACGACCTTGGTGTACCCCATCTGATGAGGGGGTTGCCTGTGAATTAGGGCACTAAAGAGGACAGGGGGAGGGGGGTGTAGACGTGGGCTCATGTGCGTTTACTATGGATAAGCAGCAGATAGTCTTGATCGCATCTTCCCCACCTTGCTGTAAGGCAAACCCCCCCATCAGATGGAGAGGGGAACCAAAAAAAAAAAAAAATTTTTTCTGAACTGTGGTTCAACTAGAACATGGTTTTCCTTTGCTGGGTCCAAACACCTTAGGGGGGGGGGTAGAGGGAGTGCTCATGCTTACTGGTGGGCGCACTGCACCCCAGGGCCGTGATGCCCGGACTCTTCGTCAGAACTGTCGTTGTAGGCTTCGCGCCGTTGGCTGCCCGAGGAGCCCTGGCTGATGTCGTAATCCTGCAGGTCGACCTCCTCCATGTCACTCGTGATGATGGGGGCTTCAGAGCGCGAGGGCAGGAAATCCTCCAGTTCCTGCATGCAGGAGGAAAAAAACATTTATAAAGTCAACAATGATGGGTGGCACGGTGGCTTAGTGGTTTAGCTTGTTCTCCTCTCAGCGCTGGGGATTCCCGGTTCGAATCCCAATCTAGGGGTTTCCTTCGGGTTCTCCGGTTTCCTCCCACAGTCCAAAAACATGGATCAAGTCAATTGAGTTCTCCAAATTGCCCCATATAGTGTGAGTGAGCGTGTGCACAGCGATAGATTGCCCCCTTGTTCTGGGTGCATCTGCCCAGCACCCAAAATGTTCTCCCCTGGATGGGCATGGGGAACACCCCCCCCGAATATAGGGTAAAGTTTAAACAGAACATAAGCCTTTGATCTCACCTTCAGTTTCTCTGGACTTATCCAGTTGTTATCAGGAAACTGAACCTCGAACTTGATGAACAGGTCTCCTTTCTCAAACGGGTTGCGATAATGCGGCATCCCCTCGCCTTTCACCACCCTGACGGAGCCTTAACACATCACACAGCGGGGGTTTAATTCGGCACGTGACACGTCACCGTCGCCCCGAACCGTTTACGCACCTGGCTCGATCACTTTCCCCACGGGATACGTCACGACTATCTGTCTGCTGTCCAAGTGTTTCAGATTGAACTGGAACCCGCAGAGTGCTTCCACCAGGCCGATCTTGTAGGTCATATGAAGGTCATGACCGTCTCGTTTGAACGTCTACAACAAATAGACAGGTTTTTAATATGCATTTTAAATGGTGAATTTCTCTCTAACAAAGTAATCTCATCAGACAAGGCCTTAATAGTAAGTGACTTCAATGTTCACTTTGAAAACCCACTAGACTCATTTAAATTAGCCTTTGACTCCATCCTAGATTCCATGGGCATTACTTAGTGTAGTTGGTAAAACACATCGCTGTAAACATACATTAGACTTAGTTTTATCACATGGTATTAAAATTAATTAACTATTGTACCACTAAGTGAGGTCATCTCCGATCACCATTTGATAACCTACGATTTAGAAATTGATATTGATCCAGTCATTAAACCGCAATACGATAAGCAGCATACAATCATTCCCTCTACAACATTTACCCGAATTAAACATTAAACCAGCATCAGGACCTGATGAAATTGAAAACAGCAGAATACCTTAAACATGTGTTTTCTGCAACCTTAGACAGTGTCGCTCCACTTAAACTAAAAAGGAATAAAGATAACAGACTCGTTCCATGGTTAAATGATCAAACACTTGCCCTAAAACAAACCACTAGAACCATGGAGCGTAAATGGAGACAAACTAAATTGGAGGTATTTAGGGCTGCATGGAAGGACAGTATGACTGAGTACAAACATGCCCTCAATGCAGCGAAGACTAAATATTATTCTGAATTAATAGAGAACAAAAACAACCAAAGAGTCCTCTTTAGTACCATTGAGTACACAACTCGAAGCGCTACTGAGTCAGATTTACAGATTCACTCACAGTTCAGCAGCAATGATTTCATGAATTTCTTTAGTGATAAAATTGAAAACATAAGACTTAAAATCATCTAATGCATTGTGTAATCAACCCTCAATGATTTCTGAAAAATCTAGTGGTGGAGAAAATAATATAGTACAAGAGTTAAATACCTTTAACCCCATATCTAAAAAAAGTGCTTGTCTCATTACACAAACAAAGACAACATCCTGTATGTTAGACCCAATACTTACAAACCTGCTTAAAGACCTCCTACCAAATATTCAGAGCCTTTTATAAACATTATAAATTCATCACATAAAATAGGCTATTTCCCCAAAAATCTGAAGTGTGCAGTCATTAAACCATTACTTAAAAAGCTAATTCAGATAATCTAATACTGTCCAACTATAGACCAATATCAAACCTTCCTTTTGTCTCTAAAATCCTAGAAAAAAATTGTGTTTAACCAGCTGAATCGTTCATTAAGTTTTTCAGTCAGGTTTTAGGTCTCATCATAGCACTGAAACAGCCTTAATTAAAGTCGTTAATGACTTATTAATGTCTTCTGATAATAACCAAATCTCTTTTCTTGTATCATTAGATCTTAGTGCAGCCTTTGACACCATAAACCATAGACCATAACATTTTAGTTGATAGTTTAGAAAACACTGTGGGCATTACAGGATCTGCACTCCAGTGGTTTAAATCCTACCCGACAGATCGATATCAATTCACCTGGGTTAACAATGTTCTGATCTTGCTAAAGTTAAATATGGTGTCCCACAAGGGTCAGTTCTGGGCCCACTCCTATTTGCATTATATATGCTTCCATTGGGATTAATTAGTCACAAACATGGAATCAGTTTCCACTCATATGCAGATGATACACAGTTATATGTTTTATACTGCACTGCACAAACGCCATGCTTTATTATTAGCTCTAACTGCCTTCCTTGTCCGTTTCTTTTGAGGTGTGACCAGCTTCCTGGAGATCTTCATCCATGGCTCTGCTGACGAATACTGGATGGAACCTGAATATTAATTGGACTGGTGGTCCTGCAGGACACCCTTAATGGACTCACATATAGTTTTCCATTTTTTCCATTTGTTTAATTTCTGTCCTACATTGTTGGTGTGCCTGGCTGCTCAAGGAGGAGGAGTCCCCCACTGAGTCTTGGTCCTCCCAAGGTTTCTTTCTTGAATAACAACATAAAAGGGAGTTTTTTCTTGCCACTGTCGCTTCAGCTTGCTCTTTGGGGGTTTAAAGGCTTTACATTCTGTAAAGCTGCTTTGTGGCGATGTACTGTTGTAAAAAGCGCTATATAGATAAATAACTTGAACTTAATATTAGAGTGCAATTAACGTCGCAGGTATATTTATTACTAATAAAACATGCAACACTAAAATCAGCTTTAAAAACAGCACCATTAATTTACAGGTCAGTGGATGTTTTTTTTGGTTTCAGAGCAGAAAGACAGGAATGTTGACATTGTGAGGCGACAAAGACTGTTAATGATGAAGACTAATCTGCAGCAACACTACTCTCTCTTTATAGAACACCGCTCACATTCTAATTTGAAACCCAACCCCCATGAATTCATCCCATGGATCAAGCTGCATTTATTCAGTTAAACCGTTCAGCTGCATGGAAACTAACAGAACGGTGAATTCTTCTCAGTACAAGTGTAAACACACTCTGCTCAAGGAACATTGTGAAGTAGCACTCGTGCGCTTTCATCAGTTTTAAGAAAAGCTCACGTCAGCACAATCTGCCAGCTTGTTTTTAAGAGGACTTCAGAAGCCTGGGGGTCCGTCGGTGACACTGGAGCCACTCTGCAGCACTCGCCGTAATGATGGCAACAGATGGGAGTAAAGTTGTACG
>JAFMOD010001221.1:428765-443455 GCA_019802435.1 Corydoras maculifer
GGTTAGCACGTTCGCCTCTCAGCGCTGGGGATTCCCGGTTCGAATCCCCATCTGGGTGGAGTTTCCATGTTCTCCCCGTGTTTGCGTGGGTTTCCTCCGGGTTCTCCGGTTTCCTCCCACAGTCCAAAAACATGGATCAAGTTAATTGAATTCTTAAAATTGCCCCATATAGAGTGTGTCTGTGTGAGTGAGTGTGTGCCCAGCGATGGATTGGCGCCCTGTCCTGGGTCTATCTGCCCAGTGCCCGAGACGTTCTCCCCTGGATGGGCATGGGGAACCCCACCGCGACCCTAATAGAGGATAAGCGGGAGATAATGAATGAATAAATTTACTTACCCTGACTTCTTTATGTGAAATGTAGGTGTACATCAGATTCCACCTAGTGATCACTGAAAAACACAGGAATTCCCATCAGCAGTTTCTGAAGCGTCTTGGGTTCAATTTAAAACGAGAAAACATAAATCAATCGGATGTTGTCATTGCTTTCGTTCCCATCACCTCTCGAGTTGGAACTGATATTTACGCTGCTCTCGGGAAGATACCAGGTAAAAGCAAACTAAATCCAGCAAACTAAAACCTGCAATTGTTTTTTTTTTTAACAAAATTAGAAATAACACATGTGGTTTTATGTTTTTGTTTTTTTCAGATTTTGGTCGTGTCGTCCTGGTGGTGCTGCACCCCACATTTGATCAGAATTCTGTTGTTCCACAAAGCAGTCACATAGTTAACAAAAGGAACTGGTTGGTGGTGGACTGTCTCTTTCATGAGGATGTAGGGCTGCTGGATTGTCCTCACAACTCAGCAGCACTTGAAAAAACCAAAGAGTATTTGAAGACATTTTCAAAATTTCAGGTATGTTGCAGAATTAAACAGTAACACACCTGTATATGTACACACACCTGTATCACATCTACATGTGTCTGTAAGACCTGAACTTTTTAAATCATGAGCATTAATATTTGACGTTCATGTCCATTTTAACATTCTCTAGAGTTCTTTGGGGTAGTTTTTCCGAAGGGTTTACTTGGATCAAGTCAATTAGAAGGTTAACGTGGATCAAGTCAATTGAATTCTCCAAATTGCCCCATATAGAGTGTGTGTGTGTGTGTGTGAGTGAGTGTGTGCCCAGCAATAGATTGGCGCCTTGTCCTGGGTCTATCTGTCCAGCGCCCGAGACGTTTCCCCCTGGATGGGCATGGGGAACCCCCCGCGACCCTAATAGAGGATAAAGCGGAAGATAATGGATGGATGGATAGTTCATGAGATCAATCCCTGATTTTGGGCTCATTTTATGCCAATAGCATTCTAACTCATCCCTAAGTTTCTTCATAAAGGTTAAGGTTAGACTTTATTAAAGACTGTTTTTGTTATTGTTGTGTTACTAGTTATGTTTTCTTTGTGGGTTCAGATCTTCTCCTTCAAGCAATAAAATGTGGTTTTGTTCCCTAAACCTTGTCATGATATCATTCATATTTGTCAACAGTTAAATTGCTAATACAAAAAAAGTAAAAGTTCTCCACAGTTTATGAATATATGTTATATATGTAATAATATTATATACTGTAAAATGAAATAAAGCTTTTTTTTATTATTAATTACATTTATTTTTGCCAACAGCTATTCATTTCAATGCTACCAAACAGTAAGTTTATCTTTACTGAACTATAAAAACTGATAATGATCATTTTATTGGACAAAGATGTTTAAGTTTGTTTTTTTTATACAGGCGTCACTCACTTTCTTCGGTTCAAAAAGAATAGGTAATGTTGTTCAATCTAAGTATACTGCAAAAAATATGTTTTTCTCTTCTAAAAGGTTTTTCAATTTATTTTATAAATTCTTTTAACATATCTGTCTCTTTATATGTTCTCTTATTAGTTTAAATACATTTCTTGGTTGTAAATCAATGTACTATTTTGAGTAGGGTGTTCAAAAATTTATATACTCCTCTTTATTGGCTCGTAATGTACAACATTTATATATATTTTTTCTTTACAGAATGCTGGAAGATGCAGAATGAAACTATTGTCTATGCTCGATGCCTCTGTAATGAATATGAGGACCTGAGGTTGTGACTGAATAATTATTATTATGATTATGATTATTATTATTATTATTATTATTATTATTATTATTAATAATAATAATAATAATGATGATAATAATCTGCTTAACATTTCATATGATAAAAACAAACAAAAAAGCTCAAATAATAAACAGAATTAACTTTTTGCATGAATGTTTTATTTGTACTCTGTTGTGGCTCAACAAAAGATTCTTTACAGAATTCCATGTGGAGCTGAGACAGATTTTTTAAGTTCCTGCTCTTCCGCAGTCGATCCAGCTCATCTAGTTTAGTGGGTGAATAAGAATGTTTGAATGTTAATGCATGCTCCAAGGTGAAGATAATGTTTGCCGTAGTGAACTTTAAATAAAAATGACTCTGTGTCACATAGCACCAGCTTTTAGTTAAGTTTTTGGCATACATCTCTTGTATGGCATGTTCATGATCTTTTGAATTAAATGTCCTGTTATTAAAATAAAATTGCATTAAACGAAGTGAGAACCACAGTTTCATGTGTCTTTAAATTTGTTATATGACATTATTAATTCATTCATTCATTATCTTCCACATAATCCTCTACTAGTGTCATGGGGCGGTTCCCCATGCCCGTCAAGAGGAGACCATTTCGGGTGCTGGGCAGGACAATCTATGGCTGTGTACTACACAAACACACCCTCAATGGGGCAATTTAGAGCAATCAGTTTATCTTGAATCCATGTTTTTGGACCTGGAAGAACCGGGGAACCCAACGAAAACCCATGCTGATAACTGAGAACAAGAAAAGGCAAACGTGCCAACCACTAAGCCACCGTGCCCTATATGACATTAGGTTAAATATATATTTACATAAAATTTGGATTATAAAATTGAACATCAAAGCAGTGCATCAAAAACATGTTCTGTCGTTTTTTGGATTAAAGCAGTTAGTAAAACAAAGGTACACTATATGAACAAATGTATTAGGACATCTACATATTACACCCACAGGAGTTTAATGACATTACTTACAGTGCAATTAGTAAAATACATTTAAAAAGATTTGCAAATGTACCAAAAAAGGTCAAATACAAAATGGAACTTAAAAAAATAGTTAATCAGTCTGATGAGTTAAATTAGGATAATGGATTTTTTTTTTTTTTTTTTACAATAAATCTGTGGTATGAAGTGAACATTTTATGTTCGTTTGGTTTAAATATTCCATTTTAAAACTTCAGGTCTCTTCAGTTTCATTTCATTTGTAGTGTGTGGGTGTGTGTGGGTGTGTGTGGGTGTGAACATTACAGAGTGAAAAAAGGGGCGAAGTGTGAAAGGAGATGAGAGACGGCTCAGATTTACTCTACAGTCTACAGTAAAGGAGGAAACTGATGAGGATTTAAAGCCGAAGACTCCATACGCAAGTTTCAAGGTGTGTTTATTTCTGTTCTTTGTTTAATTTAATGATTTGTGTTCGAAAATGATTTTGACCCATTTCCAAAACTTTTAAGACGCTTACTCTGTAAACAATAGTATATGGGGACATATACATATTAATCAATGAGTTTAGGTGATTTATTTAATCCCATTGCCTCAGGTGTATGAGCTGAAGAACTTGGCCATGCATTTTTGTATTTTGGACTATTGTATTTTTTATAACAGTTTGGGGAAGGCCTAAACCAAGGTCTATCGAAGCATGACCGTGTGAAAAATCTTGACTGGCCCATACTGGCCCAACCGCACATGGGAAGTTTACAATCAACTACAACGGAGATTAAGAGCCAGGTCTTCTCGTCTTATATTAGTGTTTGACCTCACAAATGCTTTTCTGGATGAAAAGGCAAACAAACATCTAATGTACCCTTAAGGGTTAATTTTGGGGACTAAAAGTCCTCTAAGCCTTGTTTAAACCTAAATAGGGACTTGAACTTGAAACTATAAGAAGTTTGCCCCTGTGAGAGCATTTGTACTGCCTAATATTGCCTTAACAGCTCTTGTACATGGGTGTGTGGGTGTCCCAGAACTTTGGCTTATCTGGATTATTTATTCACCTGATCCTCCATTGAGTCTCGTCTCAGAGTGTTCATCAAACTCACACCAGAGGAATCTGGAAATCTGTGCTTCATTAACACTTACAAATTCACCAATTCTCAAAGATGGATTATCCAATGGAAGTCTTAGGCAAGAATATCCATGCAACTGTATTTCAGTCTCTTGTAGTTTATTGTTTGAATTAATAATCTTAGCATTTCCATTTGTTATAAGCAAACTCTGAAAATGTAGCCCAATTTTTTTTTTAGGAAAAAATCTTTTTTATTTGACGTGTTTTCATGTGGAAACCCGGATCATATACACAAACTGAACTGCCTAGAGACTGAATGTTGTCAGTCCTGAATGGCTCACGCCTCTCAACAAACAGCTGAGTTCAGTAAAGGAACTAATGCCACACTGAGTCAACAAGGATAATTACACTGAACCAGTTTCTCGAAAACATACATTCCTTCTGTACAGAAGTCTAAAGGTCACAAATGATACTGCAGTTTGTTGTCTCATACAGCAGAACATGTTCGGTTGTGTATTAAAGTAGGTTATTGTAAAATATTTAATACATCTCACAGCATTCAATTGCAAACAATTCACTTCTATGTTTTTTAAAATAAATGTTTTTTTCAGATAAAAAGATATCCTGTATAATACAAAAAAGTAAAACAATGACAAAAACAAGTTTTATCTTATAATCCTGTTGCATTATAAAAGTACAAAAAATGTAGCTGCAATAAAAAATGGTTTACAGCAGAAAGGTTGCATGTTTTCTAATCACTTTTTATGTTTTCTTATTGTCTGCTTATTGTGAGCTAATTGTCTTTAACACAACCAATCATTATAATCATTATAGACCATAAAACACCAGTTTTAACTGTTAACTGTTTAAGTTAACACCAATGTAGCAGTCACTGACTTTCGTTGCTTATTTAATGCATATTGTGATGTAATTTTCAGATTAATTTGTATAATATTATGAGTAAGATAAAATGCAATGCTACCAAAACCAGCTTAGTTAAACTTAATAGCTGCATATCAGCATAAAGTCTACAAGTTTGACCTGTTTATCTTAATCTGGTTAAAGAAAATCTAAATTAAATGTCTAATGAATGTTTAATGTTAATTGAAACTGTATCCAGTGTGAATTATGTCTCAATAAAAAAGTAAGTAAAAAAAACCAAAACGATTTAAAGTAGTGGTTTGGTACAAAATATAAAACGTCTATAAGATTTCTATAAGATCCTCAATGTTGGTTGTCGTATTGTGTTCAGGATCAAACATGCTGCCGTTCTACAAGATTGAAATTGGAAGCAGCCAGAAAGCCCATCTCGACATCCTGGAGCGGCTGAAGAAACGCCTGCAGCTTCGTCAGGTGGATTTGGTGGAACAGTGTGACATCATTCTTGCTTTTGAGTCGGTCGTGTCTGATGCTGGACCAGGCCAAGTACCGAGTGCCGTTACAAAACTTCAGAGTAAAATATTTTTGTTTTAAAATACATAATGTCTTAAACTTTTATGTAGTATTTAAAAAGATTTCTAGCTTTCGCGTGCTGAATGGCAAAAATATGTAAATACCTGATACTTACACTAAAACTATTAATAAAACAGAATCATGCAACAGTTTGCAATTCAGCAGCAATAACTTTAATAATATTAATAAACTTCTAAAATAAAACTGAAAACTTAAATGTTAAATCTTTAAATAAAACTTAAAACTTAAAAATGTGAACGTAACATGGTGATGTGGTCTAATTATCCATCCATCCATTATTATCCTCTTTATCCTATATTAGGTTCGGGGGGGGGGGGTTCCCCATGCCCTTCCAGGGGAGAACGTTTCAGGCGCCGAGCAGATACACCCAGGAGAGGGCACCAATCTATCAGTGGGCACACACTCACTCACACAGACATACAAACTATATATGGGGCAATTTGGAGAATTTAATTGACTTAATCCATGTTTTTGGACTGTGGGAGGAAACCCGAGAACCCGGAGGAAACCCACACAGACACGGGGAGAACATGGAAACTCCACCCAGATTGGGATTTGAACCGGGAATCCCTAGCGCTGAGAGGAGAACATGCTGAACCACTATACAACTCTATATTGATATAAATATTAAATGGAAATCCATGGTTTGGTTGAAGGTATAAGTTAAAGATTATTTTGTAAATAAATAGTCTAAGGCGGCACGGTGGCTTAGTGGTTAGCACGTTCTCCTCTCAGCACTAGGGATTCCCGGTTTGAATCCCCATCTGGGTGGAGTTTCCATGTTCTCCCCGTGTCTGCGTGGGTTTCCTCCGGGTTCTCCGGTTTCCTCCCACAGTCCAAAAACATGGATCAAGTTAATTGAATTCTCAAAATTGCCCCATATAGAGTGTGAGTGTGTGCCCAGCGATGGATTGGCACCCTGTCCTGGGTCTATCTGCCCAGCGCCCGAGACGTTCTCCCCTGGATGGGCATGGGGAACCCCACCGCGACCCTAATAGAGGATAAGCGGGAGATAATGAATGAATGAATAAATAGTCTAAGCTCCAATCCTTTTTTTATCTGTAAGACAAAAATAATAAAATCTCTGAAAGCTTAAAACGTTACAATGGAAACATAGGAAGTTTCTGTTGTTATTAAAATGTTCTGTCCGTTAACACGTGTTTTAATGATCTCGTTATTTTCCAGCGAACAGACCCGTCATTCTAATGAAGCTGCATCATACCATCGAGGATCAGATCGTTCCTCGTACCAGTGGACTCCATATGCAGGACAAGTTATTGTCTGTGGACTGTTTGATTCATAAAGACGTAGGACTGCTGAGGTGTCCGAGCAACGACGAGGCACTTAAAGCCGTCACCGATCGCATGATTCATCTGGGAGGATCAGTCGTCATCCCGGTGAGTTTAACCAGGAATGACGTTCGAACTAAATGTTCACAGTCATTGAAAAGTAGGGAAATTATCAGAGTGAATCGTGTCTACGGTCTGATATTTATACTTCTGTCGCTCGTTTCTTCTCTCTCTTTTAACAGACAGAGGAATCAGACGAATATTTACAAGATTGCAACTGCAGCCGTGATGTTCACGTTGCTGTTGGCGTTTTGATGCTCATCATTTTTTTGGTTGCCATAATGCTCCTCTCATACTTTTTTCACACATCAAAAGGTCACGGTGTCTTTGGGAGGGACTAACTACTGCACTGTTGTGGGATTACCTTTAAATCTCTAATGAATTGTTTTCTTTTATGATAACACCGGTCCTGTCAGGTTTGACAGGAATTTTAAGATTTCGGCGCACTGTTCTCTTTTCCCAAGATTCACATGCTGTTATAAATGATCTCGCAAAGATTCTTTTGTTCTTTAGCTCCGGCGGAAATGACCTTCTGCTCACTACATATTAGGCAAACAGTCTGTTTGTCTGAAAATGCAGTATGCATCATGACCTCCTGAATTGGAAACCTTTTTAAAGTGATGCTTCCATGATTCAGTCTGATCTATTGCACTGATCATTATTAAAACCGATAGCTTCAGGAGGTACAGATATGGTTCTGCCGTTGTAAAAAAAATCCATTACCCATCACTCTCTTGCTTCCAAAGCTTTCTAAACCTTAAACAGATTAGAACCTTAAACAGAAGGAACAGATGAGAACTCTGTGGTTCACATGAAGTTGATACAAACGTAACCTCAAACATCATTGACTTTTTATTTATCTACGGCATTTATTTATTAATTTTTCCAACCGTTAGTAATAAGTATTGCCATGCCTGCATTCATTAAGGGCGAACGGAGAGGAAACACCTCGGACAGGTCGAGAAATTCAGGTTTCTTCAGGAAGATTTGCTTTAAGCACACTTGCTGACAGCATTAAAATAAGTCTAACATTAAAAATGTTTCTTGCATGTTTAAAATGTGTTTTTTTTTTCTGATGGTATGTTTGCACATGTGTGTGTGTGTGTGTGTGTGTGTGTGTGTGTGTGTGTGTGTTTGTTTATATATTTGTAATAAAAATAAAATACTTTTACAAGTGCTTTGACTGTTATAAATATGAATATATATTTTTAATAAGTAATAAACTTACTCTTAGAAATATAAAATATATATAGAAATTAAGCATATGTGCATATGAGAGAGAGAGAGAGCAAGAGACAGAGAGAGCGACGGAGAGAGAAAGAGAGAGGGAAAGAGAGAAAGAGAGAGAGAGCGAGAGAGAGAGAGAGAGAGCAAGAGAGAGAGAGAGAGAGAGAGAGAGAGAGAGAGAGAGAGAGAGAGAGAGGTTAAAGAAGCAATTAGAAAGTGAAAGCTCGCAGCTCTGTCTGGGACACAGCGACACGTTGACTGAAGATCTTAAAATAGGTTTGTTGATTTCTTTTCGCAATAATTATACAGCTTTATAATAATTGTACAGCTTAAAATATATTTAAAGAGGACAACATTACCAATCAAGTTTATTTTAATTCTAATCCTTTAAACCAGGATGTTTTAGCGTTTGCTAAAACTGACACGTCATCCACACTCATTATTATTTAACTCATTTGAATCTCATTATAATTATTATGTATATTGTGCTGTTTTTTTTGTCGAAATAATAATAATAATAATAATAATAATTATTATTATTATTATTATTAATATTATTATAAATACTAATATTTATCATTATTATCCTGAATGCAGCATTTCTGTTAATAAACCTTTTAAATGAAAGTTAATGAAAGTTAAAAGTTTGCGTTTGTAATGTTCATGGTTTGTTGATATAGTTTAAACGTGTTTTTTTTAGCCAGTTGCAACCTGATCGCCTTGTATCACAGCTCTGTACAGGACATGAATTTTCAGTTAAGCTTTTTATGATGTTTAACATGATAACACCGTATCTCAAAAGTGTTAATAAAATGTGCAGGTGAAAGATTAAAATGCCTGGAGCAGTGAAGGCCATCCTAATATTCGATCATTTTGCAGACGCTTTTATGACATCGAAGCATGAAAGTAAAATAAGCTTTTAAACAGGTTTATTTATGTCCATATGTCTAAAAATACTATAAAAATACTAACGTGTCTGACCAAAAAATACGTTTCTTCTTTCTTTTTACCCAAATAATCTGTATCTGGCTTTCTCGTTGCATCACATCATTTCTTGATACAGCCGTGACTTCGTGTAGACTGCAGATGCTGGAGATTTAACGTATTTGTGATCTTTCTTATGATGTTTTGGTACAAACTGGTGAACTATAACTCATTCTTGCTTTGCAAAGATCTATTTATATTTACCCTTAATGACCTCATCTGTTACCATTAAAAACGGTAATAGTGGAACCTTCCAGATCAGAGGTAGATCATTCTTTTCTGTATTATGTTACCTCTGTACCTATGTATTGAAGGCACCAATTTCGACCTTTTCATGTATTTAACAAAAATATGCTATTAAGTAAAACCTATAACCTGTATGAGTTTTTATTGCATTTTTAGAAACTTCTCTGAACGGGGGATTTTTAGTATTTAAAGATTGTATTAAGTAAGTCTCACCTGTGTAGCATTCTGTGTTTAGGAGCAAACATGCTGTACTATGTGAAAGATTGTGGAAACACCAGTAATGAAAGCTGGCGGAAAGCCACTGGCGAATTTATAAACCGACTGCAAAGTCGTCTCGAGCTATCTGAAACGACTTCAGAGGACTGTTGTGATGTCATCATTGCTACTTTACCCATTACATCACGAGCTGGAACAGACCTGGAAAATGCTGTTACTAAAATTCCAAGTAAGTATTCTAAATTTTTACTCTCACGAGTGTGACTAAAGTTTAAAGGTAGTAAATTACACAATTATGGTTAGTATTTAATCTAGACAGACACCCATTCAAATTATTAAACCCGATTAAACATTCTTGAAATATGTAAACACGTCTGACTTTGTGGCTAAAGTTTTCGAAGGTTAAAGTTATTTCCTGTTCAAATTAAACTGTGACCCAGAGTGTCATAAAATCATAAAAAAGACTTCAATGACAGTGACTCTGAAGAGTGTGTGTGTGTGTGTGTGAGTGTGTGCCCAGCAATGGATTGGCCCCCTGTCTTTGGTGTATCTGCCCAGCGCCCAAAACGTTCTCCCCTGGATGGGCATGGGGAACCCCCCCCTCGACCCTATTAGAGGATAAAGCAGAAGATAATAGATGGATGGATGGATAGTTGTTAATGCTTCTTTCTGAATCTCTTTCAGGAGACAAACATGTGATCCTTGGTGTGTTTCATCAGACTTACGACGAAGATAAAGTTGTTCCTCAGAGCAAACAGCATGTGAGGAAGAACAATATATATCCTGCAGATTTTCTGTTTAATGAAGAAACTGGATTCTTGAGATGTCAGAAAAATGATGAGGCGCTGAAAGACGTCACTGAGAATCTGATCCAACATGGGGCTTTAAACAAAAACATGGTAGGTTCTAAACAGTAATGATCAATCAGAGAGGTTACAGAAAATTGATGGAAAGAAGGCAAGGTGCATTCTATATGTATCGTTAAAGGTGAATCATGTTCAGTTCGGTTATCCTGATGCTGTTGTTTCTAACATGCACTTTGTTTTTGTTTTGCAGCTGGTGAGCAGGCCAGAAAACTGGACAAAGTGGATCTTGCTGTGTGTTTTTATTGTTGTTTTTATTATTATATTTTCTGTTATATTATTATCTGTCCTCTTTTTAGACAACTACACTGTGCACAATGTCACTGAACCTGGTTATACAGAGTACAACGTCACTGGGAGGTTTTGAGTTCTTATGTTTCTTTTCAAAGTATAATTACAGACCTGTTTCATCTACATTTACATTTAGTCCTTCAGCAGACGCTTTTATCCAAAGTGACTTACAAATCAGAAACTTACAGTCAGAAGTTCTGCAGAAAACCAACTCCACTGTAAATTCATCAAACCTGATTGTTATTTGATGCTGCGCCCCCCCCCCCCCATTTTTTTTTTACAACAGGTATTTGTTATGGAACAGTTTGAAATCATAACCTGCATTTACATTGGGATGCATTTTTTTAATGTAAAGAAAATCTACTAGAGTTAACTATGTCAGGGTTTTGGTTTCCGGGCGGCACGGTGGCTTAGTGGTCAGCATGTTATCCTCTCGGCACTAGGGATTCCAGGTTCGAATCCCCATCTGGGTGGAGTTTCCATGTTCTCCCCGTGTCCGTGTGGGTTTTCTCCGCGTTCTCTGGTTTCCTCCCACAGCCCAAAAACATGGATCAAGTTAATTGAGTTCTCCAAATTGCCCCATAGAGTGTGTTTGTGTGAGTGAGTGTGTGCCCAGCGATGGATTGGCGTCCTGTCCTGGGTGTATCCGTCCAACGCCCGAAACGTTCTCCCCTGGATAGCTTTGGGGAACCCTCCCCCACCCTAATATAGGATAAAGCGAAAGATAATGAATGGTTTTGGTTTCTTGTAGCCTCATTTAAAGAAGGACATGGATGCATTATTTTCACTGACTTGCATGTTTCAAACTAATAACTGGAGCTCCATCTGCTCTTTAATTGTGGGACGTGACGTTAATCACTACAGCAATTTGACTTAATACAGTTTTAATTTTTTTTGTGTTCTTAAACGAAATATTGTACAGTCTTCATAAATGTACAGTGATTTATTCTTCAGAGAATGCAACATGAAAACCATCATGTCCAGGGCCTGAGGAGTTTTGGAAGGTTTTCTCCACCCGTTTCTCTGGATGGCAATGGATCTGAGACTTGTTTAAGACGAAAGAAGTGTAGCATACCACACGTTTTAGAGTTAGAGAGAGAAAGAGTACTGAGAGAAAGAGAAAGAGAAAGCAGAAGATACAGGAAGTTATTTTGAAAGTTAATCCTGCAATATTTAGTGTTTCAGGCAACCCTAAAAAGCTGTTCAGTACTCTACAAAAAAAGGTTTGTCGTTTATTTTCCCAAATTATTTTGAAGCTGTTAACCATGGAAATTATTTGCAAATTCAACTCTCAAGATATTTTTAGGTTTATTGTCCTTTCTGATTCTCTATTTTGTGATGTAATATGATGTATATTTAACATCGTAGTGTAATAGTGTAACAGGGTGTATATTTAATAGTGTCTATAATAGTTAATAGTGTAACAGGGTGTATATTTAACAGTGTCTGTTGAAGTTTTCACCTCAACATTACTTTTATGATCAGTAAAAATGTGAATATTAATGATTTACATGGAGCTGTATATCTTCTGTTTAATTGTTCTTCTTGTTATAATAAAGCTTGTTCACAGCCAGTATAAATCTAACGGATGTTTAATCATGAGTTTGTCCACATCAGGTTTGTCGTCTGTCTGTTAATATCTAATATAAGGTATAAATTACATCACTACTGCTTCTGACTGCAGTTCACGTCATGGTGTTATTGTTTAAACTTTCATTCTTAGTGCAAACCCACATTCTTCGTCTTTGTGCTGTTTCGGTTTGGGGTCCCCACAGCATCCTGTGATTCGCTTTGATCCCCAATGACCGGTCCTTGTCTCTGGAGGACACCCACACTTGCATAGGGGAGAACATACATAACACATAACATGTGCTGTCCCCTCCTGGGAATCAAACCCAGGACCTTTTGCTATAAGGCAGAAGCACTAACTGCCATGTCAAGAACAACAGCAATACAGTTTTTTGTTTTTTTTTACCATTTGCAATTTCAAACCGAACTTTTGCTGATGCAATAAATACAGTGAGATAAAGGACGTCCTCTTAGCTAAGAGGGGAAGTATGTCCATGTCTAGAATGATTCAGGATTAAGCTGAGTGGCTTTTTTGTTTTCAGGATCAATGATGAGGTTCTATATGATGGAAATGGTAAAAAGCCGCGATAAAAGACTGAGAAAAGCTTTTAAAGACCTCACGGGCCGTCTGAAACGTCGCCTCCTACTAAATGAAGTGAAGTCAGTCCAACAGTGTGACTTTATTCTTGCTGTTGTACCTGTGACCTCCCGTGTTAAGACAGACCTTAATAATGCTGTTAGTAAAATTCCAGGTAATGTTCAGAAACTTCCTGAATTACATTAAAGACAGCAGTAATCATGTTATTATTCATTTCAGTGTTTCTGCTGAGCAGCATCTCTGATGCAGAACCTACACTTTTAAGCAAAAGTTTGCACATACCTCCTAATTATTAATATGAAATTATTTTTAAAAATTATTGCACATACCTCCTAATTATTATTCCCGGTTCGAATCCCCATCTGGGTGGAGTTTCCATGTCCTCCCCGTGTCCGTGTGGGTTTCCTCCGGGTTGTCTGGTTTCCTTTCACAGTCCAAAAACATGGATCAAGTCAATTGAGTTCTCCAAATTGCCCCATATAGAATGTGTGTGTGTGAGTGAGTGTGTGCCCAGCGATAGATTGGCGTCCTGTCCTGAATGTATCTGCCCAGCACCTGAAACGTTCTCCCCTGGATGGGCATGGGGAACCCCACCGCGACCCTAATATAGGATTAAGCGGAAGATAATGGATGGATGAATGAATGAATGTTTCACAGCATCACATTACTGCTGTTTTACTACAACTGTGATGATTTGTGACATTTATAAAGACATCAAAGCTTTTATCATAACTAAACATACGTAGGACAGTCTCAGGATCTCTGTTAACTTACTGACATGTTATCCTGTCACCTGAGGGTTTCTTTGGATAAAAGATGTGAGTTCATCACTCATTCATACACCTCAATACTTTGTCTCCCTCTGAATCTCTGCCTCACCCAGCAAACAAACCTGTGGTACTCAGCGTGTTCCATCATGCTTTTGAGGATCGAGTTGTTCCTCACAGCGGACACATCATGTTCATAGAAAATATATTTCCTGTGGATTTTCTGTATTATGAGGACGTTGAGATGTCCGAGTAATGATGTGGCGCTGAAAACGGTCACTGATCATCTGATCAATCTGAAATTCTCAGCCAGCATCACGGTAAGTAAAATATTACTCCAGGATTCATGAGAAAACCACTGCAGTTACTGCTTTAGTAAAATATTTTCCAAAGTTTTTAGAATGAACATCAAGTACATCTTATATGAACTGTTTTAAACTGTTGTGTTTTCTTTCTTCAGCCTCCAGCATCATATCCATCATATCCGTCTGACAGCTGGCATGTTGGTCTTGTCATGACTGTGATTATTCTTATTCTTATTTGCATTTCTGTCGCACTGTTTGTTTACTTCTATTTATTCAACCGGTAACAGGATGGAATTGTTCGTGACGGCTGTGTTTAAAATTACATACTTTACATATAGACAAAACTAACTCTAAAGCACAGATTAGAAGCAAGATTAAAATCCAAAATAAAGATCGCAATAGAGCAAATATTATTTTTACATTATTACTTTTTTCAGAACTGCAGACAGGAGAGGCATGAATACAGCTCAGTTTATTTAGATTTGGGATATTAGTTGAAGGATCAGGGTAAGTTATCAGATTAATCTCATATAAACAGACTTTGCTCGTCCTCAGCATCATCTGAGCACCGTTTTGATTTTAGAAAACCACATGTTGTGTGTATAAGGCAGTCCACTGGCGCCCCCTTTCGGTGGAAAATAGCAGCTGCTGATGTTAATAATAATAATATTAATAATAATAATAATAATAATAATAATAATA
>JAFMOD010001221.1:465107-477015 GCA_019802435.1 Corydoras maculifer
ATGAGAAATGGAAGAGAGAAATTGTGAACCAATGTCACCCTGGTCTACAGGAGGTGGACACAGTGGAGCAGTGTAATGTCCTTCTTGTCCCTGATGATTCAGGTGCTTAAAACTCCGGCAGCACTTAATTTGTACCAGCACGACACACACTAACACACCACCCCCACGTCAGTGTCACTGCAGTACTGAGAATTATCCACCACCCTAATATCATCTGCTCTGTCAGAAGTTAAGGGTACCAACAGAGTATGTAGAGAACAAGACGAACTGAGCAAAGGTCATCTATATTGCAAGTGGAACTGATACAGTGGACAATGGAAGAAAAAACATAGTGGTGATTATATATATATATATATATATATATATATATATATATATATATATATATATATATATATATATATATATATATTTTTTTTTTATTCATTCATTATCTTCCGCTTTATCCTCTATTAGGGTTGTGGGGGGGTTCCCCATGCCCATCCAGGGGAGAACGTTTCGGGCGCTGGGCAGATAGACCCAGAACAGGTCACCAATCCATCGCTGGGCACACACTCACTCACACAGACACACTCTATATGGGGCAATTTGGAAAACTCAATTGACTTGATCCATGTTTTTGGACTGTGGGAGAAAACCCACGCGGACACGGGGAGAACATGGAAACTCCACCCAGATGGGGATATATATATATTACAGGTCCTTTTGTTAGTAATAATCACCACTATATAATAATTATTAATTAAGGACCTGTAATATAATGTGTATAAGGTATTTCCACCATATAGCACAAAGTATAAAGACAAAGCATGCTGCATAATGCAAAGACACTCTGTATGCACTCTGTATCTAGCATATAGAAGGACTCCATAAAGGACTCAATAAGTGTCTAAACACAACCTTCTCCTGAGAGAATGAAGGCCAATTCAAAAACTCTTCCAGATGTTTTACATGATGTCTACAAATTTTTCAAGTGTGTAGTGTGTCACTCAGCTGCTCATGTGCCTCTCTGGATCTTTTTCTTACCCAGCGAACAAGCCTGTGATTCTCAATGGGCTTCATTTTTCTGAAGTGAATCAAGAAGTTTCACAGAGCAGGTGCATTGTGATGAAGGAAAATGTTCTTGCTGTGGTTTTTGCCAATTTTAAGAACCCTGATGTTGCATCAAAGATCACTGAACAGCTGATGAGAGTTTTAAACAAAATCAAGGTAGGTTTAAAATAATAATAAATAATACTGAGTATTTTTCTTGTTCATTCCTTCTGTTCCTGCTGCTGCACAATCAGCATGTTCTTCTTTTTCTCTCTCTTCTTCAGCATTTTACCCTTTATTATTCAGAACTTGCATTTTAGACTTTGACCCAGTGTTTTCTGCTGGTTGCCCTTCCTGACACAACCCTCACCCTCTAGCGGGCCTGAGGACACACAGATTACAGGGACAATTTAGAGCAGCCCATTCACCTTAAATCCATGTTTTTGGACTGTGGGAAGAAACCGGAGAACCCGGAGAAAACCCACGTGGACAGGGGGAGAACATTCCCATTCGTGATTGGGATTCGAACTGGAAATCCCTAGTGTTAAAAGGCGAATGTGCTAACCACTATTAAATAATAAATTACCAACCATGAATAATTTTAAATGACTGTTAACACTTGTTCCTGTTTTTTTACTTCTGTGTTTTTTTATATTTTGCTTCCAGAATAAATCACGAAAGAAGAGGTGGAGAGACTTTATAAACGTTGAGACTGTTGCTTTAACCATCGCTCTGACTGCTGCTCTTAATGATAATCCTACCATAAAGACTGCAGCTCTTGTTGTTGGGGCTGCTTTATATATTTATCAGAAAATAAAATAAAATACTAAATAAAAAAGGGTAACTCTTGTGACTGTCAGTCTGTTCTGTAAATGTCAATGTGGACGATAATGCTCGTATTTAAATAACATGTACAGAGTAACATTTTCCTAAAATTGTTCTTAAACCTTACACAACAAACTGAAAAAAAATGTGTTTTGAAAATAAAAGAGACTGGAGTGTGTTTCGTTTAAAAGAAATAATGTGACTTTAGAATTAAAAAGAACAAAGTTTGGGCTTAAAAAAAAGGGGGACATTATTTAAGTAACTTATAGCCCCAGCTTACCTTCATTACTGATGATGAAGGTAATGATGAAGCAGAATCAACAGACAGGAGCCAAAACATAATCACAAACATAGAGACTCTAAACTGAACAACATACAGAAATATGTTCGAAGTTTATGGTCATTCTTTACGTGAGACGTGGGGTCTATCCTCAACACTAAACTTTTAACTTTATGGTTGAGTAAATATGACTTCATGTTCAGGACGAGAATAAAAAAAAACATATCAAAGCAAAATAAAATGTTTTTGTTACTGAAATAAGTAAAAAGTTCATCTCATACAAATGTTTTTAATTGGTATATTTATGAATGTATTAAAATATCTGTGTTTTGATTTCTGGTTGATTTATCAGAGTGTGTTAATGCTCATCTTGACTTGGCCTGCGGGAGAAGTTTAGTTAATGATGTCTGTTTCTTTATAAATGACCTTTTATAAGTTATGATGTTTAATTTAACACTTTGCTTCATGGTATTGCAACTACTGTATCTGTAATCGACAATAAAGAGCAAAAATCACTAAAAAGACGTGTGCATTGTGTTTTTAATATTCTTAAAATGAAGAAACATTTTGTTTTACTTTACCTACCACACCAACTCCGCCTGTCCTATAGTTTCCTTGCTCTTTAAACAGTGAGAAATGGAAGGAGTGTCTCTTTGTCTTTTGCTCAACAAAATACTGTCTTGATAGGGATAGGCTCCAGATATGGTATGTTTATAGCCTTCTGATTGGAATATCTGGGATTTAAAGTCAATCCAGTGCTAACAAATAAAAAATAATAAATAATAATTATAATAATATAATTAGAAAAATAATAACATCCATCCATCCATCCATTATCTTCCGCTTTATCCTCTATTAGGGTCGCGGGAGGGTTCCCCATGCCCATCCAGGGGAGAACGTTTTGGGCGCTGGGCAGATACACCCGGGACAAGACGCCAATCCATCGCTGGACACACACTCACTCACTCATACACACTCTATATGAGGCAATTTGGAGAACTCAATTGACTTGATCCATGTTTTTGGACTGTGGGAAGAAACCGGAGAACCCGGAGGAAACCCACGCGGACACGGGGAGAACATGGAAACTCCACCCAGATGAGGATTCGTACCGGGAATACCTAGTGCTGAGAGGCGAACGTGCTAACCACTAAGCCACCGTGACGCCCTAAAATAATAACAATTTTGCAAAATAATTTTGAAACTTGATATATCTTTGATTGGCAAATATAAGAAATAAAAACACATCTATATCATTTACCTCATAAGGAAACAAACCTTTGGTTTGCTGCTTGGACCCTGGGGGTCATGCAGGGGCCTCAGACAATAACCACACTGTTAATAAGAACTTAACAAAGAACATTTACTGTTAAATGTAAATGTGTTAATGTTCCCATTACTGTAATATATTACACATGTGTTAATTGTAGTGATTAAAGTTACCAGGAATTAAAAATTCTTCTCTTTTAGATTTTTTTAGGCTAAAATTACAAACTGCGGCTTTAAAATGTGAAAATGTAAATATGACTGAACTCTATAAACGATTGACGAAAAATCCACCATAATAGAAGAACATTGTGGTATTTTGTTTAGCAGAGTGCGAGGCTTTTACAGACAATGCTTTCTGAGAAAAGAACAACCTTCCGTTAAACAGCGAGCAAGAGAGAGAGAGAGAGAGAGAGAGAGAGAGAGAGAGAGAGAGAGAGAGAGAGAGAGAGAAAGACAAGTGAAAGTGAAAGACTTTAACTGTAAACTCTCTGGACGCTGTTGGTGTTGGATGTTTGGTAACTTCTCTCCACACGGCTTAGAAGCACCGAATCCGACCGCAAAATGATCAATGGTAATTTTACTTATTAATAATTTCATAACGCAAACTTTAATAAAGAAGAGTTGGTGTATTAAACTGTATTCCAGCAGTTGTCTCTGTGTTTTAAGTACCGAGGCACAGACATTCTGGAACAACAAAGGGTCTTCCCTAAACTGTTGGAGGCATACAGATGTCCAAAATGCCTTTCTGTGTGCTTGATATTTTACACCCGTGTTAATGGAAATTTACTCATTTTCTGATGTTGGGTGTGTCCAAATACTTTTGTCTATTGTGTATTACGTTGTCATTTTACTTTCAGTTAATAATTTTTAAAAACATCATTTTATTTCTAGGTTGCTTAAACGTCTACCCGATGCTGTTCGGGAACGGCATGGATTCCGACAAGGAGTTTATCAAACGTCTGAAATTAAAACTAAAGTTTAAAGAAGTGAGGTCAGAGGAGGATTGTGACGTCATCATGGCTTTTGTGCCGATCAGGTCTCGAGCTGGAACAGACATTCAAGCGGCTCTTCATCGTCTTTCCAGTACATTACAACTTTTATAAAGATTTTATAATGTTAGCTGTATATTTTAATGTTTCTTCAGATAAATAAGATGAGGTGATGATTTTACTGTAATGATGTTCTCTATATGATGCACCTCTCTTTCTTTCAGCTTCACGTCCTGTTGTTCTCGTGGTGATGTATCACACATTTGATGTAAATTATATAACTCCAGTCAGCAAGAAGCTCATTACTAGAAAAGACGTGTTTGCAGTGGACTGTCTGTTTCATGAAGATTCAGGATTATTAAAATCTGACCTTAATGACAAAGCAGTGGAGGATGTGATCGAACATCTTACTGAAGAACATGCATTCAAAAGCCTGAGTACGAATGAGTTACCACTTTTACCACCAGTGTACCATTCCCAAAGCAGCAAAGGTTTTTATTTATTTTCAGAACAATTTCTATAATACCTGAATTATTACTATAATAACACATTTTCTGTATCACAAACATGTTGAAGCTGAAGCGCCTGCTTTTTTTAATGAATCAGTCCTAACAGAACATGAGTTCAGTGGCTGTAAGAGATTAAACCCGAGTCTGTAGGTGAGATTCGGAGTTTGACTTTTGGTTTGTAGCACATTGGAATCTCAAGTCGCTCGGCTTTGTTCGGATATAACTTACATTATAACCTGTCTGACTGCTTTACTTCCCATTGAACTCATACTGAGTAAAAAGGGTTTGTCCTTCACCTGATCTCAGATCTGCGATGGCAGCACTCATGGTGACAGCTTCATAGTCTAAAGTTCTTTTTAAGATACAGAAAGCAGAATTATTTTATTATGTTCTCAGAGCTCCATTTGTTACCTCTTTCCTGTTACCTTGATCTAATTCTGTTGTCTATGTTCACAGGTTTTCAAGATTTACTAATTAAGGGCCTTCAATCAATCATTTCACTTACAGAGGTCAAATGGACAAAGGTAATGAACATGTTAATGTTCCTCTCTCGCAGCAGATCTTGTGACTTCTCTCGAACGTTGGCATGTTTACCCTCACTAACTTTAATCATATAACAAGTACATTATTTAGTACCATTGGCACAGCGGTGAAAAGGTCATGTATTTAATGTTCCAACTTGTCAAACAGTTTGGGGAGGGTCCTTCTGTTCTGTCCCCCTGGTTGGGTGAATTTGATATTAAAATTGGACTGGTCAATCCTACGGGGTGTAGAATAAACACATTTGGAATAAACTACAAAAAAAATTGTAAGCCAGCTCACCTCACCCAACATCAGTGTCTGACCTCAGGTTACACTCACAGTTACACTCCATAATTTTATAGATATCCGTCCCAAAAAAAATAGAAGCTGTTATAGATGCAAAGTGAGGAACACTTTATACATTTATACAATGCTTACATATATACTTATAGGATTGTGCTAGGAATAAAGACATCAGGTCAGATTTGTTCAACCAGATTCTGATTCCTCTCTTTCAGATGCTGATTGTCTATGGAATTGTCAGCGGCATCCTTTTTTTGTCTTTTATACTGAATGTTATATCAAAGGAAAGATTTATTATTTTGGCAGTGCTGCTGGGGATTGTGATGTTTGTTGCATTATACCGTAAATATCACCAGAAACACATAAGGGTAAATAAGCATATGTTTTTTATTTATTGTACTTGTTAAAACACAAAATTCATATTGAGACTGTTCATGAGAAACATTAAAGAACATGTTCATTTAGCCGTACAAACAGCAGGCAACGTTCTGCACAATATGTTATTTACACGCATGATCATAGACACCAAAACCAGCAGCAATAAAATTAATTAATTTGTTAAGAACCTGAAACATCTCACATGAGGAACCAGGAAGGACAGGGAACACTGTGTACCGTGAAGTCGCCACTTTAATTTAATTTAAATATGAATAAATGTAGTTGCTCTTTATGGTGTATTTCTATAACCTGCTTCTGTTTCTCCTCTTTCAGGTGATGATATTTAATGCAACTGGAGTCCTCATCCTCATCATATTAATATTGTTAGATTACTACACTAATATTACTATAGGGGAACTCTGTGCTATAATTCTGCTTTTGCAGGAACTGTTTGTGGTTTTTTTTATTAGAAGTTATACAATAATTGGTTCAACGTCAGGGAATGAAGTTTAAAAAGCAGAAAAGATGCACGGGTTTTTTTTTTTTTTACATAACATGTTTGACATTAAACATGGGGAAATCTGTGTTAAAATTCAGCTTCTGCTGCAACTGTGTGTGGGTTATTCATTAGAAGATTAATATTCAATTATATTATTTTTTTATCAGGTTCAGTGGGGTGTGTGTGGGGTGGGGGGGGGCAGTTGTGGGTTTGTGAACAAGGAACAAGCCTTGTAACCTGAAGGTCCCCGGTTGGATTCCTGATCCCACCAAGTACCAAGGCTGAAGCGCCCTTGGGCAAGGCACCTAACGCCAATTGCTTCCTGGGCACCATGTTCAAGGCTACCCACTGCTCTGGGCACATGTGCTCACTTCACCAGTGTGTGTATTTCACTGCACAGATGGGTTAAATGTGGTGTACAAATTACTCTGTGTGTACGCACAGTAGGCAAATAAATCACTTCATAACTTTATCTGTAAAAACTGCAATTTCCCCCTGCATGGGGATTAATAATGTATTATAAATGCAGTGTAATTGTATTATTCAGGCTTCTGTTTGGTCTGTAGAATGTATTCATGGATGTTAATATGGCCTCTCCCTTTCTTCACTGTATGTATGAAAACCATCAATGTTCTTTTAAGAAACGATGTTCTATTGTAAAAGTTGCAATAAACAATCAATAAACTTGAGTATAGTTTTGTTCTCTCTATCACACAGACATTCTTCATCAGGCTTTTGATAAGGCTGACGTTGTTCCTGAAAGCAGATGCCATGTGATCAGGAATAATGTCTTTACTGTGGATTGTCTCTGTTATCAGAATGGATTGATGGAATTTTAGTGCAATGATGAGGCACTGAGACCCGTGGTTAACCATCTCCTCTCTTTAGGAGTCATATTTAGAGTCATATTAAGACTGTTCATGAGAAACATTAAAGAACATGTTCATTTAGACGTACAAGCAGCAGGCAACGTTCTGCAGAATATGCTATTTACACGCATGATCATAGACACCAAAACCAGCTAAATAAAATAAATTAATTTGTTCAAAACCTAAAACATCTCACATGAGGAACCAGGAAGGACAGGGAACACTGTGTACTGTGAAGTCGCCACTTTATCATTTGAATGTAATTTAAATATGAATAAATGTAGTTGCTCTTCATGGTGTATTTCTATAACCTGCTTCTGTTTCTCCTCTTTCGGGGTTTCAACTTTAATCCACTTGGAATCGCCAGCGTCCTCATATTATACTTGTGTAACAATATAGCGATATAGCAGGGGAAAGCTGTGCTATAATTCTGCTTTTGCACCAGCTGTGTGTGTGTTATTTATTAGAAGTTGATTATCAAAAAATTGTTTTAACGTCGGGGAATAAAATTTGAAAAGCAGAAGAGATGCATGGGGTTTTTTTTTTTGTTTTTTTTTGACATAACATTATATAACATTATTTGACATTATACTGGGGGAAATGTGTGTTATAATTCTGCTTCTGCTGCAACTGTGTGTGGGTTATTTATTAGAAAATTAATATCCAATTATATTATGTTTTATATATCAGGTGCTGTAAAGTGGGGCGTGGTACACATGAAGCTTTTCATTGCTGATTCTGATTGATGTTGTGTGAAGGTTTGTGTAAATGTTTTTACTTTACATAGTGTACTTTACTCTGCTTCTAAATAATAAAAAATAATAATAACCCAAATGAAATGGTTTCTTTTCATTTGCTGAACACGTCACCAGTCCGTAACAGAGCTGATGTTTAGAGGAGAGTTGTGTAGAATTGAATGTCATAAAAAAATCTCGAGCGATTAAAAACGTCAAAGTTAACTCACTTGGGGAACATGCAAACTCCCTAACTATCTAACAATGTAAAGCCTTGTCAATTGAGGTTGACTAGATTAAATCAGCTAAAAAAAATGCAATGCTGCTCTACATTTTTAATAAAAAATATAAATATAGATACATCATCAAACATTTATACAAAATTTAAATCAAGCATATAGATGTTTTTGATTAACTTTTAGAGAAATGCTGGGTGTTATAATTATTAGAACCAGACAACAAGAGTTTGTGTGTGTGTTTGTGAGTGTGTGAGTGAGAGAGAGAGAGAGAGAGAGAGAGAGAGAGAGAGAGAGAGAGGGAGAGAGAGATTGATAAATAGAGAGTAAGGAAACTGGTTCGGGGAAATACAAATTACCATCAGTTCTCATCTTCTCTCTTAGGTTGATGATTTTTGCTCCTTTTAACTGATCTAAAAACTAAAACATCCCATAATCAAACACTAGAATGACTCCAGGTAAAGCTTTTTATTTTATTACAGTGTTTGTTAAATGAATTTACAGTGTAGAATATTTTTTATTAATGTATTAATACAGTAAAGTAATAAACTGATCCGTATTTAAAATGTTATTATTTATTATTGTATATTTAGTCAGTTCTCAGTGTAAACGAGTTAAATAAAATTAAAGTCAATAATTAAAATGGAAATAAACCTTTGAAAACTTTGTATATATATATACAAATATTTGATGTGTAACATGAAAATGTTAAACAAGTGCTAAAAAAGAAAAAGAAAAGAATAAAGGACTAAAAGAAAGATAACGAACCGAATCAATTAACTGAGAGAGCAGTACAAGAGTGTGTTATTAATTTATTAGTGTAAATGACCCTGCAGATCTGTGAGGGGATGCAGGATGTGACCCTTTAGGATTATCGGATCATTTGGAAGTAAAATTAGCTTCGGTTGTATCAGTTGTTTGTTGGCGTGCATCATGGCATGAACAAAGCCGATTTCTATGGAACTCAGAGTTCATCAGGCTGGAAGAGAGTCCCACATTTACGTTTAGAATTTGCTGGTTGTTAGAATTAATTGTTCAACCATATATCATAAAATCCCACCCTTTTATTGATGACAGAAAATATTCTGTCATCAATAAAAACCAACAGGCCTTGTGTCCAGGGTGAGAAAATGACCAACAACAGCGAGTAAAGCATCAAAATATCACAATGTAATATACTGTAACATATTATTTTATTTATGTTTACAAATGTATACAAATTTTATTACATTTTATTACAGACTCTCTAAATAATGTTTTATATATTATTTTTAGTTTCTTTGAACATTTTTTCCATGGTGTTTGGGAATGTCGGGAATTCTCAGTGGACATTTGTGGATCGTCTCAAATCGCGACTTCAGCTCAATGAAGTGACCTCAGTGGATGAGTGTGATGTCATCATGGCGTTCGTCCCGATCACGTCTCGAGTTGGAACCGACATTCAGGCTGCTCTTGAAAGACTCCCCAGTACATACAAACCTCTATAATGTCTCATGATAAATTAATAATAAATAATGATGAATCTATATCAAAACTAAAAAAAGTCTAATCAGATTTCTCTCCATTGTTAGGTTCACGTCCTGCTGTTGTCGTGGCGATGCATCACACTCTCGACGCAGATTATTTACCTCCTGATTGCAGATACCATGTTAACACAGCAGACGTGTTTACGGTGAACTGTCTGTTTCATGAAGATGAAGGACTTTTGAAGTCCAGCTGCAACGACAGATCACTGGACGCTGTGAGGAAGCATCTGACTGAAGGAAGAGTGTTAACTCCATGTGCTAAGCAGGAACCGGTTACTCTATTTATACCTAATTGGGTCAAGGTAATGAAATCTGAGGTGCACTAAACATCCATCCATCCATCCATTATCTTCCGCTTTATCCTCTATTAGGGTCACGCGGGGTGGGGGTGGGGGTTTCCCATGCCCATCCAGGGGAGAACATTTCGGGCGCTGGGCAGAGACACCCAGGATAGGGCGCCAATCTATCGCTGGGCACACACTTACTCACACATACACACACAGATACTGTACACACTTTATATGGGGCAATTTGGAGAACTCAATTGACTTGATCCATGTTTTTGGACTGTGGGAGGAAACCGAAGAACCCGGAGGAAACCCATGCAGACACGGGGAGAACATGGAAACTCCACCCAGATTGGGATTCGAACCGGGAATCCCTAGTGCTGAGAGGAGAACGTGCTAAACCACTAAGCCACCGTGCTGCCCGTACGAAACATTCGTTATGAATTATGAACACAGTCTTATTCCATGAGCAAACACCTACTCAGTGCATAACTCCATTTTAAAATTGTCTTCACTAGTACAGTTTGGATCAACTCCCCAAAATCGGGTAGACCACCCGCAAGATCAGAACCTTAAAGAAAACCAAGACCCTTAAACCAAGAACATTAAACCAAGAACCTTAAACCAAGAACATTAAACCAAGAACCTTAAACCAAGAACCTTAAACCAAGATCATTAAACCAAGAACCTTAAACCAAGATCATTAAACCAAGAACCTTAAACCAAGATCATTTCATTAGAGTAAATAATGTTACTGTAATATTTATTGTTAGTTATTTGGACTTTTATATTTATCTGTCATATTAAGTGTTGTTTATGCAATAAAACCTTGGACTGTGTTCTTTAACCTTCCCTCTGGTTCTCCTTCTGTAGATGCTGATGTTCTGTGCCATCGTCATCTTCATCCTCCACATGTTTAACACCTATATGGGAAAACCACGGTTCTGGGTGCATCATGCCATATACAGAGTGACCTTAGGCGTCTTCTCCTTTAAGACACTGATGTTCTGTACATGTCTTTTCATTTTATTCATACTTTACATGCACAACAGTGTCACACTTTTCAGAATATGTCACATTATATATGAGAGCATCAAAGGCCACATTACCTCAGAGTTGTGTTTAGTGTGTGCAGGGGTGTTGGTTCTGTTCACATTGCTCCTGTTTCACAGTTACGTTACTGCATCACTGGTCTTTATGTTTTATAGTATTTCTAAAGTTATCGCAGCCTGTTATGCCTCCAGGTTGCTTTTGTTCAGCGGGGTGGTGTTGATTTTATATGTTCTTTTCACATACAAGCCTGAAGCATTCTTAGAAACAACTAACATTATATATAAAAAAGTCATAAGCCTCGTTCCCCCAACATTGCTTTTTGTTGTCGCAGGTGTGTTGATCTTAGTTATGTTTCACAGTTACATTACTGCATCACTGGTCTTTATGTTTTATAGTATTTCTAAGGTTATCTCAGCTTTTTTTGCCTCCAAGTTGCTTTTGTTCTGTGGGGTGGTGTTGATTTTATCTGTACTGTACATGTACAAGCCTGAAGCATTCATAAGAACAGCTAACATTATATATGACACGATATAAATGTTTTTGCAGGTGAGTTGATCATACTTACACTGTTCCTGTTTTTTTTTTTTTTTTTTTTTT
>JAFMOD010001223.1:40040-54534 GCA_019802435.1 Corydoras maculifer
CAGGGTTCTGCAGGGTTCCGCTGTGTTCTGGACAAATTAAAAAATGATAAATAGCAAAATAAAATGAAACAGAACACGGTGTGTATAAAACTCCAGGTTTTCTAACTGAACAGATTAACGGAGCATCCTGATCTCAGCAGGTTCCATCCTGATCTCAGCAGGTTCCATTAAATCTGATCAGAATAAACTAACACAGCAGACAGGAAGTCAGACAGGAAGTGAAGTGCTGTGGGGGAGGGGGGAGGGCAGTGGTATTTTAAAAGGTTCCAGGTGCTGAAATGCCTTCATGTGGAACCATAGAGTTTAGAACACAAAACTGAACCCCGGTGTAACAGTAATCCATACATAAAATCATTAGCTTATTAAGAAAACATCAAAGAAAAATGAGACTGATGATTAAATAACCAAACTGATAAAGACATTGATTATTGATTATTGGTAGAATCAATAGATTAGTAATGTCTCAGAGACAGAGAGTGAAATGGTTCCTGCTGCATTCTGTAAAATGGTTCCAATAAGAACCATTGCAGTGAGCGTGAGAACCTGGTGCATGATGGGAATCAGTCCCACATGTGGGGAACATCTGGATCTTTCTCCGTAGCTGAATGAAGGTCCCCTGGGGGCCGTTTTGGTTGAAACAGAACCCCCCCCCCCTCCTTCGTGTGTTTTTCTGTTGAACAGGAATGTGCAGTTAATGAAGTCCACATGTGGAGGCGCTCCAGAGGGACGAGGCCCCGAGCTGAAATACCGCTGACTCCATCCAAAACCCCAAATCAATCAGCAGCTAAAGGTTTGATCTGCACAATATTATGGGATGTAAACTTTAGACCTGCTTTATTCCTGAGAAATCTCCTTTATATTCAAACAAACCAGCAGCTGAGGCCTATCCCTGTCCTCATCATCTACAACAGACAAGAACCGTGGGAACTAAAGTATCAGAGCAGCCCTCTGAAGCAGATGTTGTTTGATTTAGTCCCATCATCACAGGCTGATGGATTTTGTGAAAACAGTTTAGGGAAGGCCCAGTACCAGAACATCCAGTACCTTAGAGATGAACTAGAACTGAGACTGTGAGTCCTCTCATCCAACATGACGAGTGTCTGACCTCACAGAAAAGTCCGTAATGAGAATCTCGTTTTAATTTAGTTCAAATATGGCGCCATCATCTCGTCTCTGAATTATTACGTTGAGGATTATTAGCTGAATTATTACAAATATTATATAATATTATAAATAAATACGGTGAATCAGTTCATATCGGATAGAATTGATTCTTAACATTCACTATAAGTGACACATGACTCTACCTGATAAACCTGATTGTTTTTAGATTTCCTTCATAGTTGAAATTGATCCCGTTGGCCACCAGGTGTCTCCACTGAGCGCCGTGGTGTGGAACTGTAATCAATGTTGGTGGACTCGTTTGAGATGGAAGCTTTAAAGCTTAAGAACTGATGTCTTCACCTGAGAACATCACAGAGTTCTCAACGCAGGACTGCAGTAAGCCCAGAGCATGATGGGAAATGCAGTCCTGACAGCACTGCACACGGTACCGCTCCTAAAACGTCATCAGCAGTGTTTCAGGTTCTGCATCTTCTCAATATCTCACACTGCGGTCCACAAAACCATCACACAGAGGTTCTGAACATCTCCAAAACATCTTCAACATGAACTGGAACTGAGACTGAGAGACAGTCCTCCTCTGCACCATCAGTGTCTGCTGCAGATCTCACTCAAGACACTGTGAGTGTGTGTGTGTGTGTGTGTGGGGGGGGTATCTGTTTACCAGCGCTATCTGATGACGGTGTGTGTGTGTGGGGGGGGTCTGTATGCAGTTTCTACCTGAGGATTGTGTGTGTTTTTATAAACCTGTGCACGCGCTGTACGTTAGGATCTTCTTTACACTTGCTCCCTCTACCGGCGAAAGTGGAGAATTACACAGAAACTCCAGAGAGAGAGAGAGGGAGAGAGAGAGAGAGAGTGTGTTCGCTGATTTATGTCATTATTTAACATGCGATTTATAAAGTCATGTTATAAAACCTTAATTAAACACCACAGAAACATTTACACTGGTTAAAACGAACCACAGGGAGTCGTCATGACGACAGCATGTTTCAAAAAATACTAACGTGAGCACCGATTCATTTTGACATTTCCTCTCACACTCTGAAAACCAGTGTGTGTGTGTGTGTGTGTGTGTGTGTGTGTGTTTACAAACTTTAGTGGTACTTTTCTTTTAATTTTATTTTCTGTATATAAACACGACTAATGGAGCATCTGTAAAAACTGACATTTGCTCTGAGGATTAATGCAGCATTCTGATCCCTGTCGGTGCTTTGATCTCTGAGCCTTGAACTTGTTAATAACCTGTACGTTCGTTTTCTGACGTCACTAAACTCCTAACATGACGCGTTTATTTAGAAATCTTTCTCTTTTAAATCACAGATTTGAGTTGTTTTTGTGTCATGATAATAATGGATCATAAAGTCCATGGCTGTGTTATCGTGTTAATAAACTGCTGTAATCTTGTAGTTTTAAAGTGAATTGTTTGATAATTACTCGCGTGAAGTTCGTGACGTTTTAAATCATAACGGTCCCTGCGGCGACGCGGCCCTCCGGTCCGACAGGGGGCGCACATGCGCACACGGCGGCTTTTAAACGCAGACCCGCGGAGCCCCGAAGGAGAAGGCGGAGGAACAAAAAGAAGAAAAGTGCCGCCGTCGGGAGCGAGCGCCGGAGATCAAAGGGACCGCGGGCGCGTTCCCGCCACGCCACGCCGCGTGCTCGCGTGTTCCACGGCGCGTGTGAGGATGAAGTGCGTGGTGCCGGGCTGCGGCAGCTGCGTGGGCTCGGCGCGGTTCCATTACTTCCCGGTGAATAACGGCGCGCTGTGCCGCACCTGGCTGCGCCGCGTGCAGAACCCGCGCTTCGGGGAGGACACGGAGCTGCGCGTCATCAGCCACGAGCGCCTGGTGGTCTGCGGCCGCCACTTCCGGCCAGACGACTACGAGGGCAACGGCCTGAGGCGCGCCGCCGTGCCCAGCGTCTTCCCCGGGAGCGCGCCCGGACAGGTACGCGTGACGTCACGCCGCGGGTCAGAGGAACCTTTAGAGGAACCGTGAGCGTGGTTCCTGATGGTCTGTAGAGACAGATACGTCATCATCTCTAAAGAAGAACCAAACGTCAGCAGGGACAGCTGCAGGGGGCGGGGCTTAACCCCATGTGACCAGAACCCCCGTGACCTCTCACCTTTTAAAGTCGTGGTGGTGAGGGAGAACCTGACGGATCCACAGAGGGGTTCTGACCCCCCCCCCCCGTGCGTGGTTCTTGGTTCCGTGAGTCCATGCTCATATCATGTCTCTGAATTAGTTCCTGAACTGAAGCAGAACCTCCCTCAGGTTCCTCCCTGTGTCCGGTCCCATGTTCTGCTCGGGGTTCAAGATCAGACCTCAGTGTGAATGCAGAACCTCTATGTTCCTCTGATTCAGCTGAGGAACTGACCCCACGGTTCCAGTATCTGCAGAGGGAACTGTGTGCAGAGTGCGTTTGGTGTGATGTTCTGTCTGAAGGTTCCTCTGGTTCCTGACGGGTCTGCTTTTTAATTTGAAGGTACAGACTGATAAAGAAGAGACCCCGCCCTCTCCTCATTCTGCAGCAGAGGAGGAACCACCTCCACAGGGAGAGGAACCACCTCAGCAGGGTGAGGAACCGTTCCACCAACATAGAACCGGTACTGCTCATGTTACAGAACAGTTCCCACCACCACACCTCACTCCAGTCAGAACTTTGGCATCAGAACCCAGTGGTCCTGCAGGACGAATGACCTGCTGACATCATCACAGCTCATGCTCTAGTAAAGAGTTCAGGAACCATAGAACTCAGATACAACAGAACTATAAAGGTTCCAGTTAGTATCAGCGCAGCTCCTGCAGTGTAATGCAGTGAGGTACTGTGGGAGGAACCGTCCTTGGGGAACTGTTCTGTTGTGTCTCTGTGTTGTTGATTCGTTCTGAAGGAGTCGATTTGTTTGTTGCAGGTGAATCTGAAGCTTCAGATGAATCCAGTTTACTGAAGTAAGTCCCTCCTCCTCTGCTGTGACATCATCACTATGGGAGGTTCCACAGTGGGTTCTCCTTGAACTGAGAAGAATGAAACGTCTTTGAGACCTGTTGTTTGTAGTGTTCTATAGTTCCACCCTGTAGAGTTCCCTGTGCTGTAGTGGTTCCTGACCCTCTCCCGGTGTTCTCAGGTGTACTGATGTGGTGGTGAGTACTCAGTGTCTGCTGGAGCTCCTCACGTCCTGCTCCATGTGTCTGATCGAGTGCTACGTGACTTTAGCTGGAGACGAGAAGCTGTTCTCCGTGTCTCAGAGCTGTCAGAGCTGTGGACACCACAGGGTTTGGTGGAACCATCCCAACCATGCCGAGCTACGCAAAGGTCACAAGGTCAAAGATGAGACGCACAAGAAGGGAGCTCCAGGTGTTGAGGAACCCACACAGGAACCTGGAGTTGAGAAGAATGTGGTGAGTACCTCTTTAACTCTTTGATCTGGTGGATTAAAGGTGAAGTTCTCTTTGATGTACCAAACTCTTTACATTTGATTTTAAGTCGGAGAGGGAAGCTACGCCCCCTACACCTGGACCTGAAGAGGACAGGACTCGGCAAGGTAGTACAGCCTGGGTGTGGTCATGAGGGTGGGTGTGGTCATGAGGGTGGGCGGGCCTACGAGGGTTGACTGTAATGTCTGAACGTTCTAATGGTTCCTTGTGTTTGATCTTTGCAGAAGGCTCTTCAGCACCGGAGGAGAACAGCATACTGAAGTAAGTCCTCATTCAAAATAAAGGTCCAAAACAGGAACTGTTGGTCTGTGGGGTGAACCTTTATTAGAACCAGAGTGGAGTGTGGAATCATCCTGTGCAGACCAGTAGAGCATCGGACCTTCAGTCCTCCTAACACAGTACACCACTGAGGCACCGGGATAGGACACGGGATAGGACACCGTAGGTGAAACCTAAAGACCCCCGGCTAATGCAGAACCCTCTGTTTGGGGTTGAACCTGAACTCCACTCGAGCCTTTAGAATCTAAATGCAGCTACAGCCAAAGGATTTAAAGCTCCAGGTTGAGGACCATGACCTCACATTAACACTCAGATTGTGAGGTTCTGATCTGGTTCCACAGCAGGTTACAGACACCCGCTTCTGGAACCTGGTCCTCCTGCTTGAGTTAGACAGAGTTCACAGGAACCACAGAAGAACATCTGGTGGTAGATCCCACTGTACCTTGTTCCCAGGTGTAGCGAGGTGGTGGTGAGTACTCAGTGTCTGCTGGAGCTCCTGACGTCCTGCTCCGTCTGCCTGGTCAGCTGCTTCGTCAGTTTAGCAGGTAATGAGAAGCTGTTCTCCGTGATTCAGGACTGTCAGAGCTGCGGACACCACAGGGTCTGGTGGAGTCACCCCAACCACGCCCAAGAGAACAAAGAACCCAACAAAGTGCGCCGTCAGAGGAGGGCGTCCTGCATCAAAGTCGGCCCGAAGGTCAAGATGAGTCTCAGGAGAACCAAGAAGGTAGGTCTCACTCACTTCCTGTGTCCAGATAAACAGCCGGTCATCACAGCAGTCCAGATGGTTCCTGGTGAACCGTCTGCGTCTCGGTGGAACTAAAGCAGAACTCCAGAGTCAGGAGGAACCGGATCATTAGTTTGTCCATGTGAAGGTCAATAATCTGTAATAACCCCCCACCCCTACCCCCAGGCCACTTCATTAGCAACATCTCATTAGCCAATCACAGGACAGCAAGTTATGAGCAGAAAGGGAGATCAAAGGGATTATAGAGTTCCATCATGGTTCCATGATTGAGTTCTCTCTGTGGGTTCAAGGGTTCTGTCAGGATCACCCGTAAAACAGAACCGGGTTCCATGTCCACATGTGGACCCGTCACCCCGGGCTTCGGGTGGAGCAGAGTTCTGATTGTTCGCTGTCTTGGCGCCGCAGGTGGAGAAACCGGCCCCACCGTCCACCCGCAAGTGCGGCCGGAAACCGGTGCAGGAGACGCTGGAGAAGAAGAAGGTGAAGCGCAAGCCTCGGAAGCAGAGGAACCCGGGACATGTCGGTTCCGTGGACGTCTTCATGGACGAAGGTCTGTTTGCGGTTCTGAAGACGGACGTGGAGCTGAAGCTGCTGATGTGGTGCCTGGACTGTAAGAGCGACGCCCTGCTCTCCTGCTTCGTGCTCCACCACAAACACGCCTTCTGCTGCACCCGCTGTGGGGACGGCGAGGACGCCGCTCTCAGGACCTTCGATAAACTGACCGTTCGCTTCGAGGACTTCGGAGGCTTTCAGGCGCACGCCACCAGAGAGCACGGCGTGGCGCCCATCCACAGAGTGTGCACCGAATGCGGCGTGCTGGTGACGGCGGACCCCGCGTCCAGAGGCATGCAGGACCACGACTGCAAGAGCAAGGTGAAGGGCGTGGTCTGCTTGGTGTGTAAGAAGACCTTCGCCACTGAGGCAGGACTGACGAGGCACCACAACAAGTGCCATGAAAATCCAGAGTTCCCCTGTAAGTTCTGCCTTCAGGTCTTTAAGGACCTCGTCTCCAGAACGGAGCATCAGAAGACTCACCCCAAAGACGAGCGGCCCTACAGCTGCCCCTACTGTCCCGAAACGTTCCCCAGGCTCCGAGAGCGAGGACGACACCTGAAGTCCCACAAGGGGGAGATCCAGTACCCCTGTGAAGACTGCAGCAAGGTCTTCAAGAGCAAGAAGAGCCTGAAGAAACATAAATACACTCACACTGAAGAGTATAAGGTACGTTCACGTCCACCGAACACGCCCTGTCCTCCCGTCCTCTGTCCTCAGGGTTCTTTATTCCATGATGGGGTTGTTAATGAGGATTGTAACTCTGATCTCTTTGATGTTCAGAACCTGCCGTTACCTCCTCGCCGTCGGAAGGGTAAAGAGCTGTCCATGGAAATCAAACGGACAATAATCGACCTGCGGAACCAGAAGAAGTCCATCAGAGACATCGCTCGCACGCTGAACATGTCCAAATCTGCCGTGGGGAGCATCATCAGAAGACAAGCTCGCACCGGCACCATCACCAACAAGAGGAGATCTGGGAGGCCCAGGAAGACCACCGTCGAGGACGACCAGAGGATCCTCTCCATCATGTCCAGCAACCCCCGCACCACCATCAGGCAACTCCGAAACGAGTTCCTCGAGGAGGGCCGGGAGGTCTCCGTCACCACCATCCGGCGCAAACTGAACACGCTCAACCACACCATCGAGATGGCGCTGCTCGACAGTCTGCAGATCCAGGCCAACAAACCGCCGGTGACCATCTCCACCCTCCCTCAGGCCATGGGGTAACCCCCCCCCCAGGATCACAGGGATCATGAACCAAATCACACTGTGACATGAACCCCCCCCCCCCCCACTGCTTTGATCAGGGAGCATGTTCTCCAGCTGTTCTCTATGGCGCCTTCGGTTCATGCAGATGCTGTTTGATGTTTGGTCTGATGGTGCTGCGTGTGGGTGCTGTTCCATTTAGAGTGTGATTGAGCAGGTTCTCCCTGAGGTCACCCCACCATGGTTCTGATCATTCTGATCTCCATCAGCCTCTTTACTTTGGTCCTCCACCTGATCAGAGGAGCGTGAGGTGGTGGAGTTGAGTGCTGGATGTGCTGCAGTCAGTGGTATGTTTGGTATGTTCTCCATGGCCTTTACACTACGTGGGGTCGGACCTGCAGGTGTAGCGCTGAAACGAAAGGTTCTGATTCAGGACTGGGTTCTGCTGAAGGTCCGAGGTTCTGATTCTTTATATTCACACTAACGGTCAGCGCTCGGACCCACTGGACCGTCTGAGATCACATGATCTACACCCCCGTGTTTTGTACTCCCCTGATTCAAACCTGTTTTATATCTGAGAATGATTCCTGAGTTGTTCATTCAACTGATTCACACCATGTGTTAATTATTTTATATGATTAATTAATGAAACTTTAATGACTGTAGCTCATTTCTTGGGGTGTTTGTGGAGGGGCGGGGTCAGAGTGTGGCTCATGAATATATTAGCAGCTGGGGCCTATCCCAGTGCCATCAAACCTGTCACCCACATGTCTGTGTGTTTCTGTGCGCCTCCTGTTTCCTCCTGCTCTCCACAATCCATCAACAAGATCATCTGAGGGCAAGGTCAGGTGTGTGTTTCTCCTAGAATTGGACATGCCCAGGGTTTTGCTCAGTCTACATGTGCTGGGATAGGCTCCCTCATTACGCTGATGAAGAGGGTTTGAACACCTCCTCCTCCTCCTCAGTGAGGGTACAGAGGGCAGCGCTGGGAGCAGGTTCTCTTCAGGCTGGTTTGGAGGAGGTACCAGAACTCTGGAACCTCCCACAGAACACCTGAACCAGGGAGACGAGCATGGGGAGAACATACCAAAGCAGACGGTACGCGCAGGAGCAGCAGAGTGGAACAGAGCGCGGAGGCGTTTGAACTTTGATCATGTGATTTTATTTATAAAGATGAAGATAAAGCCACACGGTGCGAAGGGGCGGGGCTTTACTGTGACCAGACCCCGGATGAAGCGCCGCCCCTGTGATTGATTCTCATTAATACACAAAGCTCGCGGGTTTTATTGATCAGAACGCTGACGGACACTTAGATTAAAAACAAGGTTCGATTCAGGAATGCGTTTATTAAAAACAAAATCTGGTCTTCCGTCACGTGATCCAGTCCGGTTCAAACACTGCCATCTAGTGACCAAATCACAGAACTGTTTATAAAAACTAACACGGTTAGTGCTGAATCAGGGAATCGGTTTGTTTAATCTGCATTATATGATTTAAAATAATGTATCGTATATCACACATTGATACCAATGACACACACTCAGACTCAACCAATCAGATTTAAGGACCAGAACTACCCATTATATAATGATGAATTAAGTCTTCAGCTCCTCGGTCTGAGGGCGAACATGTTAAATCACCACACCCCTCCTGCTGACTCAGCGTCATCACCACAGCTGGAACAGTTTGGGGAAGGCCCATGTGTGTCTGAATGCTGTAGATTAGTAATGGCAGGTGAACTCTCACCTGATGTTCACCTGAGTTTGTATGTTCTCTCACCTTCCAAACACCATGGAACAGGTGACATGTTGGTACCTAAATGCTCCAGGGGTGAAGGTGTCTGCCCCCCCCCCCAATTATCAGGATCAGTGCATTAGAAAATAAATGAATGAATAATTAACTGATACATGAACATGTCTTTTATAGAACCTTTAGCAGATGGAACCTGGAGTTCCTGTAGTTCCTGAACCAAAGTGTCCTTAAAAACAAACACTTTTATTGAACAGATTTATAAAGATCTCCTCGCTGTATGTTCTCCTCCATCACTGCTCCTCCACCTTCTCATCAGGTTCAGTATTTTCCATCATCTTTGGTGCCTCACCATGTTCCACAGATGGTGTCTCCTCCGGTTCCTCTGTTGAGGTTGGATGGTTCCTCCACTCGCGGTGGTACCCACAGCTCTGACAGGCCTGAGTGACGGAGAAGAGCTTCTCATGACCCTCCACACTGACGCTACACTCAATGAGGCAGACTGAGCAGAACCTGAAGAGCTCCATCAGACACTGTGTGTTCACCATCACCTCACTGCTCCTGAACCAGAACATCACACCTCAGGAGCACATTCAGGGATTCACAGGAACTCTGGAGGAGCATCGAGGACACACTTACCTAAAAATGCTGGAGCCCTGGTACATCTGAAGACCATGAGCATCTGTGGAAGGAAACCATGCTCAGATCAGAACCATCACAGAACATCAAACCTAATAATCAGACCCAGACTGTATGCTGCCACAAGGAGGCGCTGCTCGTTCAGAGCACTGCAATGAGGAGGTCCCTTATTGGAGGAGTGACATCAGCTCCTGGTGTTTAACCATCTTTAACCTGATGGATTTACTTTATCACCATGTGAAGCTGGAGCTTCAACTAAAGCTGTTAACACACACACTCTCACTCACACACACACACACACACACACACTCTCACTCACACACTCTCACTCACACTCACACACACACACACACACACTCTCACTCACACACACACACACTCTCACTCACACACACACACACACACACACACACACACACACTCTCACGCTCACGCTCACTCACACTATCAATAAAGGGATCTGGACCCTGAGCTTCAGACTGAACATTTGAATCAGTGAGTCGGTGAATCATGTTACCTTCTGTCCATGGTTTGTCCTCCACATCAGAGGAGTCTGAGAGCAGAGACACTGTGTTTACATCCTCCACCTGAAACAACAATGAAGATATCAGCTCATACTCTTCATACAGATGGGGTTTGTAGTTCTACATTCTGTAGTCCATCTGTTAGTCCCCTTTGGTATGTTCTCTGATAATCAGAGCAGGTATTATTAAGGTGGTGGATGATTCTCAGTTCTGCACTGACATGGTGAAGATGGTGGTGTTATGCTGCTGCTGTAGCAGTGGATGACCTGCTGTCTCTGATTTTACATCCACCAGGTGGCGCAGTAAGGTGAAGGTGTGTAACTCACACACACACCCGCGCCACCACATCAGTGTGATTGCAGTACTGAGAATCATTCACCACCCCAAAATACCTGCTCTGTGGGGGTGCTGATCATCAGAGAGCAGTCACACTCACACACACACACTCTCACAGAGTTCTTGGTTTGTACCCTAGTCTGTAGCACGGGTCTGGTGTGCAGGTTTTGTGAACGTTGGGTGGAGGTTTCTGAGCTGCTCTGTGCTGATGGCTGGAGGTTCTGATCTCTGCAGATGCTGGTGGTGTCTGAGGGACCGTCACTGGGGGGCGCGGTGAGGACCGTCCTGCTCAGGGGGTGGAGGCCGGTCCTCCTGAAGCCCCCCCGCACCGTGTCCGGGGTCACGGCCTGATGGTACGCGTGCTTAAGGACCGCCGAGAAGTGACGCTTCAGCAGCACGCTGCCGTTGACCAGCCCCATCCTGCAAACCTCCGCCTCAAAGGCAGCCCGCAGTGACCTGAACACAGACGCAGACAGAGGCTGGAGGGGGCGGGTGGAGGGCGCCGGGAGACACACCACCTCGATGTCGTTCCCCCTGCAGACGTCCACCACCTCCTTAGAGACGTGAGACTCGTGCTGGTCCAGGAAGAGGAGGAGGGGCCTCTCTGCGGGGGCGTGCTTTATGAAGTGGATTAACCATTCGAGGAACAGGACTCCATCCATGTAGCCCTTAGGAGAGAGGGCGTAGAGGGCGTTGGGGGGGCCTTCCAGGGCGTAGGCTGTGCTGGGGAGACACCTGGGGTAGATGACAAAGGGGGGGATGCTGTCCCCAGAGGCGCTCACGCAGCAGTGCACGGTTATACGCTCCGCGGTGGAGCTCTGCGGCCCCCGAGCCGGTTCCGGACCCCGCCCGCTCAGGTCCTTCTCCCCGAACCCGAGCTCACCGCAGCTGAAGATCAGGTGAGGCTTTTCCTGGAGGCTGTGCTTCTCATACAGGGCTTCACAGATGTTCAACAAGCCCTCAGCTGACTGTGGGGGGCGCTCCTGCGCCTCCGTCTGGTCCAGAGCGTCCGGAGTTCTGGAGTTCAGCTCGGGGTGCCGGGCGCGGAATCTGCTCCACCACATGGCGCTCAGGCCCTTGTCCAGGTTGACCAGGGTGCTGCGCTGGCTGGACTTGATGACGTTCAGGGCGAGGGTCCGGACCGCGGCCCGGGTGACCGGGAAGCCGTGCTCGCTCCTCCACAAGATGTACTTGACCAGAGCCTTCTCCTCGTCCGGGGTCAGCGCCCGGTTCGGGTGGGGGTTGTGGGCATAGCGTTTCTTCTTGTAGTCGCGCAGGGTGGTGTGGGGGATGCCGTACTTAATGCCCACCCTCCTCAGACTGCCCCCCGTCTCTAACTCGCTGAGGGCGCACGCCACGTCCTCCTTGGTGTATTTCTTCCCCGAAGAACTTTCCTTTAAAAAAATAATGACAAGAAAAATGTTTAACTGATTTATTACATTATTAATTATTCATCCATTATCTTCAGCTTTATTCCCCCCACCTCTATTGGGGTCGTGCGGGGGGGGGGGGGGGTCATACAGGGGAGAACGTTTCAGGTGCTGGGCAGATACACCCAGGACAGGGGGGCAATCTATCACTGAGCACACACTCACTCACTCACACACACACACTCTATATGGGGCAATTTGGAGATCTCAGTTGACCTTGATCCATGTTTTTGGACTGTGGGAGGAAACCGGAGAACCCTGAGGAAACCCACGCGGACACGGGGAGAACATGGAAACTCCACCCAGATGGGGATTCGAACCGGGAATCCCTAGTGCTGAGAGGAGAACATGCTAAAGCACTAAGCCAGCGTGCCGCCCTACATCATAATTAATAAAGTGTGAGACAGACAGACAGACAGACAGACAGACAGACAGACAGACACCCCCCCCCGGTGTTCTCATGGTAACGGCTGGACAGACAGACTGGTGGTCGGAACACGGTGAACACGCGGTACTGAACATTATCATGTAAAGCAGACGGGGTTGTACGGAACACTGAGCGCACCTCTGAGCGGGCTTTCTTAAACGGCGGTTCCGGTTCTGGTTCCGGTTCTGGTTCCGGTGTGGAACTCCAGGGGAAGACAGAGGGGACAGCGTCGTCCCTCAGCTCGGGCTTGGCTTTGATGCCGACCAGCTGGAGCTTCAGGTTGGGTCTGAAGCTGTCCGGAGTGAAGTGATGAGAACACACCCGCAGCTTCTTCAGCGGCTCCGCGCCTGAGTGCTGCTCCGGGTTCCGGTTCTGGTTCCGGTTCTGGTTCTGGTTCCTGATGGCTGATAACCATCTCTCACACAAATCTCTGTCTTCAAACGGGACGCGGTAGGTGAGCGCGCGCCGCCTCTCACAGCCCGGCACCGCACACAGCGGCATGACGTCAGAACATCCGAACCATCCGAACCATCCGAACCATCCGAACCATCAGAACACCCTCTCCATCTGCGTCTGCACCTTCTGCTGCCTCAGCCGCGCCGCGCCGCGTGACCGCCGCTCAGTGGCCTGGAGGACGTGAGGAACAGGTGAACCGACTCTTCCTTCTTTTGTGTTAAACATGGAGTCGACACAGTGATCCCTCTCTAAAACCTTATATAATTCATTCATTCATTATCTCCCGCTTATCCTCTATTAGGGTCGCGGTGGGGTTCCCCATGTTCATCCAGGAGAGAACGTCTCAGGCGCTGGGCAGACAGACCCAGGACAGGGCGCCAATCCATCGCTGGGCACACACTCACTCACACAGACACACTCTATATGGGGCAATTTTGAGAATTCAATTGACTATATCCATGTTTTTGGACTGTGGGAGGAAACCAGAGAACCCGGAGGAAACCCATGCAGACACGGGGAGGACATGGAAACTCCACTCAGATGGGGATTCGAACCGGGAATCCCTAGTGCTGAGAGGCGAACGTGCTAACCACTAAGCCACCGTGCCGCCCGAAACCTTATATAATTCCATTTTAAAGTCTTTATTAAAGTTGTTTTTCAGTTTGGTGACGCTGTGTTTTTTGGCGTTTTAAGCGTGTTTCTGAAACATTAATTATTATTAATTATTAAAAATGTAATCAGTGTTGATTCTGACTGAGGGATGTTGTGTTTAATGATCTACAGATGAATCAGACTGAGAGTCGCTTCATTAAACAGATGTTCTGATTGTTGGGATGTTGAAGGCTGTTAACAATCTTTTGAGTTTTAACTCTTTATCTTTGACTTTTTCTCTTTATGAATTCATACTTTGTTACTTATTTTTAATAGAACGAATCATTATGAGTTTGTTTTATTTATAACAACCAGCATTATTCAGCATTTTCATATAAAATACGTGTAACAAAAATAGCCTGAAACAATGTGAAACTGAAACCTTAAATATAAAGGAATCACGGTTTATTTAACGGGTTTATTTACTACAATAATTGTTTTTTACCGCAGTTCTTTATACTCCAGGCCTTTAGGTGGCGATAGTAAAATAAAATCATCAGTTTGTTTGTTTCCTCCAGTCCATCAGGGGGCAATAATCAAATCAAATCAGTTATTATTCACCTTTCAAGTAGAAGTGAGCAGGTCGCCTGTAAATGTCCACTTTCTGATGAATTTAATCATTTAATAATTAATTACAGAAGACGTTATTGATCCTCATTCTGTGAATCATCTGCAGCTCGAACCCGATCGATCATCAGAAGGTGAGTGTTGATCAGCAGCTTGCATTAGTAACGTTACCATTAATAATTATTAATTAATTAATTACAACCTGCAACAGCACACACGCTTATTAACAACAACAACACACACACACTGACAACAACACACACACACTGACAACAACACACACACACTGACAACACACACACACACTGACAACACACACACTGACAACACACACACTGACAACACACACACACTGACAACACACACAC
>JAFMOD010001223.1:69041-81436 GCA_019802435.1 Corydoras maculifer
TATTGATTATTGATGACTGATCAGTGTGATTGGTGTTAGTGAGTGAGTGCAGGTTGATGGATCTGATCAGTTTATTGATTATTGATGACTGATCAGTGTGATTGGTGTTAGTGAGTGAGTGCAGGTTGATGGATCTGATCAGTTTATTGATTATTGATGACTGATCAGTGTGATTGGTGCAGGTTGATGGATCATCAGAAGGTGAGTGTTTAATGTTCTATAGATGATGATGAATCAGAGAGCGGCTTCATTAAACAGATGTTCTGATTGTTGTGATGTTGAAGGCTGTTAACAGTAAGAGTTGATGCTGAAATGTTCTGCAATGGAGGAACTTAGTGAGTCCTGCACAACATCACACACGCTTATGACAACCAATCAGCAGCTTGCATTATTAATTATTCATTAATTACAACCTGCAACATCACACACGCTTATGACAACCAATCAGCAGCTTGCATTATTAATTATTCATTAATTACATCCTGCAACATCACACACGACAACCAATCAGCAGCTTGCAGCTTCAGCACTAACACTACATCTGCATTCAGATCATTTCGTAATAATAAAGTTATTGTAACTGTTTTCATTCTCTTTTATATTTTTGTTTCTCTTAACAGAATCAACACATAAACACCTTTAATAGACACGTCTCCAAGTCATGGCCAAGAGTGACAATTACAACTGCTTTGATTGTGGAAAGAGTTTCTCAGTAAAGGGAAATCTCCAGCAACACCACTGCATTCTCAAAAGAGAGAGGCCGTATGTCTGCTTAAAGTGTGGGAAGAGCTTCACTCAAAAGAGTCATCTGAAACAACACCAGCGCATTCACACCGGAGAGAAACCCTACTCCTGCTTTCAGTGTGAAAAGAGTTTTTCAGAACAGGGCACTCTGAAAAAACACCAGCGCATTCACACCGGAGAGAAACCCTACTGCTGCTCACAGTGTGGGAGGAGCTTCACTCAAAAGAGTCATCTGAAACAGCACCAGCGCATTCACACCGGAGAGAAGCCCTACTCTTGTTCTGAATGTGAAAAGAGTTTTACAGAACAGGGTACTCTCAAAAAACACCAGCGCATTCACACAGGAGAGAAACCCTACTGCTGCTCACAGTGTGGGAGGAGCTTCACGGTACAGAGTCACCTCAAACAGCACCAGCGAATGCACACAGGAGAGAAACCCTACTGCTGCACCGAGTGTGGGAAGAGTTTTGCTCGACGGAATGCTCTGAAACGACATCAGCGCATTCACACCGGAGAGAAACCATACACATGTTCAGAATGTGGAAAGAGTTTCGGTCAACACAACGCTCTCAAAGAGCACCGGCGCATTCACACGGGAGAGAGGCCGTACTCCTGCTCACAGTGTGGGAGGAGCTTTTCTTCACAGAGTCATGTTAAAATACACCAGCGCGTTCACACCGGAGAGAAACCATACTCCTGCTCAGAGTGTAAGAAGAGCTTTGCTCAGCATAGCGCCCTCAAAGAGCATCAGCGCATTCACACCGGAGAGAAACCCTACTTCTGTTCACAGTGTGAAAAGACTTTCTCTAAAGAAAGTCATCTTCAGCAACATCAGCGCATTCACACCGGAGAGAAACCCTACTCCTGTACAGAGTGTGGAAAGAGCTTCACCGAACAAGGAACCCTCAAACAACACCGGCGCATTCACACCGGAGAGAGACCGTACGGCTGCACGCACTGCAAAAAGACATTCACCCAGCGGAGTCATCTGAAACAACACCAGCACGTTCACACCGGAGAGAGACCACACGGCTGCTCACAGTGTGGGCGGAGCTTCACTCTGCAGAGCGCTCTGAACCGACACCAGCGCATTCACACCGGACAGCAGCATCCTCAGATCTAATACACAGACTCTGTTTTGAACAAAAACTCAAACGGTACAAAGACTCGAGTGTTTACACTTTAGAAACAGTGACGGACATTATGTTCTTTATTTTCCATCCTGTTGTATTTTGAATATGAATGTGTTTGAATCAAAGGTTCACACTGTGATCCTCACACTACGCTGCTAAAGAAGAGTATCATCTCACACCTCTAGGTTTCTAAGATTACAGAACTGAACCATGTTTTTAATCGTTTATATGGATCTCAGATCTCAGTGTGTTCTGATGTATGATCTTCACCGGGTAACAGGGTCTCTATTGAGGCTCGAAGTACTCTGATTCTGATTATCGGTTTTACCAACAGTGATTATCATTATTCATTTGAGGGTTTTTATGGTTTAAGGGTGTATAACTGTATTCACCGAGAGATGGGTGGGGAAGAGGGGACTTTTATAAAACATGGAGTGCCGCTCCTTAAATCTGATTGGCTGAGCCGTTTTTTTCCAGTTGTGACATCATTAACAATAACACACCCCTCAGAGCGCGTCACGTTGGTATCAGTGTGTGATATACAATACATAATTTAAAATCATAAAATACAGATTTATATTTAGAGATCCGCACTAAAGCTGTTACACCGTTTATAAACTGTTCTGTAATTTGGCCGCTAGAGGGCAGTGTTTGATCAGGAACCCGGAGTCCTGTGATGGAGGTGAATGTCGGATGCTCTGTTGTTTCTGAAGCTGCAGGATGTTTTTGATGTTTTTTTTGTTTTGTGTGATGAACTTTGATGGCAGGTCAGTTCCACTGGATCTCTGAACATTTATTCTAAAGGATCTCGAGCTAAAAGGCGGCAGACAGAGCTGGAACTGCAGACTGAACGTGATTTTTAAACTTTAAAACCTTTCTTTAATGAGCTCTGTTTCAGGTTTTATATTTTTAGTTCTGAACAGTTGAATCTGTGCGTTCTGTAATAAACTTGCTTACGTTGCTCACTGTCTTTATTTTCTGAACCTTTTTCTTGTTGGTTTGCAGTTGGTTCATTCATTCTGATCTGAAAGAGGCACCGTCACTAAAAATCTAAAAGATTTAGAAATCGGTATCATAATAAATGTAAGAGGTGTTTTATTTTAAAAAATAACTTGTGTGGAAGTGAAGTGATGGGAAGATAAACTAAATGAAGAGTCTGAATGACGTGCTGACAAAACCCAAATAAAATCAATTAACCTAAACAACGTTAAATTATTTATAACCAATAACTTTTATCTGCAAACTATTTTATTAGAGAAAAACTGAAATCCTGTTTGTGACAAAAAATATAAAGAAATTTACAGTTTACAGCATATAGTTTATTGATTAAAGACAGAGAATCAGCTCTAATTATTGAACCGTGGAACGTGATTATAAAAAAAAAAAGCTTCATCAAGAGCAAAAGTACAACGAATGAAATAATACTAATAAAGAAATACTTATAATAAAAAATAATAATCAGTAAATAATTCATTCATTAATAACATGAAATGAACTTGAACGAGTTTCCTGTTTATTGTAATTAAAGTTCAGAAGACTTTACATATGAAGCACTGAGCTGTGCTGTTAAATTAAAGTTTGTTATGTACATTTTCTTAACTTGATTTATTTGAAGTTTAAAACTAATCACTGATGAATCTATTATTGGAACATTTATGAGTTTACAGACGTGTTGGAGTTTGTTCTGCGCTGGTTCATTATTGTTAATGTTAAAGTGAAAATGTAAATATTTTAGGGAGCAACGAATCAATAATCAATAATACATGATGTATAAAGTTCAGTTTTTAAACATGTTGGAATATTGATTACACTGATTTCATTGCGTGTGGTGATGATGTCCATGCTTGAAACTTCAGATCAATCTGAATAAAAGAGACTTCAAACCATCAAACACTGCAATACAGAAAATACACACCGCAGAAATGTATATTTACTTAAACATAAGCATATTAAATACAAAAGCATTTATGTTAAAAAGATGAAATACTAACGTCCATCCGTGTGAGTGAGTTGGTGTGAGAGGAGGTCCTTTTTCATTTTAAAGCTGGTTCCACACTCTGAGCAGACGTGAGCGCTCTCTCCAGTGTGAATGCGCTGATGTCTTAACAGACTGCTCTTTGAGGTGAAACGTTTTTTACACTGTGTGCAAACATATGGTTTCTCTCCGGTGTGAATGTGCAGGTGATACACGAGACCTCGCTTCTCATTGAAACATTTTCCACATTGTGAGCAAAAGTAAGGTTTCTCTCCCGTGTGAATGCGCTGATGGTACACCAGGCTTTTCTTATCATTAAAACGCTTCTCACACTGCGAGCACGAATACGGCTTCTCTCCGCTGTGAATGCGACGGTGTCCCACAAGGTGGCTCTGTTGATTAAAGCTCTTTCCGCACTGTGAGCAGGAGTAGGGTTTCTCTCCCGTGTGAATGCGCCGGTGTGTTATCAGACGACTCTGATGAGCAAAACACTTTCCACAGTCTGAGCAAACGTGTGGTTTAACTCCAGTGTGAATGTGCTGATGGTATTTCAGAGCGCTGGAATCCAGAAAGCTCTTTCCACATTGTATGCAAAGGTACGGTCTCTCTCCTGTGTGAATGCGCTGGTGTTTAATCAGACTGCTTTTTAAGTGGAAGCTCTTTGCACACTGTGAGCAGGTGAAGGTTTTCTCCTCTGTGTGAATGCGCTGGTGTAGTTTGAGAAGACGCTGGTGTGTAAAACGTTTCCCACACTGTGAGCAGGAGTGGGGTTTGACTCCTGTGTGAATGCCTTGATGCTGCAAGAGACTTTTCTTATCAATAAAACTCTTCCCACATTGTGAGCAAGAGTTAGGTTTTTTTTCACTGTGAATTCTCATGTGTTTGAGGAGACAAAAGTTTTGAGAGAAGCTCCTCCCACACTGTGAGCAGGAGTACGGTCTCTCTCCGGTGTGAATGCGCTGGTGTCTTCTCAGAGTACAGTGTTGATTGAAGCTCTTTCCGCACTGCGAGCAGCAGTAGGGTTTCTCTCCGGTGTGAATGAGCCGGTGTCTTTGGAGATGATTGTCGTCGGTGAAGCTCTTTCCGCAGTGAAGGCAGGAGAACGGTCTCTCTCCCGTGTGAATGCGCTGGTGTCTTTTGAGAATCCCCTGTTTATTAAATCCCTTTCCGCACAGTAAACAGGAGTATGGTTTATCGTTCAGACCGATGTACTGCTTTTCTTTTACATTTTCTGTTTTTGGAAAACTTGCTTCATCTTCTAACGTGTAGCTTTGATCCATGGTTCCAGAAATACAGAGTCCTTTAAAAATATTTACTAAATGAACATCAGAAGGTTTAATCTGAATCGTCTCTGCAACAGAGATTTATTTCAGATGAATGAATTAACTTTATTAAATGACATCATTATTCAGAAGCTGATTCGGATCAGTGGGCGGTTCTGTCTTTGATGTTGATTCGCTTTATTTTTTATTTGCTTTCTTTCTCATAACAGCTTTAAAAATCCGAAACAACGATCTGATTCCATCTCCATCTACTATAGGAACATTTAAACGCTCACCTTCTCTTTGATCTATTTGATCTCTTTGATCTGTTCTGTTTGATGGCTCTTCTTTTCGCTGCAGCGCTTTTTCTTCTTCGTTTACAATTTTACACCGACAGCTTAAGAACTACTGCCCCCTGCTGGACCACAGCGGAACGCTCCAGTCCAGTTCTCTTCTCCTTTATTCTGTTCTTTGCTTTTACAGTCTCAACACAAAAAGCTGCAGTTTTAAATAATTTAAGTTGTGATAATAACTGACATAATATTTCAATGTTACATAATAGTCTGATATATATATATTTTTTTTTAACTTTACCAGAGAATAAAAATAAAATAGAAATGAAACATTAAACACAACAGAAATTGCGTTGCAATTAATTAACAAAACGACTGCTTAGTTAGGTTTAAAGACAAACTTGATGAACCGAATATAAATGATTTTAGGTATTTTGAACTGTAATGCTTAACTCAGTCCAGTCGGTGGCGATAGTAAAGCTATAAGCAGTTCATCGGTCATCAATAAATACAAGAAGAAAAGAGTATAAAACACCGAATTAAGTATAATTTCAACAAAGTATCCAGTTTTCTTCGATCGTGATTGATCTGATCAGTTTAATCATCGATTGATATCTAAAGTGATTGATTTGAGGGGATGTTGTGAATGTGATGGTGTTTCTTTATTAGATGATGAATCTGATCTTAATCAGGTCTGATTTGATCTGTTTCACAAAATTAAACTTTATTTTCCTTCAATAACTGAAAATGATGCTGACAGATCTGTTTGTGAATGATGACGTCACAGCAGATTAGTGCTAAAGCTTGCTGTATTAACTGCCTTTATTGTAATATATTTGCTTTTTTAAAGGCAGAACTGAGGTGTGGAAGCTCCACTCAAATTAACTGAGAGACCTGGACCTGATGGCCAACAAGGACATACACAGGTGCATCGAGTGTGGAGAAAGTTATTTAAATAAATGTCTTTTCCACAAACACCAGCAAATCCACAGAGACGTGAAACCACACGGCTGCTCACAATGTGGAACGAGTTTCACTGAAGCATCTGCCCTCATTAAACATCAGCACATTCACAAAGCAAAGAAGCCCTACAGCTGCTCACACTGTGGAAAGAGCTTTAGAGTCCCGAGTCATCTCCAACGACACCGGAGCATTCACACAGCAGAAAGACCCCTATCCCCACCTCGGTTGCTGCCCCCGCGACCCGAACCCCGGACAAGCGGAAGATAATGGATGGATGGAAAAATGAACATTAGTTGTAATGACATTTCTAAGGCAACGTTTTACCTCCAGTCCAGCAGGTGGCGACAAGAAACCCAGTTACCAAAAAGCAACAAAATAATGACGCTGCGTCATTCAGTCGGACTTCAACAAAAGAACTGTGTGTTTTAAACCCGCAGCTGATTTAATTATTTATTGATTATTGATGACTGATCAGTGTGATTGGTGTTAGTGAGTGAGTGCAGGTTGATGGATCTGATCAGTTTATTGATTATTGATGACTGATCAGTGTGATTGGTGTTAGTGAGTGAGTGCAGGTTGATGGATCTGATCAGTTTATTGATTATTGATGACTGATCAGTGTGATTGGTGCAGGTTGATGGATCATCAGAAGGTGAGTGTTTAATGTTCTATAGATGATGATGAATCAAAATGTGTTCTTTATGTTTGGAATGTTTTTCTGTTCTTGGCAGGTGAAACTAAGCCGTGTTCTCTTCACTCAAACTAATTACCAGACAAACGTGGAAGCTCATGTCTAAGGAGAAAATGTACAAGTGTAAAGACTGTGGCTATAAATGTGTAAAGAAAAGTCTCCTCCAACAACACCAACGCGTTCATACAGGAGAGAAACCGCATGCCTGCTCACAGTGTGGAAAGAGCTTCACTGCACCGAGCGCTCTGAGAAAACACCAGTGCATCGACACGGAAGAAAAAACTGATTCCAAACGTCAGCAAACGGACAGCGGAGCGCGCGCACACCCGTGCTCACAGTGTGCAAAGAGCTTCACTCTGCTGAGCTCTCTAAAAAAACATCAACATGTTCATTCAGAGGAGAGAGTGTATTACTGCTCACACTGCCAAAAGAGCTATTCTTCAAAAAATACCCTGAAGATACATCAGCGTATTCACACAGGTGAAAAACCATACACCTGCATGGAGTGTGGAAAGAGTTTCACTCAACAGAGCCATCTTAAAGAACACGGGCGCATTCACACCGGAGAGAAACCCTACTCCTGCTCAGAGTGCAAAAACAGTTTCACTTCACCAACCACTCTGAAGATTCACCAGCGCGTTCACACCGGAGAGAAACCATACACCTGCTCAGAGTGTGGCAAGAGTTTCTCTTACCAAAGTACTCTGAGGAAACATCAGCGCATTCACACCGGAGAGAAACCCTACAGCTGCCTGCAGTGTGGGAAAAGCTTCAATGTCCAGGGCAATTTCATTAAGCACCTGGTCATTCACACAGGAGTGAAACCATTTTTCTGCTCAGACTGTGGAAGGAACTTTACTCAGCAGAGCCATCTTAAAGAACACCAGCGCATTCACACCGGAGTGCGGCCGTATTCATGCTCCAAGTGTGAGAAGAGGTTTTCTTGTAAAAATTCACTTATTAATCATCAGCGCATTCACACAGGAGAGCGCCCCTATTCCTGCCCTCAGTGCGGAAAGAGCTTTACTAACAAACCCGGGCTCATAAAACATCAGCAAATTCACACGGGAGAGAAACCCTACTGCTGCTCACAGTGTGGAAGGAATTTCATCTGGAAATACGAACTTCAGAAACACCGGCGCATTCACACGGGAGAGAAACCCTACTCCTGCTCGCAGTGTGGGAGGAGCTTCAGTGTGCAGAGCAGCCTCCATCTGCACACTCGCAGCCACACCGGAGAGAAGCCCTTCTCCTGCTCGCAGTGCGGGAAGAGTTTTACATCACAGAGCAATCTCAGAAGACACCGGCGCATTCACACCGGAGAGAAACCATACTCCTGCTCACAGTGTGGGAGGAGCTTTAATCAGCAGAGCACGCTCCATCAACACCAACGCATTCACACGTAGACACGAATCGGGATCAGGAATTCATTTTTAGATAAACAAATACAATATAATATAAAGTCGTAATATAAAGGTTGTTATAACTAATACTGTAAAAGGTTTCTAACCTGTTTAATTTCTGAAGGTTATATTATTATTTATTAATATGTAGAGCTCAGCCTCCACCATGATGTAAACATTTTAATGATGAGCTGCTCAGCCATTCAGCGTCCAATAATGTAAACCATCAAATCTAATGCAATGAACAATCCACTCTGTTAGTCCAGATTCATTTATGTTCAAGACCTAATTACTGCATTTAATTATGTAAGGTTAAGAATGGTGGTGTTCATGAATATGGAGCCTCAGGATTAAAGGGGCAGTAGGAGGAGATGAATCAGTTTACAAAGTTTGGATGAAGAGTAGTTTGATCACAGATTCCGCTGACCTCATGAGTTTCACAGTGATGAACAACACAATCAAACCTTTATTTAGAAAAAACATTTGTTAAAATGACATCATCATCTTTTTGGTTTTAATCATGTACGATTTACTTTTCCTCTTGATTTAATTCTTTTAATGGAACCAATAAGAATGAGTTTAGTTTCTATTATAAAGTATTATATATCGTAAAATCTCATGCCGGACCTTTTTCTATGAACCTGAGTTATACTTCACAAACAGAATAATCTTTATTATTAATTATTATATTAATCATTATTAATGTAACTTCAACGTTAAAATGAATTTTCATTTTGTAATATTTAAATGTGATAAACATCTTAGGACAACACCTTTTGTGTTTTTTGTAATCGAGCAAAGTCAAAAAAGAATTAAATGCATTTTAATGCTTCCATCATAAAAAAATAAAATAAAGTCAGTGAATCTGTTCTGGACATTACGTCCACCATGGTTACCAAACTGCAGCCATGATTTGAGTCCTGTGCTTTTGTTCTTATATAGTTGGGATTTTTCATCATCGTGGTAAAGATTCATGTAGCCACAGCTTTCTGAAACCATCAAAATCATCACACCAGCAGGTTCCCCCCGGAGAGCGATCACATACGTGCTTACAGTGTGAAAGAGTTTCAGTCAGCGGAGTTCTCTTAGAAGATATCAGCACGTTCACACAGCAAAGAGACCATATCTGAGCTCACAGTATATACACACAGTACCTCTAACTCCACTTCATACCAACATCTATAAACTCAGCAGTCAAACATCAATCACTGTCTCCCTCTACTGGTTACACTATTAACATCAACCAACATTATATAAAAATATATAATAATAATATAATTATTATATGTATATACTCTATATTATTATATATAATAATAAAAGATATGTTTGAACATTCAGAAGAGAAATGGAACAGTTTAACAATCTGAAAAGATTTTATTACAAATTCATTTTAAAAATAGTACACATCTAACTTTAACACTTCAGATACAACCGTTAAAAATGTTAGAACTAGCAACAATGCTTATCTGAACATACAGCAACATGTTCTATTAATGATTAATAATCAAGTCTAAATAATAGTAAATCAATAGTAAAGAGTTCTCTTGACGAGATACTGAAGTACTAACGACTGCAGAACTGGAACTCCATCAACAAAGATGCGTGCGGCGCTGGACGTGTTCCGCTGAGTAACCGGTCTGCTGGAACATTCAGTCAATGAGACGTGAGGAAAAGGTCCACAGCCCCTGAGGAGCACCGTACAAACACAACCGAGTCCGGGGCAGGGGTGGGGGCAGGGGCAGGGGCAGGAGGGGGTTACCTCATCTGCAGGAAGATGTTTTAAATGAAAATGAGGGCCGACTGCACGAACTGTTAAAAATCAGTCAGCAACACAAACATCTCAGGATTTAATGGAACACACGACCGAGAAAACAACAAAACCTGCATCTGCAAACACAATGTGTAATGTGTGTGTGTGTGATGTTGTGAAGTGTGTGTAGTGTAAAGAGTAAACCCTTCTTTAAATGAGACGGTGTTTGTGTGCTGAGTGTGTGTGTGTGTGTGAGCGCGGTGTGCGGTGCGAATGCGTCGTTTGCAGAATTCGCAGCTGGTTTATGAAGTTTGAGTTGTAAACGTTTCAGTTCATTAATTAAACAACGATGTCATTTAAAATGTATTCAGGACATCCTGAGCCGAGGGCCTTAATATTGAGTCGGCCCTCCCTTTGCAGCTATAACGGCCTCCATTCTTCGGGGAAGGCTTTCTACAAGATTTTGGAGAGTGTCTGCGGGAATCTTGGCCCATTCGTCCAGGAGAGCGTTTGTGAGGTCAGACACCGACGTCGGACGAAAGGACCGGGCTCTCAATCGGCGTTCCAGCTCATCCCAAAGGTATTCCATAGGGTTGAGGTCAGGACTCTGTGCCGGCCAGTCAAGTTCTTCCACTCCAAACTCACTCAAGCGTACCGTTATGGACCTCGCTTTGTGCACAGGTGCACAGTCATGCTGGAACAGAAACGGGCCTTCCCCAAACTGTTCCCACATAGTTGGAAGCATACAATTGTCCAAAATGTCCTGGTATGCTGCAGTATTAAGAATCCCCTTCACTGGAACTAAGGGGCCGAGGCCTATCCCGGAAAAACATCCCCATAGCAAAATCCCTCCTCCACCGAACTTCACAGAGGGCACGATGCAGTCGGGCAGGTAACGTTCTCCCGGCATTCGCCGAACCCAGATCTGTCCCTCGGACTGCCAGATGGAGAAGCGTGATTCGTCACTCCACAGAACACGCTTCCACTTCTCGGGAGTCCAGTGGCGGTGTGCTTTACACCACTCCATCCGATGCCTGGCATTGTGCTTGGTGATGTAAGGCTTGCCTGCGGCTGCGCGCGCCTGGAAGCCCATGCCGAGGAGCTCCCTGCGCACGGTTTTGGTGCTGATGTTGATGCCGGAGGAGGTTTGGAACTCTGCGGTGATGGAGTCAGCGGAGCTCTGCAGGCGTCGGTGCACTATGCGTCTCAGCTCCTGCCGACCCCGCTCGGTAACTTTACGCGGCCTGCCGCTTCGCTTCTGAGTCGCCAAGGTTCCCAAACGCTTCCACTTTTCGATGATGCCACTCACAGTCGAGCGTGGAATGTCTAACAGAGACGAAATTTCACGAACCGACTTGTTGCAGCGATGCCATCCGATCACAGTGCCACGCTCCAATTCGGTCAGCTCCTTAGAACGACCCATGCCTTCAGAACATTCATAAAACCAGACCGCTGTGGCAGCAGACCTGAATCAGAACCCCGACCTCACTGAGCAACCACTGTGTTCCCGTGTGTACAGATATGCATACACCCCAAAAGGTGGAGGAGAGCGGGGACACCACGGTGCTGCAGGTCCTATCAACAAAAGAAACCATTCCAAAAGGTTATCAGAGTTCATCTGCTTCAGTTCAACTTCAGTTCAACAAACTCACAAAACTGAGAAAAAACCCTGACCCCTAACCCTGACCCTGACCCCTAACCCCAAACCCTGCTGATTGGTTGTCATAAGCGTGTGTGACGTTGCAGGTTGTAATTAATGAATAATTAATAATGCAAGCTGCTGATTGGTTGTCATAAGCGTGTGTGATGTTGTGCAGGACTCACTAAGTTCCTCCATTGCAGAACATTTCAGCATCAACTCTTACTGTTAACAGCCTTCAACATCACAACAATCAGAACATCTGTTTAATGAAGCCGCTCTCTGATTCATCATCATCTATAGAACATTAAACACTCACCTTCTGATGATCCATCAACCTGCACCAATCACACTGATCAGTCATCAATAATCAATAAACTGATCAGATCCATCAACCTGCACTCACTCACTAACACCAATCACACTGATCAGTCATCAATAATCAATAAACTGATCAGATCCATCAACCTGCACTCACTCACTAACACCAATCACACTGATCAGTCATCAATAATCAATAAACTGATCAGATCCATCAA
>JAFMOD010001223.1:81831-114586 GCA_019802435.1 Corydoras maculifer
CTTCTGATGATCCATCAACCTGCACCAATCACACTGATCAGTCATCAATAATCAATAAACTGATCAGATCCATCAACCTGCACTCACTCACTAACACCAATCACACTGATCAGTCATCAATAATCAATAAACTGATCAGATCCATCAACCTGCACTCACTCACTAACACCAATCACACTGATCAGTCATCAATAATCAATAAACTGATCAGATCCATCAAACGATCAATAAACTCGATTTAAAGATATCGACACTGCAGTCCGAGCGGCGCTCTTCTTCCTCTTGTGGGTTTAATGGAGACCGGTAACTGATTTAGAGTCACTAGCGCCACCTGTAAACTGGATGAACGGAACAATGGCATCATTTCCCTCAGTAACAACATTCTTCTTTTTAAATTCAGTAATCTACACAAGTCTTTATATTTTATGGAGGGATGGAAACTATATTTTATATAATATAACCATGTGGTCAAAATATTTTTCATTTGTAATATCAGATTGCCCCCCTGTCCTGGGTCTATCTGCCCAGCGCCCGAGATGTTCTCCCCTGGATGGGCATGGGGAACACCCCCCACCGTGACCCTAATAGAGGATAAAGCGGAAGATAATGAATGAATGATATCAGTGAAACGTTGCTTTAATGTTGTGAAGTGAAATCAATCACATTAAAGCAACAAGAGGAATCGGCATCAGAGCCAATGTTCATCAAAGAACCTTTAATTAATACTTTTTAATTACAGATGTTTGTTCAGTGAATGTTGTGCATCTGGAATGTGATGTGATGACACACACACACACACACACACACACACACACACACACAGTTTAACTCTTGTTAAAGTTCTCTAGTCAGTTCCTATTAATAAGAAAACCAATATTTTAATCACACGTCCTTTAAAAAAACAAAGGAAACTGGAAATTCAGTTTAAACTGTAGGAAATGTTGTGCTGTTTCTTTTAAAGATCCAGTTTGCTTCATACTGCACACTGTATGTGCAAAAGTATTGGGACACCCACACACTGCACAGCTCCATCCTGAAAACTATATCAACAATTACACTTAGCAAGTTTTTAGTGATCTGCACTTATTATCCTTTTACGTTGTCCACAGTTCATACGTGTGTGTGTGTGTGTGTGTGTGTGTGTGTGTGTAGAGTGTAATGTGTAATAATCACAGTGTGTCCCACCTCTTCCTTCCTGTAAAAGCAGCAGCTGTACTCACTTCCTCTGATCACTGCTCATGTCCTGAGCAAGCATTCTGGCTTTCTGGCTTAAGCTCCATCACAGGAGTATCATGGGTGTGTTCTCCTGAACGTAACAGCAGATCCTACAGAAGATAAAAAGTCCTTCATGAAGTATTTTTTCCTGATTAAAAAAATCTGCTTAGGTCAAAATCTGTTAGGTGGAGGATTTTATCTCGGCAACACTGAAGGTGATTCCAAAAAGTTTACAGTTTACAGAATATAATTTATAATTCATTTATTCATTATCTTCAGCCTAATCCTCTACAAGGTTCGTGGTGCGGTTCCTTTCCATCCAGGGAAAAAAACGCTTTTCTTTTTTCTCGCTGGGCAGATACACACACACTAACACACTGTATATGGGGCAATGTAGTGCATTCAATTTACCTTGAATCAATGTTTTTGGATTGTGGTAAGAAAACCGGAGGACTCTGAGGAAACCTACTCAGAGATAAGAGAGAACATCAGATTGGGATTCAAAGCTCGATCTCCAGTGCTGAGAGGAGAACATGCTCATCACTGAACCACCATGTCGCCTTTAATTTATATTGACCTTCTGAATAATGCAACGTCGGAGCTCCAGGGCGATAGGTGGCGATATTTTACAGACTTATTTTATGAGTCCAGCAAAAATAACAGAAGAAAAGCTCGGCCAGCTCGCAGAGACAGCCGCTGGAACAAAGGGTGAGTTTTTAAAACATCATTAATAATCAGCTTCATTATAATCAGCTTGATTATTGATGACTGATCAGTGTGATTGGTGTTAGTGAGTGAGTGCAGGTTGATGGATCTGATCAGTTTATTGATTATTGATGACTGATCAGTGTGATTGGTGCAGGTTGATGGATCATCAGAAGGTGAGTGTTTAATGTTCTATAGATGATGATGAATCAGAGAGCGGCTTCATTAAACAGATGTTCTGATTGTTGTGATGTTGAAGGCTGTTAACAGTAAGAGTTGATGCTAAAATGTTCTGCAATGGAGGAACTTAGTGAGTCCTGCACAACATCACACACGCTTATGACAACCAATCAGCAGCTTGCATTATTAATTATTCATTAATTACAACCTGCAACATCACACACGCTTATGACAACCAATTAGCAGGGTAAGGGGTCAGGGTTAGGGGTCAGGGTCAGGGTTAGGGGTCAGGGTTCTTATAGCAGTCCTGCATGTCCTCCCTGCTGGTGTGGTTTCCTCTGTGGTCTCCAGTTTCCTCCCACATTATAAATGCTGATGGATGAAATGCAGACATCATCACCTGAACCATCACTGCTCATCAGGAGGGTGATACCTGGAAGGGTATTCAGTGTAAATCTGCTTAATGTACCATGTAGATCTACCAACTATAAGCACTGGTGACGGGACAGAAACACAAAGCATTTATATTCAGTAGTGCAGAGTGTGTGTGAACCCAGCTTCAGTCGCATGTTTAAAAAACGTTATTCCAAAAACCTAACAATACTCTGTTAAAAATAATGCACTTATTGTTCCCTTAAGGTTACTGAACTCCATTTTGTTTTATTAACAGCAGCACCACCGTTCTGTTTCCTCAACATTTACATACACGCTCACAAGTACGATGCCCAGGAAGAAAAACTTCATCTGCTCTGATTGTGGAAAAAGTTTTTCTCAGAGGACTTTCCTCCTAAATCACCAGCACATTCACACGGGAGAAAAACAGTACTCCTGCTCCGAGTGTGGGAGGAGTTTCACTCAACAGAGTCACCTGAAGAGACACCAGCGCATCCACACCGGAGAGAAGCCCTACTCCTGCTCACAGTGCGGCAAGAGCTTCAGTCAGCAGAGCCACCTGAAACGGCACGAGCACATCCACACCGGGGAGAAGCCGTTCTCCTGCACCGAGTGCGGCAAGAGCTTTACGGTTCAGACTCACCTAAAAGAACACGAGCGCGTTCACACCGGAGAGAAGCCGTATCCCTGCTCACAGTGCGGCAAGAGCTTCACTCAGCAAGGCTCCCTGCAGCGACACCTGCGCCGCATCCACTGTATAGAGACCATCTTCATCATCACCGTGTAAAGAAACCTGCACCGACGGGGCGTGAACACAAAAAAAATTAATTATAATTATGAATCTGATGTGTAACCACAACACAAACCGAAAAATTTAATGAACTTAATTAGACCTTTAGATTAAAACTAAAATAAAATGAAATCAATAACTTGAATAGTTTATATATCAAAATAAATCAATGTGTCTGACAATTTACAGTTTAAACCTGAACCCTAACAGGTTTATTTATATTCACATGTATAATATAAAAGTCTCTCATTTAACTTTCTTCTATTTCTTGTATTTACATTTATGTCTGTTTTATATTAAGCCAGAAACAAATGATAAAATATTATTATATACGATAAGAAAAAAGTTTGGATAGACTTTCATCTAACAAACCACAATTAAGGCCTAATATATAAATATGGCACAAATATTTTAATGAACCATTTTGAAATGAAATATCTAAATGTATGATGTTTTTATTGTTGTTAAAACTGTTAATTAGCAGCTGTTTTAAAAATCAGAGTTCATACAGTAAAGCAGAGGTTTAAAAAAACCACAGAAATTAAAGAAGAGATCAGAACATCTGTAACGAGTGAACTTTCACACAGTGTAATATAGAAATCATTCCGATTTAGTTATAGATCTTTCACAGAGCCGGAGGTTCAGTGTTTAAAGTCACTCACTTCTTTACGTCGTACAGAAAAACGCTTCCTGAAAATGAAATCTGTTCACAAAGTTTAGACAGAATTTTAAGAATCTGAAACGTAAACAGCGATGAGAGAAGAGCAGAGTCAGCGATGGTTAATATTAAAGTTCTGATCATCAGAAATAAACCTGGAAGATCAAAGAGTTCATTTAATACTTTATTCATAAATGAATCATTTGCTTCTTATTTCTTAATTAATTTGAGTTCTTTCTTTGTTCTTTGGTGTTGATTGATTTCTGTGAATTCAGAGGTTTCCTTCATTTAAAACTAAAACAGGAAGTCGTTACCGTGGCTCTGTTTTCAGGTGATTCAGTGATGGACCTTCTGTAATGAAGGATTTTAAACTTACCTTTAATTAATTAATTAATTAATTATTCAGAGACCTGGAGTTCAGATGAAGTTTAAAGCAGAAACAAAGTTCAAAAGATCTTTTTAGTTTTATTCTTAACTTTATAATTTTTCTTTTTCACTTAATTATTTAATCCTTTAATCCTGTTTAGAACTTTAAATGTAACAAATAAGCAGAACTCTGTTTCCTATTTGTAACCATTCACTGCGTATTATATATTGTATGATGTCACATCCTGGTCATCAGAGCTGATTCTCTGACTGATCGTTAAATAAATAAATGAATAAACATAAATCAGGATTTTAAAGTTTTACTTTGTGAATGAAATTATTTGTTAATAAAATCCTTCTGCAGATGCTTTTATATAATATCCATACACTGAGGGCGTCATAGCTTCATCTTGATTTAAATCTTGATTGAAATCTGAGATGTTTTTATTCTGATGGTCAGTGATTCCCGCTGACCGCTCTGTCAAAAACATTCTGCTGGCCTCAGTTTAAAAAGGTTTTGATTTGTTTTTCAGCAGCGTAAGTTTAATGTTATATTCCAGTTCAGTTTAATTTAATAGTGATAATTTTTTATTTAAAATGTTTTTGTTTTTTATCAGCTTTATGATAAAAAGTTAAGGTTTCTGTTTGTTCAGATATTTTACTGAGATCAAACAAATGGAAAACTATATGTGAGTCCGTTAGGGGTGTCCTGCAGGTCGTGCTGCCTGCAGTGCCGGCAGCAGTGCGCTCTCTCTCTCTCTCTCTGGTGTGAGTGTGCTGGTGTTTCAGGAGGTTGCTCTGTGCAGTGAAGTGTTTTGGGCAGTGCCGGCAGCAGTGCGCTCTCTCTCTCTCTCTCTGGTGTGAGTGTGCTGGTGTTTCAGGAGGTTGCTCTGTGCAGTGAAGTGTTTTGGGCAGTGCCGGCAGCAGTGCGCTCTCTCTCTCTCTCTCTCTCTGGTGTGAGTGTGCTGCTGTTTCAGGAGGTTGCTCTGTGCAGTGAAGTGTTTTGGGCAGTGCCGGCAGCAGTGCGCTCTCTCTCTCTGGTGTGAGTGTGCTGCTGTTTCAGGAGGTTGCTCTGCTGACTGAAGCTCCTCCCACACTGTGAGCTCATTTCAGGATCACTCATCAACAATTACCCACAATCCAATTCATCATCCACACACCAATCAGACGTGTGCTCATACACTCACGGTGTTCCTGTTAAAAGAACAAATCGTCTTTATTATCTTCTCTAATTAATTGGTGATTTAATTTAATTTCATTTTACATCAAAAGGTTTTTATAAGATAATAAAGGTTCTGTTGGTTTAAAGACAGACGAGCTGCAGGAGAATCAGAATGAACAAGAACACAAAGAAAAAACACAATCCTCATGACAAACACACACACACACATACACACAAACACACAAACACACACACATACACACANGATATACACACATACACACAGATATACACACATACACACAGATATATACACATACACACACACACATATATACATACACACACACATACACACGAGATATTTAATACAACTGAAAACACACTGCTGCACGAATAATAACAATAAAATAACTGAAAACAGAAGAATGAGAAGCAGAACCTCATCACAGATCAAAGACTTAATCAATGAGACTTTAATTAAACATTAAAGTTTAATATCGGATCACATTGCAGATGCACAACATTCACTCAGGACTTAATGAGGATTTAATTAAGATTTAATGATTAATAAAGATCAATAAATAATAATAAGACGGACTCTATCTTTCTTTGTGTTTGATGTCGATTGCACTCCAGAACGAAGCATCATCGCCCCCTACTGGAGCGGATGGAACAATACAATAATATTATTATATCAGAGTTCTTAAGAAATGTGAATAAAGTAAATAAATCTCATTTTGCAGTTTTATTAAATCTTTATAAAAAGAAAAGTCAACGTATTTTGTGAAATGATTTAAAATTCCCTCCCATATGTCCCTATTAAGTATGTACAGATGTACACCCCCCCCCCCCACACACACATCAAAGGGTCATCAGTAATGATACCTGCAGCTTCTGATTCACTGAATATGATTCATATGATTCATTCCAGTTGAAAACATTCACTCTGAGTCTGAGTTCAGTTTGTGGTCTGTGGTCTCTCTGAACAGGATGTGACCCAACAAACAGAGATGTGCACGCTGGACACTGACCTCAGACCAGCCTTAAGAGCTCTCACTGCAGCAGCACTGACAGCAGCACTGACAGCAGCACTGGTTTGAGATCAGTCTGCAGCATGCTGCTTCAGGTTTATTAATATCTGAATTTATCAGAAGACAGGAAGTCCATCTGAATACAGTCTCTGAATCATAACAGAGTTTTAACCCCTTCAGCAAAGAGAGAGAGAGACAGAGAGACAGACAGAGAGAGAGAGAGACAAAGAGAGAGAGACAGAGAGAGACAGAGAGAGAGAGAGAGAGAGACAGACAGACAGAGAGAGACAGAGAGAGAGAAAGAGAGAGAGAGAGACAGAGATAGAGAGACAGAGAGAGAGAGAGAGACAGAGAGAGAGAGAGACAGAGAGACAGAGAGAGAGACAGAGAGAGACAGAGAGAGAGAGAGAGAGAGAGAGACAGAGACAGACAGAGACAGACAGAGAGACAGAAAGAGAGAGAGAGACAGAGAGAGAGAGACCTGAAGTGAGAGAACACAAAGCTCAGTTCCCCTCACATCCAGCACCCAGCATTATGGATTCAACCGTGTGTGTGTGTGTGTGTGTGTGTGAGAGTACACGTGACTTTGTTTGTGTGTGTGTGTGTGTGTGTGTGTGTGTGTGTGTGTGTGTGTGTGTGTGTGTGTGTTAGGTCAGAGTGGGTGGTGGTGCATTATGTATGAACTAATAAACAGTGGAACCTCTCTCAGATGCTGATGTTCTCCTGATCTGCTCTGCTCTCTGAACTTCACCTTTAAACTGAGAGTCTTCAGAAGCTGAAGTTAAACTCTGTGGACCGTCTGAGTGAAGCAGCAGCAGCAGGAGGAAGCGCTCAGTTCCTAAAAACAGAGATGGCAGGACTTCAGCTGAAGCAGAGAAGCTTCTGTGCAGCGCTGCTGATGTTTCAGGGTATGTACCTCCACCTTCATCATCCACCTGAATCTGATGAGCACCAGAACCTGAACACATGAGCCACAGGAATGATGAGCTGAGCAGTTCAGAGATCAGCAAGAGCACATCTGTATAAGCTTTACATAACAATGAGAGACACCTCTGTTTACATGCTGCAGCCTATCCCAGCACCCATATGATCTAATGTATGGAAATACTCTGGACAGTTCTGATTCAGACTGATGATGGTTCTGTTTGTTCTGCTGCAGGTCTCTGTGTTCTGACAGATCAACCAAGAACAGAATACAGAGCAACAGGAAGTTCCCTCCATCTTCCTGTAAATCATAATAAAACTTCAGTCTCATCAGTGAAATGGAGATTTAATAAAAGAACTTTTGCTGAATACAGTGGTGGTGAAATAACCTACACTCCAGACTCCCGCTTCACTGGAAGATTAGATTCTAATCAGGATAAAGTTGAAGTAACTGTGCGTGATCTAAAGATCAATGACTCTGGAACATTTACACTTATTGCACAGAAAGACGATAAACAGCTACCAACAGAGACTGTCATCATTTTTGTTCAAAGTGGGTAATTATACCTTTAATTCAGATGAATCAGATTATTGTTGTGATGTTAAATGTTAGGCAGAATCACTGAATAGTTTTAAAAAATTGCTGAAGACACATCTCTTCAACAAATACCTGTAAAAAAAAAAAAAAGGGGGGGGGGGGGGGGGCGTGTGCCGTGGCAGCGAATAACATTCAGGTTTGATGAATTTACAGTATAGTTGGTTTTCTTCATAGCTTCTGACTTGTGGTGTTCTCATTTGTAAGTCGCTTTGGATAAAAGCGTCTGCTAAATGACTAAATGTAAATGTAAATGTAAATGTAGAGTGACGTCAGTTCTTCAGTGTTTGGTGATCTTTATCTTCAGATCCTGTAACAGCTGTACAGATTATACAGAACCAAACCTGGAGGAATTCTTCACACAGCTGTGAGATTGTGATGAAGTGTGAAGCTGATGGAGCTGAGGATCTCTCCTACAGGTGGAGCGGCCATAAAGCTGCTGATGGAGCTCTGCTGCAGTTCAACCTTCAACCAGCAGATGGAGCTGTTACACTGAACTGTACTGCATCCAATAAAGTCAGCAGTAAATCTACTACAAACAACCTGAACTGTACTACTGAACACAGTACTGAATCTGGTACATCAGTAACACCCTCACACTTTATACACATTAACATTATACATCTACATCAACCTGAACTGTTCTACTGAACACAGAACTGAATCTGGAACATTGTATTTCAGGTTCTGAAGGTTCATGGTCAGTCCTGAAGCTGGTCAGTAGTTCAGTAGCAGCCTCTCCGTATCTGATCTCCACCATCATCCTGATAGTGAGATGTTCCAGAGCTTGAGGTTTCACCTCACAATCCTTCAGAATGAATTTATCATTAAATCTGAATGAATATTGATTTGATCTGTTTGATTTTACAGATCATCAGAACCAGTAACTGAGATCAAGTTCTACATGTCCTGATCCAGAACCTCCTCATGATCCAGGACCTCCTCCTGATCCAGAACCTCCTCATAAACCAGAACCTCCTCGTGATCCAGGACCTCCTTTCATTGTATCATTAATCTGGTTTCATGTCTTTTATCTTATTTTATGTATTAAAAGTTGGTTTCTTTTGACTCATCCCAGAAAACTATTTGTTCTGATTCGTTTACTTAATTAGTTTTGTGTAATTAATTTTAGTTTATAAAAGTTAAGATATCCCTTTAAATCTATAAATGAATTAAAGTCAACAAAAATAAAACATTAGTGCTGATATAACGATTTAATGAGACTTTATTTGACGTCAGACAGTCTCATCCAAAGAGTGTTTAATTTATTAATTAATTAATTTTTTTACAGGAAATGAAATACAAACTGTATTAACAATAATAAATAGAAAACTGTGATGATAAAATATAAGAATCTGAAATAGAAAAAGAGAACGTTTAGTTGAAGTGTGATCTGTGATGATGATGATGATGCTGATGATGAAGATGATGATGATGATGATGAAGAAGATGATGATGATAATGATGGTGATGATGATGATGATGATGATGATGATGGTGATGGTGATGATGATGATGATGATGATGATGATGGTGATGGTGATGATGATGGTGATGGTGATGATGATGATGATGGTGATGGTGATGGTGATGGTGATGATGATGATGAAGATGATGATGATGATGATGGTGATGATGAAGATGATGATGATAATGATGGTGATGATGATGATGATGATGATGATGGTGATGATTACATGTAGTGTAACATGTATTTTATTAAACTTTGATCAACGTTTAACTGATAACAACTGAACTGAACAACGTGAGCCTTCATTTAACTCAACCTTCAGCATCACCACGTGATTTTAAACTGTGGAACCCAAATAATAACACACATAGATAAAGAGGAGAACATGCAAACCAGCTTAAACATTCAGTATGAAACTACATGAGGAGATAAAGTACAGCTGTGTGTGTGTGTGTGTGTGTGTGTGTGTGTGTGTGTGTGTGTGTGTGTGTGTGTGTGTGTGATTCAGAATGATGAAGAGCAAATTTCAGGGGGGTGTCGGTTCCCCATGCCCATGCAGAGGAGAATGTTTCAAGCACTGACACCCAGGACAGGACATCAATCTATCACACACAGACACACACACACACACACACACACACACACACACACACACACACACACACACACACACACATTTAGTTTGATCCATGTTTTTGGACTGAGGGAGGAAACAGGATTAGATCAGGTTTGATAATTCTACAGTGGAGCTGCTTCTTCTGTAAATACTGACCCTGATGTTCTCATCTGTAAGATGCTTTGGATAAAAGTGTCTGCTAAACTAAATATAAATATAAATATAATACTGATATTCAGATTAATAATAAGATTAATAATTAATAATTAATAAGAAGCTCAGGATTGACCGGGTTCTGCAGGTTCTAACTGGTTTAAACTGCTGCATACTGCATTATAAACTCTCAGCTCAGTTTAAAAATAACTAAAAATAATGTGAAATAAATGTCTCATTGATGGTGCAACACATTTCAATCATCTGTATGTTATAACTGTCTGCTGCTTAATCAGACACCATATGTGCAATATTTAATTCCTTTTATTCCTCTATTGTAGCAATGTAGCCCAGCGATGGATTGGCGTCCTGTCCTGGGTCTATCTGCCCAGCGGCCGAGACGTTCTCCCCTGGATGGACATGGGGAACCCCACCGCGACCCTAATAGAGGATAAGTGGGAGATAATGAATGAATAAATAAATGAATGAATGTAGCAATAAATAACTGAAAATAAGAAAATGAGAATTCTTATTGTGTATACATAGATTTCTAATTAAATCTCTTCTGATGAATGGATACCTTTTTCAGCTTTCTTCTGATGTATCTGCTGCTGAGAATGTGAAGTTCCACTGTGGGACGAATAAAGGTTTATCTTCATTTCAGTTTAAAGACACTTTATGAATATTGGATGTGAGTGAATCAGGTTTTCAGATGTGATCACAGTGTGATTGATGTCCTCAGCAGATCTCATCCTGTATGAAGGGAGATGCTCGTTAATGTCCTGAGTTTAATGAGGATCTGAAGCCCCCCCCCCCCACCGCTCTGTGAGCTGATTTAAGGACCTCAGGTTCATTTCTGTTTGATGAAGTTAAAGCCCTGCAGTCTGAATGTTCTCTGTGGTTTGAGCCCCCGACGCTCTCTACAGGATGTCACAAACCGAGCTGTGAGCGCTGGGCACTGACGTCAGATCAGTTTCGGTCAGCGACAGTGCAGCCTGCAGAGCCTCAGTGCAGACCGGAGCGCTGGTTTCAGGTCAGTGAGTGTGAGGCTTCATGTGCAAACTCATGAGGAAGTGTGTGAGCTGTTGTTCTCAGAGCTGAACGTTTGCTCTGCTTTTTATCTGAGCTGAAGTAACTAACGGACAGTCAGACAGGATGTTGAGCTCGATACAGAAAACTGTTCCCGGAACTTTCACTGCGTCATCAGGAGTTTCAGATCAGAAACCCCGCCCTGTCGAATCCTAGAACCCAAATCCTGCTGATGAAAGAGCAGAAGTGAGGGTCAGTCCACCTCAGATGAAGCATCCTCACTCCGGTGTGTGTGTGTCCGATGAACCAGAGCCACGAGTGACGACACTCTGTATGTGAGAACTGAAAACCACCTCAAAACCCCCTTCACAAAATTATCTCGATCGCAGGAGGAGTAACAGTTAAAATAAATAGTGTGCAAAACTGATGAAATCCCACCAAATCCTGAAATTATATATATATTATATAATATACTGTATATTGTTTCATAGTTTGTTAATCACTGGAGTTTAAATCCTGTACTGTCACTTTAACCACTGGTATTTTTTCATGTGTGTTCCCTGGTGTCAGGGCGGTTACAGGCTGTTCGAGTGCTTGGCAGAGAACCTGCTGTGCACACTGTCTCTGTGTTTGGTTAATTTTATTTCTTTTACGTGCAGGAGTCAGGACAGTGAAGGGCGTTTCCAGTACCAGTACCGTCTCCTTCATCCATCTCACATGTGCGGCCTACAGAACACAACCAGGATTATAGAAGTAACGGGTCAGTGTTTGGCTACACCCACCGCAGAGGCCATTTCTGCTCCGGCCTGTTGACCCTCCTCCATAAACGTACATTAAATGTTGACGCGGTCGGAGTCAGAGTGAGGGAGGAAGTGCAGTTTAAATCTGCCACAGAATCTGCTGTTGAGTCAACAGTGTGAGGAACGCACCGCGGCGCAGAAAGCCTTCATCTGAACTCAGCAATGACAAGACTCCACAACCAGCTCCCCATCTGTGCAGCTCTGCTGATGTTTCAGGGTATGTACCTCCACCATCATCATCATCACCATCATCATCATCATCATCATCATCATACACACCACTGAAATGAAGATAAGCCGAGCAGCTGAGATCAGGAGTGTAGAGACGAGCTGCTCGTCTAAGAACAATAATCAGATCTGAACGATATTTCAAACAGAAACATGAGACTCGAGATCAGATCAGATCAGACCAGAGGAGCACGAGTCCACCTTCATCAGAATTTAAAATGAGCAGATACACAGAGACGTACAAGTATCACCAACTGATCAGATCTCCACACTTTCTCAACATCCTGACAACAGAACCGTCCACAAACTTATGAACTCACTCAGCATTACAGTTTTACATGATTTTATTACATTATGTATAAATATAATTCAGCATTGCGTTAAATGATCATAAACTGCAGGTTCGGACTGAGATCAGAGGAAATCAGGGAACTGAGATCAGTTTGAGTCAGCACGTCTTAATATTAAAATAATAATAATAATAACAATAAATATTTATATCCTGAAGCACTTCTCCACTTTTTAATAAAGTTTTATTAAGATGTTTGATGAAGTAGATAATGAGTGCATTAAAACCCTGCATTATGAAGTATAACATATATATAACAATCATATAACATTCATCTAATAAGTATAGATTTGAAAAGCCGGTTCCTCTTTGCTGTGTAAAGTTTTTTTAATCGAGACTCGTTACTTATTTAGAGACTGCAGACACCAGCAGAGTAAATTTAGCATGGGTAACACCCCCCTCCCCCCATTGTTCCATTAGTTAAGCCTTTTTTGTTCTTATTGTATTAATGTTTCACTGCAAAACATAAGAAAAATGAACACAGATCAAGAACAAATGTACACGAATCAATTAAATCATCTGCTGATAAAGTGAGTAAATTTATCTCATGATTTCTTAAAATAAAAAAAGATTTTATTTCACTTAGAAATCTATTCAATTCAAAAACACGATTTATTTCATCTTAAGATTTTTTGATTTGATGATTTTATTTTTCGCCGTGTTGTTGCTGAATGAATTCCTATGGTGTGATCGTTCAGTCAGGTCTGATTACTCAGGACAGGGTTCGATGTCACCCTGATTTTAAAAAGTTCAGATCTGAATGAGCGGACGTTCTACTGAAACCTGGACGTGCTTTTCTGTATTAATGGTGACCACATACATCTGTAGACTCATGACTGATGCTGATTTATGGACCTGAAGTTTGGTTGGTTCTTTTCCTTTTTCTAAAGAAGAGTTTTCAGTTTTAAGGTGTTTTTACCTCACAGCACCAAAACAGTAATGAAACTGCTGTAGATCAGCACCACTGTACTGAGGCCCCTGAGACGACGTGGCCCCAGTTCATTTTAAAATCTCTGATGTGAATTTGTTTTGTGGTGGGAGTCTGATCCGTATTTAATCTGACTGAACATTTAAATGTAGACACTTTTATTATTTAATGATGTGTGATTTTTTAGAAACCTCGTACGCTACAGATCATCAGATCATCTGAATGGACCCCTAACATCACACTGTTTAATGATTAGCGTGTTGTTGTGATGTCTCAGTATAATCTCTCATCTCCTGCTCATGTAATTAAGAGCAGCGTGTCTTCTTTGTAGAGACTGAAGTGTAGCTTCCTAATGTTATTCAACATTCTGCTCTTTATAAATGTTTGCTTTAAGTACTAAACTATTAGCATATTACACACACACACAGTATATATGTCACAGGCCGTGTCGCCACAGGGGGGCGGCAGAGGTGTTCTGGGAGAAAGACTACAACTCCCATGAATCACAGCAGTAATTAATCATGTCCGGTGAGCTGCAGCTGTCAGCTTTCTCACGCTGAGAGTGAGACACACACACACACACACACACACACACACTAACACACACACACACTAACACACACACACACACACACACACACACACACACACACACACACACACTGCTCGTCTTGAGGAGTTATTATAGGAGAGAGTGCGGGACTTTGAGGTGGAGGAGTGGGGAACACCGTGATCTTCCGCTTTCCTCTCTCTTAGTGACGTCACACCGTCTTTACTTTACTCGTGTTTCCTCAGCGCTGTGGTGTTATAAACTACATTTTCTTTATTAGGTTCTTTTGTATTTTCGCGTTTATAAGCGACTTTAATCATTTGACAGAATGAAATTTATTTACCCAAAACGAGGGTGAATTAAACAGCTTCAGATCCCCTCACAACTGAAATTAATCTAGAGTTTAGAATCTCAATACAATTCAGATAGATATATATACACTGATGATTCGACTACAAACTCCCTGTATATTCGTTCCCCATTGTAACTATATATATTTAGAATTAAAGTTTTAAAGCAACTCTAGAGCACATCAGCTGTTTCCACACACACACACACACACACACACACACACACACACACACACACACACACACACACACAGATATATACACACACAAAGCTTTAGTCTGTTCCATCAGGCCTTTCCCTTTAATGTCTATCTGTTCCCTCAGGTTCTTTCAGAACATCGTCCTCTTCATCAGGTCCTTTGCATTAACATTACACTGTCCTGTCTGATATCAGGTCCTAAATGTAAATCCAGCTCTTTCTGATGGTGTTAATCTGTCCGGTCAGGTTCCTCCTGATGGTGTCCTTTCTGTGACCATCAGCCTCCACTCACACCTTTAGACCGGTGCAGGTGGTTGGAGACAGGAGGATGTAAAAGAAGCCGGTAACTCTTATGAACAATGAATCCACCTCATGTACGAGACTCTAGCATCACTGTGCAGACCGGCTGCATCATCTGAAGTGTGTAGTACAATCAGCACTGCTCACTGTTAAACTGACAACACACTGCAATAAATATTCAATCACTATATCTGCACTTCTTTATCGCTGTGCAGTCTGTTATTATAGATCTTTATCACTTACTGTCACTTTGTTTCTGAGAATTGGTCTGTTTCATCAGGACCTCCCAGTAGCATTATGCTGTTCTTTTAACTTCACATGTTTCTCCAGTTCATTGATCTTACTTTAGCTCCTTTAAGCCCTTACTATCTCCATTCTGTGTTTGCTAGATTCCATTAGTGCTGAAAAGCTTTCTTAGTCATCACTAACTGTTTATTTCTATTTTGCTGTTTTTGTTCCTTGGTTGAGTATATATGTTTTAATAGTTGAATCTATTATTTTTTTTACCAGTATTTGAATCTCACAAGGCGGCACGGTTGCTTAGTGGTTTAGCATGTTCTCCTCTCAGCGCTAGGGATTCCCGGCTCGAATCCCCATCTGGGTGGAGTTTCCATGTTCTCCTCGTGTCCGCATGGGTTTCCTCCGGGTTCTCCAGTTTCCTCCCACAGTCCAAAAACATGGATCAAGTTAATTGAATTCTCAAAATTGCCCCTATAGAGTGTGTCTGTGTGAGTGAGTGTGTGCCCAGCGATGGATTGGCGCCCTGTCCTGGGTCTATCTGCCCAGCGCCCGAGACGTTCTCCCCTGGATGGGCATGGGGAACCCCACCGCGACCCTAATAGAGGATAAAGCGGGAGATAATGAATGAATGAATGAATCTCACAACATGCTGTTTCTATTAAATATGAATTTATAAACAGGGTTTTTGAGTATTAGATCAAACTCTGATCTGACCATCTATGTAAAGCTTATAGAATATATATGAGAGATATATTAATGTCAGGTGATTTAAAGATAATAAATTGTCGTGATGATGTGTGCATGTGAATATTTGTCTGTTTGTATCTTAGAGACTGCTGGGATAGACTCCAGCACCCCATGATCCTTATTAGATTTTTTTAATAAAACATTTTAAGGAGGCTGTTTACTTTACACCTGAAACTGATGAAATATTAAAAAAAAAGTTTGTGCAGAAATCTGAGTTCAGTGTCAACAGTAAACTATTAAAGAGGTTCTGTATGGATGAGAACATCAATAATATAATTAGAAAGTTAGAAGTTTAAAGTTTAAATAAAGAAGTTTATTGAGTGAATCTTCAGGTCTGTAATGTACCAATCACAGGACGGTGGAACGTGTGGTCAGTGAGGTCAGTGAGGTGGAACACAGAGTCAGGTTCTAAACACTGATGTAGAGAACACTGAGGTTCAGGTGTGAGAGGTGGAGCGAGCACAGGAAGAACCAGAACCAACCAGAAGATCCACAAGGTTCTGATTCAGACTGATGATGGTTCTGTTTGTTCTGCTGCAGGTCTCTGTGTTCTGACAGATCAACCAAGAACAGAATACAGAGCAGCAGGAAGTTCCCTCCATCTTCCTCTAAATCATAATAAAACTTCAGTCTCATCAGTGAAATGGAAATTTAATCAAAGAACTTTTGCCAAATACAGTGGTGGTGAAATAATCTACATTCCAGACTCCTGCTTCACTGGAAGATTAGATTCTAATCAGGATAAAGTTGAAGTAACTGTGCGTGATCTAAAGATCAATGACTCTGGAACATTTACACTTATTGCACAGAAAGACGATAAACAGCTACCAACAGAGACTGTCACCCTTTTTGTTCAAAGTGGGTAATTATACCTTTAATTCAGATGAATCAGATTATTGTTGTGATGTTAACTGTTAGAGTGACGTCAGTTCTTCAGTGTTTGGTGATCTTTATCTTCAGATCCTGTAACAGCTGTACAGATTATACAGAACCAAACCTGGAGGAATTCTTCACACAGCTGTGAGATTGTGATGAAGTGTGAAGCTGATGGAGCTGAGGATCTCTCCTACAGGTGGAGCGGCCATAAAGCTGCTGATGGAGCTCTGCTGCAGTTCAACCTTCAACCAGCAGACGGAGCTGTTACACTAAACTGTACTGCATCCAATAAAGTCAGCAGTAAATCTACTACAAACAACCTGAACTGTTCTACTGAACACAGTACTGAATCTGGTACATCAGTAACACCCTCACACTTTATACACATTAACATTATACATCTACATCAACCTGAACTGTACTACTGAACACAGTACTGAATCTGGTACATCAGTAACACCCCCACACTTTATACACATTAACATTATACATCTACATCAACCTGAACTGTACTACTGAACACAGTACTGAATCTGGTACATCAGTAACACCCCCACACTTTATACACATTAACATTATACATCTACATCATCTACAAACAACCTGAACTGTTCTACTGAACACAGTACTGAATCTACTGATGGTACATCATTAACACACTCACACTTTATACACACTAACATTATACAACCTGAACTGTACTACTGAATCTACTGAACACAGTACTGAATCTGGTACATCATTAACACTCTCATACTTTGTGTATATGATATATATGTATTTGCATATATACACATTGTAAATAAATATTTTTATGATTCAAACCTAAATCCATAAACTTATTTTTTTCGATGGGTCAGTTTACATTGATTCAGCACAAAATATACATTCTATTTGTTGTCTTTTTGACTTGCTGTACTAAGTATGATTTGTTATGTTTGCAGATGTAGGATCTTCATATTTTTGGCTTGCAGTAGGTGCAGGTGGAGCAGCTTTTCTGATTCTAATATTAATTATTATTATTGTGCTGTTCTGCAAAAATAAATCCCACAAAGGTGAGTTCAGACAGAGTATATTCCATTAATAAAATAATTATATCCACAGAAACATTATTCAGGCTACTCAGAGAAAAAACTACAGGGAAGAAATGTGGAGGAAATGAGTGCAAGGCTAATATTTTAGTTTAATAAGAAGCAACACAGACAGCTACCTGGAGATGTTGTCATAATGAATAATAATGCTGTATAAGACAGACTGACATGCTTCAACTAAAGAATTAAAACTGGAAATGAGATTACATTAAATACAGCTCTAAATTAATTATTCATTCATTATCTCCCGCTTATCCTCTATTAGGGTTGCGGTGGGGTTCCCCATGCCCATCCAGGGGAGAACGTCTCGGGCGCTGGACAGATAGACCCAGGACAGGGAGCCAATCCATCGCTGGGCACACACTCACTCACACACACACTCTATATGGGGCAATTTTTTGAAAATTCAATTGACTTGATCCATGTTTTTGGACTGTGGGAGGAAACCGGAGAACCGGGAATCCCTAGTGCTGAGAGGCGAACGTGCTAACCACTAAGCCACCGTGCCGCCCTAAATTAAATAAATTTGATTAATTTGTAATTGATCTTAGGAGTTTGGGTGGATCTCTGGGTGGAGTTTCCATGTTCTCTCCGTGTCCGCTTGGGTTTCCTCCGGGTTCTCCGGTTTCCTCCCACAGTCCAAAAACATGGATCAAGTTAATTGAATTCTCAAAATTGCCCCCATATAGAGTGTGTGTGTGTGAGTGAGTGTGTGCCCAGCGATGGATTGGCGTCCTGTCCTGGGTGTATCTGCCCAGCGCCCGAGACTTTCTCCCCTGGATGGGCATGGGGAACCCCACCACGACCCTAATAGAGGATAAGCGGGAGATAATGAATGAATGAATTATTGATCTTGATGACTGATTTTTTTTACTGAATTTATTTAGTTTATTTAAAGGATGAGTTTTAATTTTTTCAGTGTGAAATAAATGAATTTAGAAAATCTGTATTTATCTAAACATGATGAGTTTCCTTTTAGAGTCCAATGAAAATGGAAACACCATTTACGCAGAGGTCACTGGAACCACAACACTGAAAAATGTAAGTTTTTACTCATTTTACCTTTAATTTTAAATGATTCTGATTCTGGTATAAAGAAGTGAACTTTATTTCATTATGTGTTTCAGGGACGATCACATAGTGTCAATAACGACATGACGCTTTATGAAACAGTTGATGAACACAGACAACAGGCTCCAGAAATGGTATGTTCTCCTTATAAAAACAACATTTAAACCATAAAAAAGTGTGTACAACACAGTTAACAATACAAACTGTATCACTCCCACAAACACATTCATTATTTCTTCCACTTATCCTAATCAAGGCCTGGTAAAGACACACGATTCCACCCCCTCACTTTTGTCTAATTAAACATTGCTGTGTAAATACAGGGATGCTGTGAAGAAGAAGATAATGAGATAATAATGAGATGAGCTGAATAATAACCCAATATATATAGTATAGCTATAAGAAAGTATAACTAAGAAAAATACTTTCTCTCCAAAATGATATATTCATTCATTCATTTATTATCTTTGGGATAAGTAGTATAAGATTGGGATTCGAACCGGGAATCCCCAGCAATGAGAGGAGAACATGCCAACCACTAAGCCACCGTGCTGCCCACAAAATGATATATCTTGACAGATATATATAATTCTCATGAAACACAATTTAAAAAACAAACACACACCAAAGTTCATTAATGTAGGCTTGTTGTTTTAAACTTTATAATTCTGTAAAATCTTCAATCATCAATAAATAAATGTTGAAAATAAAATAAAAAGACTTCTAATTGTGCTAATTGTACAGTAATGCTTAATTTCATGTTAGATATGATAAATATTTTAATTTTTTTACAGACCATTTATGCTAAAGTGACACATCCTCAGAAAGCAGACCTCGGTGCTTCCTCACATTACCAGAAAGCTCTGTAACTTTAAAAACATCATTCAGCATTTCAGCTCTTAGTTGTATATATGTGTACATTATCTGCATCACCGCATTTAAATATGCAGTTTCTTTTGTAATATATTTTTTACAGTTTAGTCATTGTACAGTATTTGTTTTTATTTTAGACATGTTTCTAATTTAAGACTTATACAAGAAGATTTAATGTAACCCATTCTTAAAGATGTGAATGTATCCATATTTGTGTATGTCATGCTTGTCTGGTGCATTTAATATAATATTAACCAAACTCTTATGCATGCATTTAGAAAAAGAGGCTTTTAGCAGTTGTAATTATTTATTTTTAAATAAAAGTATAAAGACACACTATTGTAGCTTTCATTATGTCCTTTTTTCCATATTTAATAAACACATTCAAATTTGTAAGAACAGTTTGAGGAAGACCCTGTCCAGTTTGTGGACCAGGACACAAGGTCAGGTCTATAAAACATATATGAATTTGAGGTGGCAGAATATATACAGACTCTGGTCCATAACCCTGTGAAACTACATCATTCTGTATCAACATCATGTGATCACTGATGGAGAATTAGAGGATGGAGAACACAAACTGCCCAGCAACAGGATGACCGACTGCCTCTGATCCTACAAGGTGGAGAAACACATTTCATTGGGTGATTTAGCAGATGCTTTACCCCTAAGCAACAAGGATTATACACAGATCAGTGTGTGTGGTAGATCATCAGATCTTCTTCAGTTAATGTTGTAATCAGTGTATGTGACGTCATGTTGCACTGATCTCACATCAGTTTGGTTAAGTTTGTTAAGGTACTTTTGTCATTTCTGCTTTTGTGGAGTTAGGGTTTATTTATTGTAACTAACTAATAGCTTAGCTCACTAAGTTTTATAAACAGCTTGCCCCACACTGCCTGTTTTTTAAATCTCTGTTCTGTATAATTCTTAGTTAATAAAGCGCCGGAATCATACAAGAGCCAAAACCTCCACCTGAGTTTTTAACAGTCAGCATTTATTTAGCGCTAGACGTAAACATATTTTTAAAAATTTAACCCAATTTTTAAAATATAAATTTTGTTCAACAAACACAAAGCATACATATAATTTTAATAAAGCAATGACATGCACACATAAACTCAGTATCATACATTTATCTCAACCCCTCGTATTACCAAATAACAGAAAATAGGAGACGGTCGAAGGTTCAATGCCTGTTTGTTAAATACATTTACAGAGACTATATTGACATGCAGATCATGAGTGAATTTATATTCCTCAGAGGTCAATCTTATAGATGCTATTTTACCATTAACAGTAGATAAATTAACCTTTAATCCTCAGTCTTAAAAGATCGGCTTGAACATTTGTTTTAAGTAGTACCAAAGTTAGCCATTCATCCATTATCTTCTGCTTTATCCTGTACTAGGGTTGCGGGGGGGGGGGGGGGGTCCCCCCCCCCCCCCCCCCCCCCCCCCCCCCCCCCCCCCCCCCCCCCCCCCCCCCCCCCCCCCCCCCCCCCCCCCCCCCCCCCCCCCCCCCCCCCCCCCCCGAAACTCCACCCAGATTGGGATAAGAACCGGAATCCCCAGTGCTGAGAGGAGAACATGCTAAACACTAAGCCACTGTGCCACCCACCAAAGTTCATTACAAGTATAAATGCAAGATTAATAAAAGATTATAATACATAGTTACAACTACTGTTTCTTTGGAAAATGAGCGCCCCCTTTAGGCAAAAACTCAACCAAGTGACGCGCTGGGCCGAGCTGAGCAAGGCAGGCCTTGGCTAAGCAGAGTCTGACCAGGCCAAAACCAAGCAGAGCAGGGCCCAGCAGAATCACTGACCAGAGCCAGAGAGTAAAGAAAAGACCATTTAACATTTTACTTAAATCTTAAATCTCATTACTCCAGGGGGCGCTGTATCAGCCCTGTGTTCTGACTCCAATCAAGTTGGAATATTTTAAATCGCTTTGGATAAAAGCATCTGCTAAATGACTAAATACAAGATCAAAATGAATGAAGCTTCTAACATTGTGTTAAACCTCAATAACTCTTTAATCAGACCCAGTTCATCTGTCAATAATCTCTGTGTCATTATTGATTCAGATCTCTCTTTACAACGCACATGACAGGAAGCATTACCACCGGGTATGGGAACTGTACTGCTCTGGAGCGGAGATCCCTGCAGAGGGTAGTACGAACAGCGCAGTACATCACCGGGGTTCAGCTCCCAAACCTTCAGGACCTACATAACATTCGCTGTCTGAGGAAATCATTAAGGACCCCACTCACCCACGCCACTGCCTTTTCTCACAGTTCCTGAAAGGTTCCTGGAAAGAGGCTCAGAAGCGTGAAGACCATCACCAGCCGCTTTAGAGACATCTGCTTCCCACAGGCAACCAGACTGAGAAACGGCCAGTAGACCTGTGAACTGCCCATACTCGGACAACTGCCACCTCACATATACACCGCACCTTGTACTTTACTGCACAACACACACTGACTCTTACATACACCTTCTCCGACTCTCACTTTATCTATATCTCCATACCTTTCTTATATTTTATATTTTAATTTTTATATCTTAAATTTAATGTACAATTTTTTCTTTATACTTGTAAATATTGCTTTTTGCACAGTCATGTGTACTTGCTCATAAGTTTTTCACTCACCAGTACCCCAGTACTAAATGATGTGACAATAAAAATAATTGAATCCTTGAATCCACATTAACAATATCACTAGAACTTCAGAACTTTATGAAGCTGAGGAGTACTATGTATGATGATGTACTATTGTAAGAAGTGCTCTATAAATAAATTATTTGAATTTGTTCTCAAAGTGGTTTCCATCAACACAATGTATGTAATGAGGCAGGTGTTATTAAATATTCTCATGATGGTTCTGGTGGTTCTGGTGGTTCTGGTGGTTCTGGAGTCAGGGGTTGTTTATTGTTTTGTCTGGTGGTAATAAGATTATTCTGCTGTTTCTGCTGATGTTGCTGTTTAAAAAATGTTTGTCAAAGAAAAAGACCATACTTATGCTTTATTTTGTTCTGTAAATTCAGCAAATTACAATTAAATTATAATATTAATTAACAGATTAATAAGGTTGCATGTATTATACTACCTTACATGTATATAATTACTTTTCTATGCCCATTGTTTCTGCTTACAATGTTTTTGCTTTGAACTCTGAACATTTTAAACATTTCAACTCAAAACAACAAAACGTAATAAGTTCCTTATAAAGGATCATTACTGGGGACAGAGTCACCTACTGGAACAGATGAACAACAACTGAGCTTCGACAGTAAAGAAAACCTACAAGAAAAAACACAGAAGTTTAGAAGACGAATGAAGTGACATAAATTTAAAAGATAAACATTTTGAAGCAAAGTCGAATCCATCAACAAGATGGAGAACAGAATGTTAAAAAGAAACCTTCTCATGTTTAGTGAGACGCCTCACTCATCAGCAGGACAGACTAACTTTAACTGTAATGTTTGCTTAACTCGAGTCCTTAAATGGATTTAACATATAGAGTGGTATTTAAAATTATACTATATGTACTATGAAGGACTTTGTCAAAGTTTTAAATACAGGAACAAAAACAGACTGAAGCTGAAAAAATAAACCATCCAAAAACAACTAATACAATTATTGTTATTCATTCATTCATTATCTCCTGCTTTATCCTCTATTAGGGTCGCGGTGGGGTTCCCCATGCCCATCAAGGGGAGAACGTCTCGGGCGCTGGGCAGATACACCCAAGACAGGGGGGCAATCCATCGCTGGGCCAATTATTATTATTATATAATCAATATGTTTTATCATTAATCTAAAGTGGTCTGAAAGTCATGATGTTCTAATGAATGTGTCTTACCTGTAAAATTGTAGTACAATAAATAATATAAGTAATATTATTACAACTATCAAAATTATTATTAATCCTTTGTTACAGCGTGTGCTTGAGGCAGGTGCTGGGCATGCTGAGTCTGAAAAAAGAAAACAGTATGATTATTAAAGACAGTTACAAAGTTAGATTTAAAGTTAAAAAAAATAATTGTAATTGTTATTGATAGAAACCGGCGGCACGGTGGCTTAGTGGTTAGCACATTCGCCTCTCAGCGCTGGGGATTCCCGGTTCGAATCCCCATCTGGGTGGAGTTTCCATGTTCTCCCCGTGTCTGCGTGGGTTTTCTCCGGGTTCTCCGGTTTCCTCCCACAGTCCAAAAACATGGATCAAGTCAATTGAATTCTCCAAATTGCCCCATATAGAGTGTGTCTGCGTGAGTAAGTGTTTGCCCAGCGATGGATTGGCGCCCTGTCCTGGGTCTATCTGCCCAGCGCCTGAGACGTTCTCCCCTGGATGGGCATGGGGAACCCCACCGCGACCCTAATAGAGGATAAGCGGAAGATAATGAATGAATGAATTGATAGAAACCTGAGGTGGATGCTGTAATTTTTGGGGGCTAGACAAATTAAACAACTCAAAACTTAACTTAAAAAAACATAGAGACAACACACTGGCATTATATATCCACTTATACTGTATAACAGTAAATTAGGGGGAAAAAGAAATTGACAGACAAATATAATCTTTTTATACTTGTTTGTTAAGGTAGGACTAAGGCTTTACATTAGCCTCTGCAGAAAGTTCCACTTACATTTCTTTTCTTTTTTTTCATAATATAATTTATTTATGTTGAACATGGGTAAGTTGACTTGTTTTGGGTGGGTTATCTATTTTTTAGCTACATACAATTATATTATTAAACATGTCATTAGTAAAAACCCTGTGTACCTGCTCATACAAGTAGTTATCTAACCAACCATTTGTGTGGAAGAAGTTCATTCATTCATTATCTCCCGCTTATCCTCTATTAGGGTCGCGGTGGGGTTCCCCATGTCCATCCAGGGGAGAACGTCTCGGGCGCTGGGCAGATAGACCCAGGACAGGGCGCCAATCTATCGCTGGGCACACACTCACACACACAGACACACTCTATATGGGGAAATTTTGAGAATTCAATTAACTTGATCCATGTTTTTGGACTGTGGGAGGAAACCGGAGAACCCGGAGGAAACCCACGCAGACACGGGGAGAACATGGAAACTCCATCCAGATGAGGATTTGAATCGGGAATCCCTAGTGCTGAGAGGAGAACGTGCCAACCACTAAGCCACCGTGCCGCCGTGGAAGAATTATTATTAAAATCATGCAGCTTTCGGTGACATTTACATCAAGCATCTGAATAAGCATGATTATTGGTCCCAGATTGAAAAACTTCAGTAAAATAAACACTACAAAACTAAAATGTATAAAACTACAATGGACACTATCACCACAGGTCATTGTAATAACGTTTAACCTGCAAAAAACATAAAAGTAAACAGGTTGTCAGGGCTGATACAGAGAGCAGGAGGCTGGTGAAAGTAAACAGGAAGTGTTAATGAAAAAACTCCAATAATAACGAGAGAACACAGAAAAGGTAGACAGCTCGATGAGCCAGCACGCTGTCTGAAGTGCACACGCTGGAAAGCAGGCCTGAAAGAAGATGCTTCAGCGGGGGCAGCGGGGGCAGCGGGGCGGCGCGGCGGCACGGACTGCAGAACCGGAGCAGATACTGTGAAGCACACAAACACACTGCAGAATCGAACAGGACAAGAGACACACAGACACACACCACATGAGCCGGATACAAATGAAACAACACAAAAGTGGCTCGCTAACACCGTGTTAAACCTCAAATTTAATCAGACACAGTTCATCTGTAAATAATCTCTGTGTCATTATTGATTCAGATCTCTCCTTTACAGAGCACATTAGCAATATTATTAGAATTGCATTTTTTCACCTTCGTAACATTTCAAAGCTACGAAATATCCTCTCCCTCCAAGATGCAGAAAAAAGTTTAGATTATTGTAATTCACTTCTGACAGGATGTTCTAATAAATCATTACAGAAATTACAACTTGTGCAAAATGCTGCAGCTAGAGTTTTAACTAAAACCAGAAAGTTTGATCAGATCAGTCCTGTGTTATCAAACTCACACTGGCTACCAGTTCAGTTCCGTATTGCTTACAGATTTTTATTGATAACATATAAAATTCTACATAATCAGGTTTCACAGAGTCTCACTGATCTGATTCAGCTGTAGAACCCAACGCTGAGCTCAGATCTCTGGTGGTTTGCTTTTAGCTCCTAGAACAAATACAGTTCCTGCTGGTGGAAGAACGTTCTCCCACAAGGTTCCTCAACTGTGGAACAGCCTTCCAGTTTCTGCTCATAATTCAGAATCACTATCACTATCTTTAAAAGTAGATTAAAAACACACTTATTTAATTGATTGTTTAATTAATTCTGTAGATTAAAGCTGTAGATCTGATTGCTGGAGGTGTTTGGTGGTTGATCTGGGATCAGTCAGAGTTGGTGTTCCACCTCTTCACCCAGATCATCATTAGTAGAGGGTGTGGCACTGAAATGAGGCTGTTCCAGGGAGCCCTCTCAACTAAGTACCCCCTTTTAGTTCTGCTGCTCTAGTCCATCATGCCGGAGTCACATGATGCACTGTGTCAATCAAACTATTATTACTTAAATAATTTCCTGGAGGTGTGGTCAGCTCTTCATCTATCGTTCTGCTGAAGCTCTGTGGCTACAACCATTACTGATGGAACCTGGAGTTCTATTGGACTGGCGGTCCTGCAGGACGCCCTCAATGGACTTATAGAGTTTTACAATTGTTAAATACGGGTCACATGATCACCACACAATGTGTACATGGCTGTCCTAGACTGTTGATGCTGCATTTAAACTTAAAGAGCTGTTGCTCAAAACAGACAGCCAGATATCATTATTTTTTAATTTTGAGGTGAATCATTTAAATTGCTCTATGTTTTAGTGAAGGGGAGATTATTCAGCATAATGATTTAAATGAAAAATGTACCTGGACAGTAAACGGTCACCAAGGTCGACTCAGTACGGTTCCCATCAGTAGCGCTGCAGTTAAAGGTCACATTTCTGTTCGGTGTAAATGATGTCCACAGAACTGATTTAGAAGGATTCTTAGTATTGTCATGATAAAAGGGTTCATTAAAGCCGCCCTCAGGTTTCCAGGATACAGTAGTGTTACTGCTTAATGAACAGATCAGTGAGATCACACACCATTTCTCTGAATCCAGTACTTTATGCTTCACAGTTATATTTGGCTTCAGTTGTTCTGAAATTACAACCAAAATATCATTATGTTCAAAGAAAACATTTGTATTATTTTATTGTATTATGAGTGTTACTGAACAGAACTCACGTTGAACAGAAAGATGATAATGGCTGGTAATTGTTTTTTCGGAATCTAATGTCAGTTCCACTGTGTATTTCAGGGAATCTTTTGCTGTTAAGTTGTTTATTGTTAAATCTCCTGACGTGGTGTTGAGCTTCAGTCGGCCTTTAAAATGTAGCCACCAATTTACATTTGATTTTTTATCTTTAAAAGATGCAATGATTGTTTCATTCTTAAGACTCCATTCAATTTCTTTAAGTGCTTGTACTTGGTACTTTGTTTCCAAGATGACGGACTGTCCAACCAAACCAGTAACATGTATGATTTCAGCACTGCAAACAGCTAAAAGAAAAAAACGACAATTAAGGAATTAGATTCAGGTCAAAAGAAATAACACTAAAAAAAACAATAATAAAAAATTTCCATAACACAGTCCTGATCATCAGACACACACACACACACACACATATATATAACATCTGATGATTAGGAAAGATGAAATTATGATAATTTAGAAAAGAGATTTTAAAAATAAATAGGAACAAAGTGATTTGTTTCATTTTATTTGTTGGTGCTCACATTGGAAAGTCTACAGGAAGTAGTTTTTGAACACAACACACAGAGCAGATATCACAATTCTTTTTCCTTATACACATTTTACTGATATAAAGATTCAACAATATAAACTGACTGGCACATTTGTTAGATACACTATTTTTTTTACTTCTACCATAAAGATTTATGTTAAATAAACACACACACACACACACACACACACACACACACACACACACACATCTGATGATCTTGATGAAGAGGATTGGGGTAAGGATTGTGATATCTGCTCTGTGTCTTGTGTTCTAAAACTACTTCCTGCAGACTTTCCAATGTCAGCACCTTAAACAAATCTCTTTGTTCCTATTTATTTTTCATCTCTTTTCTAAATGGCAGCTTTGATGTCCGGCAATAAAAGAGTGAACAATGAGAGAGTATCACCCCAGAGAAGAACCCTCCACCAATCAATATCAAGCAACAATTTGAAAACAATTGCTTGATGTTACATACAAAGAACAGTGAATTCTACCAATCACTATTTACAGGTGATAATAGCCATGCAGCACAAACATGAGGTTTCACTGCCAAGCATGGCTTTTAACAATATTTGCCGGATGCTGCACCTATCAGTCCTTATTGGAGCAGCGCTGCAGATGTTAGAGTTTCCTGCCACACCTCAGATGTGCACCGCTGTCATCAACCAGCCATGACACGGCCCGTTACGGAAGTTTTTCCTAAAGGCAGCTGTACAGCATCACAGTACTACATACAATGAAAAATACGATATCTCAACAATTATCTTCAAATATTAGATTTAAATAAATTATTTTATTTCTGTTGATATTTAAATACAGTGTTCGTATTTGGTTATTTAGCAGATTTCAAAGTGACCTACAACTATCCCAATTTGTTTGTGGTCAAAGCACAGGACTGATACAGCGCCCCCTGGAGCAGTGAGGGTTAAGGGTTTTGCTTATTGACCTACATGGGTAACTTCGGTGGACCTAGGATTTGAACCCACAACCTTCAGATTAATAGCCCAACACCCTAATCACTGAGCTATTCCGTCACACCCCTATTTAAAGATCTTGGTAAAGATTCCCATTCCGTTATTATAGCGACGTGTGAGAGTCATTATAAAGTCAGTTATCTTGTTTGATTGAATTGTTGTTGCTGTTGTACATGCACTACTCATGTTTTTAGTAGTTGTAATATATTCAATGACACTAACATTATATTTTCACTCTTATAAATGTAAACCCAACACCAGCAGCTCAGTGATTCAGCTTCAACAAAAGAAACGAGCAGCTAATTACATCATCAGTCATTAGATTCTTGCTTTAGCTGCCACATAAAAGTCTTCTATCAACACTTCTATCAACAAGCAGGTTGTAACCAAAATCCATGGACACACACACACACACACACACACAAGAAGAAACAGAAAATAATGACATCATAAATAACTGAAACAAGGATTAATTAATCAATAACTCAACTAATCAAGTACTAATGACACAAAGCACAAATAACACAGAACAAAACCAGAGAATAAACAGAGTTAATCTTTCATCCCTCACACAGGTTTATATGTTAAATTTAACCCTTTTTGCAGCCTGTTTTTGACCAGCTTCCTGTTTCTTTTGACTTCACTAATTTAAATTCTCTGTAACATCGTCCATCATGGAGCAATTTCCTAAAGCAGGCCTGTAACACCACCCATTTAACAAGTTTAACTATCACACCGTTTCCATCAGGCTGGATGAGTATCAGTCACCAGCTACAGCATTTGAACTCTAAATAAAACCCTAAACCCTAACATAAAGCAGGATGCTGAGGTGGTGCATGTGACGTTAAATCCACCTCAGTAACAGCCGTCACAAACATCAGCATTAAAAAATGATAAACTTAAAGATGATGGACCCATCAGCTGATGATAATTAAAACCATGAGCTGATGAGACCCTGAGAAAAACACACTCTCTGATTATTGAATATTAATTCTGCTTCCCACCAGATGGTGACGTGACATTAAACCTACAAATATCACAACGATCTCATTTTATTACAGCATTTAGAAAGAGATCATTCATTAAGGTTAAATCCTTCATCACATTTATTGGTAAATTTAGTTAAAGGTGAAGTTTTTTTTGATGAAGGCGGTTTTTCTGCCTTCACTGTTCACACATCTGGTTCAAATCTTTAAATGTGGTTTCTTTTTAATAATGTTCTAATGTTCTGTATCAATTTAATTTAATAAACTCACCCTGATGAAGACCCAACATTATGATGATGATGATCATCGGATTTCCAGAGTAACGTCTCATTTTTACAGAGACACAGTGAGACACACGGTGAAGCACACAGTGAAGCACACAGTGAAGCACACAGTGAAGCACACAGTGAAGCACATGTAAACCTCACAATCAGACTGTTCTAATAAGGAAGTGACACTCGTACCGCATTTCTCTGAATTGTTTTTTACATGTTAAAGAAACAGATGGACTACAGAATGGAACTGTGGAACTACAAACCCCATCTGTCTGATGAGAGGAGCTGATGTGATGGACAGTGAGGAGACCTGGGGAGGTGGTGTATCTGATGATGGTTTATTCTATAATAATAATGTTGCTTCTATAAACTAAAGTTAGACATTTATATGAGTTTGTGCTCAAAGATTCAATAATAATATCATTTAATTACTACATTTGATTTACTTTTTTAACATTTATGTTTACAATTAATGCTTTAAAAATTCTAGAATGTGTAACACACACACACACACACACACATACACACACACACACACACACACACACACACACACACACACACACATACACACAACACACCACTTTTTAACCCAACTTTAACTTTAACCCAAATCGGTTCATCAGCAGCTTCACTAACCAAACCAGAAGCATAATACACACACACAGCCTTTATGAATCAACATGGCCCACACACACACACACACACACACACACATGATCTATAAAATAAATAAGGGATATGATGTATCTCAAACACACACACACACTATAGTCTTCAGTGGTTTATAATAGTGTCGTGTTAAAGCAGCAGTCGGGTCTCATCATGAGGTTCACAGTGTGATTCAGTAACACACAGCGTGAGGAAAACATTTTAACTTCCAACACACACACACACACACACACACACACACACACACACACACACACTGCTGCTACGACCCTCAGATCAAAATTCTATGTAACTGTAATGTTCTCTTTATTTACTGATTTCCTAAAGAGCTCTGAGTTCTGAATGACGGCGTCTGTGGAACCCTGCACCACGCTTCAGTTCCTGATCAACTTCTCTCCTTTAATGGACCTTCTAAACATGGGGGGGGGGGGGGGTGAAGATAAAGAGACGAGTGTGAGGAGTTAAAATCATTTATTAAAAAGTCTGTAACATTTTAGTTGTAAAATTATCAAAAGCATAAAGAAGAGTTTTCAGACGATGTTGTTCTTTATAAAAACCAGGTTTAAAGGTGAACTTTTATAAACGGTACAAAGCTTCAGTTCCTATCTGCATGCATTAGTTCTAAAAAAGGTTCCTTAAAAAAAACAGCTACATCAAACAACAAGAGGAAGTCCTGAACACCAGGACCAGCTGCCCTTATATGGAAATCCAGAAACAGGAAGTGTGCTCCGGCCGCGCGTGCAGACGGACATCAGAGCTTTAAGGCGTGGGGGGGGGGGGGCTGTGTGAGGGGTGCAGGCCTGCTTTACAGAGGAACGACCTGAATCGGAACTCTGAACGGAACCCTGCACCATGACGGCCCTCTGCAGGCGCACGACGAGGCACGCGGTGTCTGAGGAACAGCGCCCCCCACAGTCAGGGCTGGCACAGCGTCACCTCATTTGCATAACGCTAACGACGGGGGGCGAACATTCGAGAGGCTTCGTGGTTCCAGACGTGACGTCACGGTTCAGACTCACACGTGGGGGCGCTGTGCCAGCGTGGAACAGTGATTATGATTACAGTAACGAGGCCACGCTAACGACCCGCTCCATCAGCCGGCGCGAGGTCAGTGAGGTCATCACCGAACGGACAACAACATTCAGCCGGCCGGTCATCCACATCAAAACACATTCATCTGAACTGACCAGCAGTCACCGAGTGGGGGCGCTCACACCCCCGCACATGTTGCTGGGCCATCGCAGGACACACACACACACATATTCAGCCCACCTGATTTACACAGGGAGGACATGCAAACAGGCTGAGTATCAAACCCACGACTTTTTTCAAAAGCAAGCCCCCCCCCCCCCCCACACACACACACACACTCAGATGAATCCAGGTTGGTGCCGTCTGAGATGAACTGAACCTGATCTGATCTCCTGACTGAACGGGGTGTAATGACGAGGTGGGTGCAATTCTAAACAAATTTACAGCATTGATGATGATGATGATGATGATGATGATGTCATCGCTACATGCTGAGGACAGCGTACGGGACATGCTCTCCGGGTGGAGGTGGGTGGGTCTGTTATTATTATAATGCTGACCAATCACAGCAGTCTGTGAGCTCATGTTTCCATCCATTGGGTATTGCATAAGATGATAGGCTGGTTTTCTGTGAGTCAGAGGAGTGATGGGATAGGCTTCAGGTTCCATGGTTGAATGTCCTGATATGATGGAGATGAAAGGGAGCTGATTGGTGGAACTGTGGACACAGATGGAACAGGAATAAAGATCCAGAAGTTCAGGGTGTCCTCATACTTCATCCAGCGGGTCCTCAGATCTTTACACACATTCCACCCAAAGAGCAGGTCACAGAGTTCTAACGTTTTCTCAGGAAACCAAGCATGATGGAGCCTCTGGGGTTGGAGGAACATCCATCTGGAAGCTTTCTGAGGAACCGGTTCTCATTTTAATCTTAGTGTTAATGTTCTGACAGCGTCAGAGTGAACGGCTGACCCCTGCTGGAGGCCATGTGAGGGCGCCGCGGTTAACGGAGTTCTGAAGTGATGAAGGTTCTGACTGATGAAGGTTCTGACTGATGAAGGTTCTGAAT
>JAFMOD010001223.1:117452-128046 GCA_019802435.1 Corydoras maculifer
ACACACACACACACTGCACAGACACTGCACACAGACACACACACACAGGTGGGAGGCCTCACCTTGGGCGTCATGTTGTGTGTGATGCAGAACTGTAGGTGGGAGATGATGCTCTCCATGCTGTGGTACGGTTGCTGCCGCGTGGTGCGCAGGTACTTCTGCATGGCGCGGGCCATCGGGGCGAAGATAGCCTGCGCCGCCTCTCGTGGGTCCATCACCTCACGCGGGTGTTTGGGCGTGGTGGCCGCTTCCTCCTCCTGAAGACGTCTGATGTGTGTGAAGGCCTCCTCCACCGCCACCACCAGCCTGAGGGACCACGCCCCGAAAACATTACAAACATTCCACAGCAGGAAGACTGAACCATAAAGCATCGTTAAAACTAATATTATAATCACGAATATTAATAAACCAATCAATAAACAGGTCTGATCACACGTCCCATCATGAGTTTACAGAGTATGAACCAGTGGACTACAACCTCCATCAGTCTGATCAGTGCAGTATCAATGAGGGGGCGGAGCTTTTGATGACCAGTGAATGTGCAGACGTTGGCTTTGATCTCAGACCTCTGTGAAGGTTGTGATATAAAGGACCAGGTGGAGGTGTAGCGCTCACCTGGCTTTACGTTTCCGGATCCTGCGCTCCATCTCCGCCTCCTCGTAATAATACTCATTGTGAGAGTTGTCTCTCCTGCGCGCGGCCGCTGCGATCATGGCTCGTGATTGGCCGGTGGAGTTATTGGTGCTGTTCTCTGTAAAGCAACACAGCGAATCAGGAACCATCAGGAGAACATGAGCAGGTCCAACTGAGAAAAGCTTTTATTTATCATCCATCATGTCCCTACAGGATGGAGCTCAGGTCTCAGTGTAAACAGTTTGGGGATCTCACCTTCACCCAGGGAATACACCTTGAAGCCGGACATCTTTTTGGAGAGAATGGATTTGGGAAGGTTCAGCAGAGCCGGATTATACACAGGGAAATCAGTGTAGTACTGATCCAGAACCCAGACTGCAGCTCTCTGTATGCTGCAACACACACACACACAGACGTCAGTGCCTCAGTGTCAGTGTTGTGACACCGCCCCGCGGTGGTGACAGTTGGTACTGCAGTAGACGCTTTCTGGTGAAAGTGATTTTTATTCTGTGAAGCTGTTAGAACCGAAACCCTCAGCCAGCTCCCCTCAGCTCACTGTGTGCACACCCCCCCCCCCGACTCATTAAACTGTTACCTCTCATTAAACTGTTACCTCTCATTAAACTGTTACCTCTCATTAAACTCGTTAACCTCGTTTAGTGAACAGTTCATCTCAGAAATGATGAGAATCCTGCAGCATGCAAATCAAACACTGATATAACCCTGTAACAGCATCCTGCATCACACACACACTCACACACACAAACACACACTCACACACACACACACTCACACACACAAACACACACTCACACACTCTCACACACACACACTCACACTGACCATTATATTTTATTTAAACAAATGTATTGATGTAATAATTGATGACCATTGATTTTTTGATCTTTCATTTAAGTAAATGTTTTTAGAAATGTAAATGTAAAATGTATTTTGTTGTCTTTATAAATAATCAGAATTATTCTAATTAGTGAGCAGAATTCATTTATTACATTTTAGTTTTATGTTGTAATTGTTTATTAATTTATTAATATCACCGTGGAAACAGGCACATGATGACATCATTCACTCACTCAGTGCTGCTGAACACTAACACGTGTGGTGTGGGAGAACATGCAAATTTCAAACTGACTGTGCTTTGTCTGATCTGTTAGAAGTCTGAACCTTCTCACTGTGAGACGCACTAACCCCTGCATCATCCATAAAACAAACAGTCCCCCTAAATACCCCCTGTTGAATATGTGATGGGGTGGTTCTCCACGCACCTCAGATGCCCCACGTTGTAGAAGCGACTGGCTCCGTCGGTGGTGCGCACCACTTTAAGGCAGAAGGCGGGGCGCAGGTGTCGCACCTCCAGCAGAACCAGCGCCAGGTACTGAATGAACAGCAGCGCGTCCACCAGAGAGACGGCGTATCCCACAATGCCCCGGTAATCGCTCTCCCTCGGCTCCAGGACTCGCACGCCGTAGAACAACCAATAGGAGGCGACAAAGAGGAAGACGAGGGCGAGCAGCAGGCAGCGGAACACGAAGAAGCGCGGCAGGGTGGCTCGGGGCGAGCGCAGGAACAGCGCCCACGTGGACAGGGCCAGGACCAGCAGCTTGAACGCCAGAGAGACGTACAGACCTTCACACGGCGTGCCGCACGGCTCCAGCTTGTCCCGCCACAGCGCCTGCGGCAGGAGCAGGAAGGCGAGCGGGGTCAGCAGGGCGAACAGACCCAGGACCCCGCTGAGGACGGGCCCCGCAAAGCGCCGGCACTGCAGAGGAGACGAGTCCTCCAGCTCTTTGGACGCCCGGGTCAGGTCCTCGTTGGACACGCTGTGCTCAGATGTACCGGTGACCACTGTAGTGGTTTCACCCCAGTTATCATCCTGTACACACACACACACACACACAAACACACACACACGGATTAATGAATGAATGATGGTTGAAGGTTCTGCGGGGTGATGAATGAGGAGAACTCCTGGGAGGTGGAACCGTACTGATGGAGGGCTGATGCAGGAAGGCTGTATACTCACTCGGTCATCTCCTCGTGTGGACTCTGTGTCCAGCAGAGGTTCTCCAGGAGCCTGGATGGTGACGGACTTATCTCCTCTGCTGTCTCTGCTTTTGGAGCGATGTCTGTCCCTCCGATCCCTAAAACATCACAGCAACACCATTAAACACACAGCACACACTCATCTTAAAAGTCCTCATATAAGCGGAGTGCAGGCGTATGTGTGTGTGTGTGTGAGTGAGTGTGTGTGTGTGTGTGTGTGTGAGTGAGTGTGTGTGTGTGTGTGTGAGTGAGTGTGTGTGAGTGTGAGTGTGTGTGTGTGTGTGTACCTGTGCTTGCGCGAGCTGCGGGAATGGGAAGATTTATAGGAGTAGCCCGAGTACTGGGACTCGTTGTCCATGTCTGGGGCCGGTGGGCGGGGTTTGTGGGCCCCGGCTCCGCCCCTGTAGCGCTCCGTCGGCCCGGCCAGCTGGGTTTTTCTTTGGGAGATGGATTTGGAGGAGAGCGCCAGCGGCAGCTTCAGCAGCTCAACTTTACTCCTGAGAGAATCTATTTTGGTGGCTGAAGAGCAGAAGAAGGACGGACCTGGAGAACATACCAACATGAGAATCAGACCTCCATCAGATATACTAACACTCAAAAACTAAACACCAAGACAGAACAGCGTCCAAACTGATGGACAGGAGGAGCAATTCAGAACTATGACATTAAACATCAGGTCACATGACATCATTAATATTAATCATCATCATCAACACACTGATATACATTATACACATTACATGAGAACAAACAGATCAGCTCTCTCTCTGTATACTCACACTCACACACACACACACACACACACACACACATTCCTGAGCCATGGCTAGTCGTCTCCACAGTAACTGAGCTTGGTTGTTTCTATGGGGATGAATGAGGAGTTCAGGGGATGGGTTTGCCATGGGGGCTGTGTTTCTATGGCCATGTGACCTTTGACCACGGAGAACCTATATCAGTGATGAGACCTGAACACATAAATGTTTTAAAAAACATGTGTGTGTGTGTGTGTGTGTGTGTGTGTGTGTGTGTGGGTGTAGTCTCAAAATAACTGAGTGCATCTGTGTGTGTGTGTGTAAATAACTGAGTCAAAATAACCGAGTGTGTGTGTATAGTCTCAGACTAACTGTGTATGTGTATGTGTGTGTGTGTGTGTGTGTGTGTGTGTGTGTGTGTGTGTGTGTGTGTGTGTGTGTGTACAGTATAACAGCTGCAGTAATCTAAACACCTCATCACTCTATGGACCTGATGACAGAATCCTCTCTGAACAGGAATCTGAACACATCAGAATATCAGTGCAGCATCAACTCTGTCATCACACTGAACACAATCAGACCAATCAGATCAGACCAATCAGATCAGACCAATCAGATCAGACCAATCAGATCAGACTAATCAGATCAGACCGATCAGATCAGAGGGATCAGACAGCTCTGCTTCACACCTGACTCCTGTACACCACCCTACAGTATCTCAGAGGACTTCAGCAGATCAGATAAGCTGTTTAGCAGGAGCAGAGTCACCCACTCAGCCACAGAGCAAACACCAAACCAGAGAACCTTCATCACCGCGCTCCAGAAACCACACAACACTGCTCTGAGAACCAGGGGAGAACCAGGGAGGACGAGGTGAGAGGGAAATGAAAGTCTGAGGTTTTTCTAAACATTTTTTTTATTAAACACATCACACAGAATAATCAGAATCACTGAATCAAAGCGGATCCAGCGAGAGAGCGACGTTTAAAATGTTAACACAGATCAGAGGAACACCATAACAAACTCTGAACAATCTCTACAACACAATACCTTCTGGACTCAGAAACAATTAACTATAAGATCCTCAAACGACCCCGAGAGCCGCAAAACCCCCGACATCACAAACACAACACCGGCTGCCTGAAAACACCAACATCCAAAAACACCAACATGCAAAAACACCAACATCCAAAAACACCAACATCCAAAAACACCAACATCCAAAAACACCAACATCCAAAAACACCAACAATAAAAAACACCAACATCCAAAAACACCAACAACCAAAAACACCAACATCCAAAAACACCAACAATCAAAAACACCAACATCCAAAAACACCAACATCCAAAAACACCAACAATCAAAAACACCAACAATCAAAAACACCAACAACCAAAAACACCAACATGCAAAAACACCAACAATCAAAAATACCAACATGCAAAAACAATAACATCCAAAAACACCAACATCACTGATGAAGAGCAGTGCTGCTGCTATTCCTGACTCACTCCCCTGATAACACACACACACACACACACAAGGCTTGTTTACAAAGCTGATAAGACAACTCATACCATGCCATTTGTCGAAGCCCCCCCCCACTCATCAAACAAGTGTTGCTCATTAATCTTGAATGACAGCAGACCAGGAGAGGAACTCAGACATGGTTCCTGAACCATGTGACTGATGTCATTGCTGCTGATATTACTGATTTATGTTCAATGAGTTTCTGATTACTCCTGGTATTGAGATGTGTCTCTGCTGATGGGACGCTGAGAGGACAGGATCATGTTCAGACGTTCAGGTGGAACCCAGGACACGCTGAGGGCACAGTGAGTCCTGATTATGTCTACCACATCTGGACGGAGCTGCACACGGACCACATTCACCTGTTTCATTACAGTTCATTTCTACACGCTCAGCCAGTCACATCAGCTCCACTGATCAGACTGATGGGGTTTGTAGTTCTACAGTTCTATTGTGTAGTCCATCTGTTCCTCTACAGACTCTTTAGTCTTTACTCTGTTCTCTGATCAGGACCCTCACAGAGCAGGGACTGCAGTGACACTGACATGGCGGTGGTATGTTGCTGTAGTTTAATAAATGCTGTATTTAAAGACTAAAAAAGAAGCCACGCTTTCTGAAAACTTTTTTTTTGTTCCAGAACAAACGAAACAAGCAGGTGATTTAATTGCTGCTACAGGACGTTTTGTTTTGAGGGAGAATCAGAGCATTATGTGTAAATCCACAGCCCTATCACCTTTCAGATTATATTCCCAACCTGCACACTGGCTGTGTTCCAAACCACATACTTGTAGTGAATGTGCATTATTATGTGGTTCGAAAGCCGGTCCGAGGGTCTCTGCAGCCAGACTGCATCGGAGGCCCAGCAGTGTCATGCAGAGAGGTGTATGAGGTGGTGCTCCTGAGTGGAGCTGTATGGTGGTGTTGTGTGTAATCAGGTGTGGTGGGTTTGATTTATGAAGCAAGCTTCAGCTCACAGGTGCTTATTACACTGCTCCTATTAGGTTTCCTATTGTTCCGAGCTTCTCCTGACCTATTAAAGGAACACAATCGACGCCTACATGAAAAGAAAATGCTGAATTCTGTGTCCAAGCCGCTCGCATGATGCACGATGACACTGTTATTCAGGAAATATGCTGGTAAAAAGTAGGAAACTTAAAATGAGTGACACACTGTAAAGATCAAAAGAATCTATAAGGTACTGAGAATAATAATAGACAGTAATGTGTGTCACCTCATACTCCAGCATCATAAAGGTGCACTGTGCTGACCCTCACACTCCACCACCTTATGATTAAATCTGAGACTTACTGAGAATAATACAGTATGTTTATCAACTGCTAATATTTTCACTCTGTATAAATTTAATAATTAACGCGACAGTTGTTTTATCTGTTTTTTAGATAAATTCTTCCTACATGGTTTACAGTCTTTACAACATATTTATTGCAAAATGTTCACTTTGACACCATTTAATGCCTTATTATATTATATTATAATGTCTGAATTTAAAACATGGCATCTCTTTTTATACATTGTTGATGCGATCCCACACGTTTGGCTCTGCAGCGTGTGGTGAGATTCATTCACCCACTGCACGTGGCACTTTTTAAATTAGTGGGTTTAAAGTGGCATCTCACAGGTATAACAGCGCTCTATAAATCAATGAAAGGTTTTCTGTGTATAAAGCCATTTTTTGGCAAATATATCAATTTTACTGGTCTCTTATAAATATAGGGTTTAATCCAAAGTTTTAAAGTGTGTTAAAGTAAACATTTATAATCCTTATCATCATCAAACTGAGGGTTAAAGAATACATTTAATTGATGAGTTATATGTTAAACTTTGTTTAATTACTTTTGTTTGCAGCTAAACTTATATGTTCATTGCAAATGTAGACTTTTACAGCTTTACAGTTGGTTATTAAACTGTTATGTTGAATATATAAAGTGCTTTGTTTCAGGTGTACTTATTAATGTGTAGTTATTAATGTGTAGTTATTAATGTGTAGTTATTAATGTGTAGTTATTAATGTGTAGTTATTAATGTGTAGTTATTAATGTGTAGTTAATAATGTGTAGTTAATAATGTGTAGTTATTAATGTGTAGTTATTAATGTGTAGTTATTAATGTGTAGTTAATAATGTGTTTTACAGGTGTGTAGTTAATAATGTGTTTTACAGGTATGTAGTTATTAATGTGTTTTTACAGGTATGTAGTTATCAGGTTGTTTAGAGAATAAAATGCTTTATTATAGATTTAAACTTGTTTATTACAGAGTCACCAGTTTGTAGATAAAGAGGACTGCATTAGTTTATAAGTTTGTCATTAACAGATTGTTACACTATGAAACGAATGGTAGTGGAAATAAGTTTCTTATTAATGATTTGTTTAAAAGAGGGTTTTAAAGGTTACACAGTTAGTTGCAAATTTAGAGAAATGTAAATTACAACGTTTCGAATGTAAATGCGCCGGGACTCTGGGTTGAGGCCTGGAAGCCTCGGGCTGGTAGTAGCACCACAGCGGGGGGGAGCTGCACACTACACCGACACGAGAGTCCGGGGATGGTAGGCCTCAAACAGCCGATAAGTTTAAATAATTTTCTCAGGATCTTAATTATTACACAGAGGTGGATTTAACAGTGACCTCATAAACATCAAACGAGCCGATTATTAATTAAAAACCGAATAAGAGGGACCACCCACGATCAGAGGAGCGACACCGGAGTGCAACAATGTAACAGCCAAGTATCCGCTTTAATTCATCTGCACTCCCAAACGACCACTGACCTCACCACTGACCACCGGCAATCAAACACTGACCTCACCTTTATTTTAATTATTTAAATACGAAACTAACTTTAAAACAAAAAGAAAAAACGTGTGAAGTGAAAACTGGAAAGAATAAAGAGAGTCGAAACTCGGGCAGCGAAACAAAGACGGAGTGAGCGCAGCTCCCCGCTCCGGAGGTCAGTCAGGTCCGCGGAGGTTACCCGAGCCTCGCAGCTCAGACCTCAGCACCGAGCTGATTAATAAAGCATAATTACTGCATTAATTAGTGCGAGCACGCTTGTTCTAACGGCGTTTCAGTCTGATCCAGCTTTGTTTGATCAGCCGTGCAGAGGAACTCACCTTTCTGCAGGATGAGGGACCGGATCAGATCGGATCGGATCAGACTCTCAGAGCCCCGTGTGATCCTCCAGGCTGCGTGTGTGATCCTCCAGGCTGCGCGCCACCGGCCGCGGGTTCAAACGCCTTCGATCCGGAGCGGCGGTCACAGAGCCATGGTCCAACCGCCGTGATCTGCGCGCCCGGACCCCCTGCTGTGCGCGTGAACTCCGGGTCGGCGTCCTCATTCATTCATCAGGACAGCCCCGAGAAACCGAACCCGACCGAACCGAACCGAACCACGAGCTTCTGGAGATCAACGTGCGCGAGCAGGAGTCCGGGTTGACCATCACATTCCTCCCGAAGCCCCCGCTCCCGCTTTAAACAGCTGCAGCCCCCCCGTCACCAGCACCCAGGTTAAACGTGGGGTAGTTATTTGCCCCCTCTCTCAGACCCGCACCCACCAGATCCGCGCTTTTAGTGCCGTTTCCGTCCCTTCCATTCAAACCCGAGCTGTTGTCCCGACTACGCCCCGAGTCCTGCCTCTCCTCCCCCATGTTCCTGCTCCCACCCCGCCGCGAGTCCATGCAGGAGTCGGCTCCTCGAGTGTGACTCTTCTAATAGAGGCAACAGGAGGAATCGATTCGCAGCAACAGTTTACTCGCAAGCAACTAGATTAAATAATTTAATTAAAGTTTTTTACACTTTACCTAAATAAACTGACTATTATTATATTGCTATATTGTACATATTACTATAGTATTAAAAAGATACTCATCTTAAGTACAGATTGAAGTAAAAACATTAATTTTGATCAGAATAGATACTTTATTATGTGACTTACCAGATGGGGTTTGTAGTTCTACAGTTCCATTCTGTAGTCCATCTGTTCCTCTACAGACTCCGTTAGTCCTCTTTACTCGGTTCTCTGATGATCAGGACCATGGACAGAGCAGGGATTATTAGGGTGGTGATTTAGGCTGACATGGTGGTGCAGGTGTTAGTGTGTGTGTTGTGCTGTTGGAGTTTAAACCCTGTATCCACTCACTGTAACTCTGTTACACACCTTCACCTCACTGCTCCACCTTGTAGATGTAGAATCAGAGACAGCAGGTCATCTGCTGCTGCTCTAATCCTTCATCAGTGTGTGGTCATCATATCTGAAGGTAGAGCAATCTTTACCTGCACATGTTTACATCATTCAACCATCACCATGATGACTTTTTCTGAAGTATGATAAAGAACATTTACACTGACATTAAAAATCTTTGTTTTGACAAATATGTGTTTTTCTTTGATGTGGATAATTTCCGTATAGAATGAAATAGTTTAGTTGTTCAGTAAACCAGTTTTTTGTTTTTTAACTCATCACTAGATCATTTTTTGTCTCTATTTAAACATTTGGACTTTACGAGATGAGGAATAGGCTCTCTCTCTCTCTCTCTCTCTCTCTCTCTCTCTCTCTCTCTGTGTGTGTGTGTGTGTGTGTGTGTGTGTGTGTGTGTGTGTGTGTGTGTTTGTCTCTCTCAACTCAAACTCAAAAGAACCTTTTTTGGCATGACAAATCATTAAATTCATAATTTTTTTTATGAAGAATAAATTAGACAAACATATAAATATATATACAAATGTTTTTTTTATTTACATGACAGATTATATAAAAATATTTTATAAGATAATGAAATTTTAAGATAAGATATAAGATAATAAGATATTAAAATAAGATATCAAGCTAATAAGGTAGTATGATAATAACATAATAATAAAGTAATAATAATATAATATTATAATAATATAAAAACTATTATACATTTTTATATTATAAGGTAATGTAATATTACTCTCTCTCTCTCTCTCTCTCTGTCTGTCTGTCTGTCTCTGTATCTCGTTCTCTCCTCCACGTGCGCAGGCACGCGCACCCACCGTCCAATCAGAAGCCGAATTGCCAGCCGTTGCGTCACATCACAACACGGTGACGTAGGCCGGTCTCGGCGGCGCAGTGTAATGGAGTCAGAGAGCTGGTTGTGGATCCGGGAGTAGAACCTCAGCAGCAGCAGCAGCAGCAGCAGCGGGTCTGAAAGCGGCGAGGTGAGGCGAGGCTGCCGCGCCGCATGTGTGAGGGCAGCGGGCGGCTGAGGCTTTAGCTGCGAGCCGTTAGCATGAGTCCCGACGAGACTGACCGACGGACTGACCGACTGACTGACTGACCGACGGACTGACTGACTGACCGACCGACGGACTGACTGACTGACCGACGGACTGACTGACTGACCGACGGACTGACTGACCGACGAGCAACCGACACAAAGATGGGCAACTGCTTAAAATCCCCAACAACCGACGACATCAGCCTGCTGCCGGAGTCCGACAGAGACACCGCCGAGGGAAACACCGAGCCCCCACCGCCTTACGAGGTCTGTTATACATCACCTACTACTGTTATACATCACCTACTACTGTTATACATCACCTACTACTGTTATACATCACCTACTACTGTTATACATCAC
>JAFMOD010001223.1:131475-151846 GCA_019802435.1 Corydoras maculifer
CTACTGCTGTTATACATCACCTACTGCTGTTATATAAACTCTCTATACCCACTGCATATATATACATATACATATATATCAGCACTATTATATACATAATCTTTATACACACAGATTAAAATAATAACTACTGTTATATAATTTTAAATTTACAAATACTGTATACATCTATATAGACTGTTATTATATGAATAATCTATAATCACAGTTTTATACCTAATCTGTGCATTATTGAGATCAGACACTGATGTTGGATAACGGGACCAGGTTCAGAATCTGAGTTCTGATTCATCCCCAGGTGATGATGGGGTTAAGGTCAGAATCAGTTCCTTCACATCAAACTCACCTAACCGTGTCTGACCGACTGTCATTAACAAGACAGGGCCTTCCCCATACTGTTCACACAAAAGTGGAAGCATGCACACATTCAGACAAAAATACCAAGATATAAATTATACATAATTATGATCAAACTTCAGCGATGGATTGGCGCCCTGTCCTGGGTGTGTCTGCCCAGCGTCTGAGACGTCCCCCCCCCCCCCGCGACCCTACTAGAGGATAAAGCGGGAGATAATAAATGAATGAATAATCAAACTTTAATTAATGTAGTAACACCTGGAGACCAGAGGTGGCAGCAAGTCCTTAAAAGTACTTTCACGTTCAACTTTTATCTTCTATTGTGTGTGTGTGTGTGTGTGTGTGTGTGTGACAGGAGCAGTCCCGCATGCCCGTCTACCACCCCACCCCCAGTCAGACGAGTTTAGCCACCCAGCTAACGGAGGAGGAACAGGTCCGCATCGCTCAGCGCGTCGGTCTGATCCAGCACCTCCCCCGCGGGGTGTACGACGGCGGCAGGGACGAGTCCGAGAAGAAGATCCGAGAGTGAGCGCCCGCCGCATACACCCCATCCCTCCAAAACCTTTATATGCTAATGTATATGAGTAATAATCAGGGATTAATATGAACTGTGTGATGACCTTACTGACCTTACTGTCCCGCCGCCGCCGCAGGTGTGTGATCTGTATGATGGACTTTGTTTACGGCGAGCCGGTCAGGTTCCTGCCCTGCATGCACATCTACCACCTGCACTGCATCGACGACTGGCTGATGCGCTCCTTCACCTGCCCCTCTTCATGGAGCCGGTGGACGCTGCGCTGCTCTGCACCTACGAGACCAACTGACCCCAACACACACACACACACACACACCCCGGGACAGGAACTCCCTCTGCAGCTGGACCAACCTGAACGAAGGTGACAACAGATGAGAGAACATCATCATCATCATCACCATCACCATCATCATCATGCTCTACTTTCCAGTCTAAATCCTCCAGCCGTGTCTGAGACATGAACCGGACCTGAATCACAGGGACAGTGTGGACAAGAGCCATGAACAAAGATGGAGGAGGGAGGCAGAGGGGTCGGGAGGAAGGAACCATTGTTACCATGGTAACTGTTGTTTTATGTGATGTATTAGGAGAAAAACAAAAGTATTTGAACTGATGAACACCACGACCATGCTGATACAGCTCTTAATGGACCAATCAGCAAAGGGCTCGCAGAAGGGCGGAGCTACCGGTGTAGTACCTCCTTCATCACACCAAACACTAAACCCAGAGATTTGCACTTTATCATGTATTTATGTATTACCCATAATGCACCAGGCTGTATCTTCTAGTTCCTTATTGAACCTTCTGTTACTCAAAACCTGATGTCAGAATGATGCTGTTGCCATGGTAACCAGCCACGGCTAATAAAACAGGCAGACTTAAATCAGAGGAGTCTGTTTTTATTGAAGACTGATGATGACATCATCGTTACTTAGACCTCAGTGTGTGATTGATGTTTAAGTTTAAAGTTGTAGGTTAATCCATCAGAACATCTGGGATTCATCAGCGAAGGTCCTACAGGAGGTCCAGAGGTGCTGCGTGTTCCTCCGTCTCATGGCTGCCAACGCCGCAGAACATCAGGACACACAGGACATACAGTCATGGACTGGTTCCAAAGACAGGACAAAAAGTTCTCATAGGTTTGAATCTAACAGAACGTCTCCGGGAGGAGGTAGGACATGAAGTTCAACGTCCAGTGGAATCTACACCAGGACGAGTCGTTAAGGCCAAAGCAGGACCGTCCTGCTGTTACATTAGTGTCTCTCTCTCTATATTATGTGGTCTATATGATGTTATATTGAGGTTATATACTGTATAATCTCAGTGAGGCTGCAGGGTCATCAGAGGTGTCCTGTGATTTCATCAGGTTCTGGGTCAGTGGATGGACGTCTCTTCAGTGTTAAGGCTTGTACATGCCGTGGAAGGTGACGGGTGTCATGATGTCCACCTCTGCGCGGGCGATCTCTGACAGGTCCTTGGCGTTGAGGATCAGGCAGTAGGTGGGTCTCTGAGCTCCGGGACAGACCACGATGGTCATCAGGACGCCTGCAGGGTGGTCCCCACAGCGTCAGCCCACATCGCCCATCAAACAATCTAAATAATGCATGAGCTACACCTACGGCTGAGTCACATGACGTAAACACTCACCGTCATCCTCGTCCACGCCGTCAGGGTTCTGTACGTAGAGCGGCTCTGAGGGGTACGAGTCCGGTTCCTGCCACACCCACGTCTCCTTGGTCCTGACGTTCAGCTTAACGATCTGATGGACAGAGGTGGAGACTGAGCGTGGAGGCTCATCACCTGATCAGACGTCCTGGACCGGCGGGACTTACTCTGTCAGGAATAAAGTGGTTCAGTCCCAGGGCGTAGGCATAGGTGTAGTTCCTCCCATTATTCATCTTATAGTTGATCTGAGGAAACTCGAAGGCTGAGGGACATAAAGAGGAGGTCAGAGGTCAGCGGTGACCGCTGATATTCAGCAAAATGAATGAACTTCACAGACTGATTTAATTCTGACATGGGACGAGGAAGACGTTCAGACCTTGACGAGGGCCAGAGAACAGAACCTCTGGTTCTAACCAGATGGTTCCATCCTCGTGCATGGTGGCAGTGGCGGTGGTGTAGGGCAGGGAGATCAGGTTCTTCCCCTGTTCCTCCTGAGAGAACCAGAGAAGGAGATGGGAACCCATTTGGTGATTTGTTAAAGAGAACGATGGATTAGAATGGATGGACTTGGTGGGTGGGTTTAAGGTTAAATGTCATACTCTGTAGGGATCCAGGGGGATGACGAAGCGGCGCACTTCAGGCTGAGGGGCGATCATGGCGTTCTTCTTCACCTCCTCCCAATTCTCTCGAAGATTCGCCAACCAGAGATAATTATAAACAAACTCAAAGCTACACCACAAACGAATAGTCAGGAGACTTTATAACAATCACATTACATACGTATGACGTTTACACTAGAGTTTGGTATGTTCACCCCTTCCAGGTGCACAGGTCGCAGACGATGAAGCCAGAATCCTCATAGCAGTTGATGTGGTGGAAGAGACCCATGGCTGAAGCTCTGAATTTGAAGTTGATGTACTCTCCCGGTTCTTTTCTCGCAATGTGAATCCAGGTCTGTCAACAGAAACCAGAACAGAATCATCTGTATGATGGAGCAGCAACATCCTCATCCACCAGATCTCCACCACCAGATCTCCACCACCAGATCTCCAACACCAGAACTACAGCACCAGATCTCCACCACCAGAACTGCAGCAACATCCTCCACCACCAGATCTCCACCGTCAGACCTGCTGATCCACACTTCTGAAGCGTGACTGCAGGTGAGTCCTGAATTCAGACTGAAGCTTCTGTCTTAAGTGTGTTGTACTAATTATGTCTTCACTTGTTACTTAATTAAATAGATTTCTATTTAATGAGTTAATTGAAGTTGATCATCAGAAGCACTGAAGCTGGTTTTGTTGTATTAATGTTGTTCGTATCGTTACGGGTTGCATTACGTCTCTAACGTTTCTTACTCCTTTCTGTTCGTCTGATTCGAAGCAGTCCATGTAGTTGGATCCTCGAATCGCCCACGCGCCCAGGAACTTCAGCAGGTTGATCTTAATGGGAGTCTCCACGAAAACAAAGTGGTTCTCCGTCATCCCGAAACTGCAGAGTAGATTAGATTAGATTAGATTAGATTAGATTAGATTAGATTAGATTAGATTAGATTTAATGAATGGTGCATTGGTCCTGATCACCAAAGAGGTATTATTTTCTCAATGATTATTATAATAATGTTATATAATAATAATAATAATGATTATTCATGTAAATTTTGGCTCCTGTGTGAATCTGAACTGAAGCTTGGGTGTGTCTGTAGCTCGGTATCTGAGTCTTTACTCTGATTTTAATCAAACACCCCTCTGAACCAGTGAACAGATGTTTTCATTGTAGTTTTGCTGGAGTTTCAGGTTCATTCACACCCTGCTGGTTAACGATCAGCTGCACGAGCGTCAGACGCCGATGTTCTGTCTGATGCTAACCTGTGCACATAGGAAGGTTTGAACCTCTCCGCACTGGGAAACTGCACCACCACCTTGGATTTCTCAATCGGGTCGGACTTATCTGAAACAGAATCATGGAACCAGAGCATCACAGCAGTGCAGCAGAGACATCCACTCAGCTGGAGGGAGGTCACACCATCAGGAAACTGATAAATCTGTGAACAGAGTCACTCCTTATGCCGATTCATCAGAGAGAACATGCATGAATCTAAGTGTTCTTGTTACTTCAGAACCTCCTGATCCTGGTGCAGTGTATGAATGAGGACAGTGTTGAACCGGTGGCAGGAGATCTGAGCTCTGGTACCTTTCTGTTTGGGTGGGATCTTGACGATGTTGTAAGCCAGTGAAGCTCCTTTCCCCATGCAGTTTCCAATGTTGTAGACTGTACCATCTCTCTCGATGTGAGGGTGAGCCGTCACCCCGTTGATGTTCACATAGTTGCACATATCAACCTTCATCAGGAGGAATCAATGAGACAAGGTTTCAGTTATACATGTTAACTACAGAACGCTGTTCGGTGTGGACGCTGCGTCTCACCTTTTTGAGGGTCTCCAGCGTGTCCGGGTTTACTTTGGTGATAAAGTTGGTCTCTGTGACGGCGTAGAAGTCCTCTCCGATTGGATAAACGTTCACCAAGCAGTTATCTGTTACCTCGACTCCTTTAAAGTATGAGAAGAACCTGCAGAACCCAAACACATGAACTCTTACAATGCTGCTTACAGAGGGTCTGCAGGTGGTGCTCCAAACAGCCCTGTTCAAGAGATGTTCCTCATACTGGACAGAGGTTTTAACCCTTTCTGCACCTGATCATTAAATCTGTGAAACCTCACCGTACAGTTCAAAGCTCAGTGCAGGTTCATTTTGGAACAGAAGAAGAAATAAACCTGGAGAAGATGTTCTTGCAGGGATCTGGATAAGCACATGTTCCAAATTCAGTGATGACAACGCGGTTCTCTGTAATCGCACGAACATAAGCGTCCGTTTTAATGAACCTGTGAGAGAGGATTCAGCATTAATAATGGACCCCGTGTGACAGTGATGTCTTCAGTATGATGATGATGATGGTGAAGAAGATTTGGATAAGGATTTTGAACCTACTTGCGGAAGTAAGTGACCTGTCCGTTACTGAAATCAAACTTGTGCATGAGCGCCTGACCGTCGAAGAGATGATAGAAGGGTTCGGCTCCGACCTCGAACAGCCCCGGACCCAGACGCAGCAAACTGCCTCTAATAAAGGACGGGATGCGACCTAAAGACAGCAGCGTTGAGGAATCATTTACTCCCTCAGGCTCAGGACAGCGTGGAGACAAATGAAGTCTTCTGCATTCAGCAGAGTAGAGATTCATACTGAAATGTTTTCATAAATGAATCGTGGATCTGCTCGAGTCTGAGGTCAAAACCCTAAACTGTCCAGAGCGGCGTGTCGGCCCAAATGAACGTGAATCACCCTCTGAACATCTAACATTGTGATATGGAATGATTATGAGAGTAAAAGGTTCCTGTACCTGTAACAGTCGCTGGAACTGGTTCACTCAGCTCCTCCACTGTCTCAAAGATCTTCTTGTAGTCTCCAGCCGGGTGTTCAAATCTACAAAGTGAACGGGACACTGGTTTTTAACCGTATGGTTTTTCCTGAGGAGGCTATCATACGATCACATGAACCTTCTGTAAAGACTCACCGGCTCACCATGATTCCACCGTGTGTGGGGCAGCTCGGGGTAACAGCCGGGGGTAAAGCTCTGGTGCTCTGGTGCTCTGGGCAGCCTGCAGTCCTGTGGAACTTCTACTGGAGGAGCATTTATACCTGAAGCTGTTTCACATGCTGAGCTTCATCCACTTTCAATCTCCACAACAACAACGGCTCCATTGTAGCAGATTCTGAGCTTCTGCTCACAATAGCTGTGATTTCAAAGAGGATTTACGGACCACAAACACACACACAGCGCGCAGAACCCAGCAGTAAACACGGGACTGGATTACACAAGGTCCACGCGGATTAAACGGCATCACCGGGTGTGAAGCTCTTATTTAACACACGCTACACAAACTTATAACCCATTCATTCATTCAGAGACATTCAGAGCAGATTTAACGTCTGAATTAAACACTGCAATCAGAAACATTCACCAATTACACATCACACATCCAATCAAAGCCTTAATGACGGAGGAATGAAGTATTAACGACTTTAACACTTAATGAACTGACAGCTTTATAAAGCTTCCTGCATGAATGAACTTTCTCACAGAGTTCAAGTGGAGTTTGGTTTATTCTTCTGAACAGAAAGACTTTCAATCGCTTCTAAATCAGTGTCTCTTCCTTTAGGGAAAATGGACATGAATGGTGGGGTGTATGGGGGTGGGGTGGGGTGGGGTGCAGGGTTCAGTACACATCATCAATCAGCCAAGTGCGTTATTTTGGAACAGCAGGAGCCAGAGAGCACCGTAATCAGAACCCAATCCCAGTGATCGTGACCTTCAGAAGGTACAGCGTTGGTGTCACCTGCTCATTGAGAATGAAGGAGATGAAGAGTGACATCACGTGGAGGGAGGTTCTTCAGAACCTGCTGCATCCTCTTTAGAAACACCCTCATCCTCCACCTGAAGGTAGAGATGTTAGAGTTTTCAGATCTTTGTGTGTGAGCTTTAAAACTGTATACACTGCAGACTTCACTCCTGATGTTATGAGAAGGAAGCTGGAGAGAACCTCCATCTGGATTAAAACGGGCCTCCTCACAATAAAGTGAGCATTACATCATCGTTGGTTCTGGTCAGTTGCAGGAAAAGGAGAACCCCAAATATCCGACGGTGTTCCGATGAATCAGGGTTCAGGATTTTAATTGTTTAAAATGAGACAGGTTCTGCAGCTGTGCAGGTTCTTTAGTTTTAAAACTCTGCACTCAGATATGTTTAGAGGTTAAAGATTGATCGTGAATGGACATCCTTATTTGGCTGGTTTGAGTTACGTTATGACATCATCATGTTCGGTGAAACGAGGATAACGTGTCCCTCGTGTTTCTGGTTCACGTTTTGGTCAGAATTAGAACTGTAACTCTTTATTCCGACTCAAATCCGCGCCGTGTGTGTATTCGGGCTTAGTGAGACTCAGGCCTGATGAACAGAAGGGCGGCTGTTGTTGGTTCGGATGAAAGGAGAGATTTGCTTTCGTACAACATTCCAGAGGAGATTTATTTTATCTGTGCAGAGTTGCTCCGACTTTCCCAACAGCTTCCTCACAAACCATGATGTTCAGAGAACTGAGACCCGCTACACAACAAACACCAACCATGAGAACATCCCATAATATCATTTACTTATACAGCTTCTTTTTTTCATTTACAGTACAGAGGACCAAAGACCAAAAATCATAATAAAGCGAGAGCTGCGTGATATCATTAGTTCTTCTGAAATCCTAACTGATGTAAAAGAGTAAATAATAAATCTGTATGATATTATTTATGTTTCTGCTGATTTATTAAAGGGTGGCTTAGTGGTTAGCATGTTCTCCTCTTAGTCTTGGGGATCCAGGTTCGAATCCCAATGTGTGGAGTTTGCATGTTCTTCCGGTGTCCACGTGGCCCGGTTTTCTCACAAAGTTTAAAAACATGGATTTAAGATTTAACTGAATGCTCTAAATCGCCCTCTATATATTGTGTGTGTGTGAGTGAGTGTGTGTCCAGTGCTAGGTTGGCGCCCTGTCCTGGCTGGATCTGCCCAGCACCCGAAACATTCTTCCCTGGATGGGCATGGGCACCCACCCCACACGACCCTAATAGAGGATAAAACAGAAGATAATGAATGATGTATTAAGAGAATCCTGACTGTGTGCTGACTTTTTCTTTGTTTTCATGTCTTGCGTTTTTTTGGCAGTTGGCAAAAACTTATGGTGTTCATTACTGCCACCAACTGGCACAGAGTGTGGTTCGTTTCTGGAGTATTTTTAACATGTTATATGTGTGAAGAACTGACTATATATACATTCATTCATTCATTCATCTATTATCTTCCGCTTTATCCTATATTAGGGTCGCCATGCCCATCCAGGGGAGAAAGTTTTGGGCGCTGGGCAGATACACCCAGGACAGGGGGGCAATCTATCACTGGACACACAGACACACTCTATATGGGGCAATTTGGAGAACTCAATTGACTTGATCCATGTTTTTGGACTGTGGGAGGAAACCGGAGAACCCGGAGGAAACCCATGCGGACACGGGGAGGACATGGAAACTCCACCCAGATGGGGATTCGAACCGGGAATCCATAGGGCTGAGAGGAGAACATGCTAAACCACTAAGCCACCGTGCGGCCCTAACTGACCTATATATATATATATATTCAAATTCTGTTAAAGTTTTTCTTAATCGTATAATAATTTGATTGATTTAATTCCTAGTTGTTGTTGTAAAGTCTCCGTTATGTTTCACTTATCTTCATTCCTTTCAAACTCTTTTCTTGTATCCTTTCTCTCGTCTTTATATTTATGGATTTTAGTATAAAATGTTTTATTGTTAAACTTTTGTTCTCATTAGTTTGTGATTTGTTTTTTTATATTTTATAAAGGGTATGATTTGCGCTCTGGGTGTGTGTGTGTGTGGGGGGGGGGCTTTTATTCTGTACGCGCGCGCTCGGCCGGGGTGACGTGTATCCGGCCGCGCGCTCCCGGCGGCTGTGTGAGGCGCTGAATGGCGGCGGTGCTCGCAGCGTCCATCTTCTCGGTGTAAGCGGCGCTCCTCTCGACGCTCCCCGGCTCTCGCAGCGCGGCAGACGGCTCGCTCGCTCGCTCTGCGGCGGATTCCCGGCGGTTCTTGTTGTTTGTTGTGTGTGTGGCGGCGGTTCCGAGATGAGCTCCAGCACTAACGTCGTGCAGGTGACCAACGTCTCCCCGAGCGCCAGCTCCGAGCAGATGCGCACGCTGTTCGGCTTCCTGGGGACCGTGGAGGAGCTGCGGCTGTTCCCCCCGGAGTGAGTGCAGCACCCGCCGCGCAGCCGGCCCGAGCCGAGCCCCGCTCTGCCCTGCGAGCTCAGCCCGCCGGCGGCGCCGCGGCGCGGGGACGGGCAGGCCGCGTTTCAGCCGTTAGCTTAGCATAGGCGGCTAGCATTGTTAGGATTAACGGCTTCGTAAACGTGACGTCACATCGGAACATCAAAGTTAAACATCTTCTCTGTTAGAAAATAATGATTTTAATTTCGATCACAATCCTGACGAAGCTCAGAGAACTTATTTTTATTCATTTATCTTTATTATGATCGTAATGCACCATCTCAGCGTTCAGTCTGTAAAACACGTGATTATGGTGATTATTATTATTAAATACGGCGGCACGGTGGCTTAGTGGTTTAGCACGTTCGCCTCTCAGCGCTAGGGATTCCCGGTTCGAATCCCCATCTGGGTGGAGTTTCCATGTTCTCCCCGTGTCTGCGTGGGTTTCCTCCGGGTTCTCCGGTTTCCTCCCACAGTCCAAAAACATGGATCAAGTTAATTGAATTCTAAAAAATTGCCCCTATAGAGTGTGTCTGTGTGAGTGAGTGTGTGCCCAGCGATGGATTGGCGCCCTGTCCTGGGTCTATCTGCCCAGCGCCCGAGATGTTCTCCCCTGGATGGACATGGGGAACCCCACCGCGACCCTAATAGAGGATAAAGCGGGAGATAATGAATGAATGAATGAATGATTAAATACATTACGTTCCTAAAGCAGCTCGAGGAACTTACTTTCTTTGGCTTTATTAAATGAGATTAACCTCGAATCTGTAATCCAGTGAGGAGATTAAGGATAGATACATAAGTAGTGATTAATAATTTAGTTGAGTAAAAAGCATTAGTGAACATTGATAGCTGTTACATAATGACAGAGTTGCATCACCAGTGTGTTTTATTTTCCCACACCCCTTTAAACTCCCATGTACAGATACCCACCTCCACTGCACTCACTACACACAAACGTGACACTTTATAATGGTAAATTATATATATATATATATATCCCTCTATTATTTATTGTACTGTTGTTGCTACTGGCTGCTAAGTTTCCTTCATGATGAATAAAGTATTCTATCTGTCTCTAACTGTTTCAGATAATCATCTAAAACTTGTATATTATGTGCACTTTATTTTTGTTTCACTCAAAACCTAATGTGTGTGTGTTGCAGTGACTCCACCATGCCCGTGACGTCCCGTGTGTGCTTCGTGAGGTTTATGGAGCAGGAGTCGGTCGGCGTGTCCCAGCATCTCACTAACACGGTCTTTGTGGACAGGGCCCTGATAGTCGTGCCGTATGCTGAAGGTTGGTACCCCCCCCCCATCTTTAACTTCCTGTTTGAGGCCGGAGAAACGACCGGTTTTCTCACAGACTGTAGGTCCACTCGGTTTCCCTTCACATCCCGTTTACTCGATCCCAAACAAAATGCACTGCGGACGTGTTTCATCTCGCTCGGCAGCGTGTAGAGGCCACGCCCACTTCGTACCGCGTTCTGAAGGCAGACAGATGTTTTAATGAGATGGGTGGGAGGAGTCGTGATCTCTGATACAGGAAAAGGAATGACGAGCTTATTAAACTTGGAAGAGGAATGAAGAATCATCAATGGAGTTAGAGCTTTGATAGAGTACCCCCCTCCCCCCCTCCAAAAACTGTAGGTTGGTCCTCACATCGGTGTGTTTTCACTTTTGTACCTGAATCTAAAGACCAGTTGTGCATTTATTGAACTCTGCAGCTTCCTCCAGTAGGTGATGTTCAGTTCTCAGACTGATGACATCACTGCACACACCTGTACACAGAGCACCTTCACTGTCACTTTACAGGAAACAGATGGAAGGACAACTCAACACCCATAAAGAGGTTATAACCCTGTAGGACCTTGGATCACTTTAACAGCACTTTTCAATATGGGGGGGGTCCTTCCTTCTGTTGTAGCCCATCAGCTTCAAGGATATTTGTGATGATGATTCAGGTTCTGAGTAACGTAAGTGTATGTGAAAAAACTGAGGACACACCTGAGACGGTCCATCTGGTTCCAACAATCATGTCAAAGTAAGGGTCACTTTAACCCTTTATTTAGTTCAGACACAGATGGGATGATTGTATAGTGGTATGAATCAGGTGATCCAATACAGACATACCCTGCAGGATGAATCTATCTAATGTACAGATGGGAATAAACGAAATCAATCTGTTTTTAAAGAGTGAATCACCTCCCAAATGAATCGTTCACAGCTGAGTCGATTTCCCCTCATTTCTATCCATGTTGCAGTGAAGTCTTTCAGCTCTGAACTGTCTCTGAATTTAGAGTAAGTCTGTGAGTCGCAGCACAACTGTGAAAACACCCGGTTCTCCCCCAGAGCTTCTGGAGAGCACAGATTAGTAACAAGGACAGCGCAGCCTTGGAAGAATGATGGTCCTGGGTGTCTCCTGTTAGCGGGAGGGGTATGAATGATGAGGGCGCTACCCGACTGCCACCCCGTGTGAAGGTAGCCAGATCGGGGTGTGGGTTTGATTGTTTTTGGCGCCCTCAGCAGTTCCTCATGTGAGACTGTCTCCTATTAAAATGTTCTCTTGTTTGTTTGTGTGTGGTTTTTGTAGTGGAGAAGGCAAACGCAGAGCCCCTTCCCTGAAGGCTGAAAGTGGTCCTCTCCCTGCCAACAGGCGACTGTAGGCAAATACAAAAGGCCAGCTGCCACAGCTTTCGCCCCCCCCCCCTTGTTTTCTCCCTCCTCCTTTGCTCTCTCTGCTCTCTCTCTCTAGGTGTAATGAGCACAGTGTGCACTGTGGGTTCTTTAAACCCCGAGTGTCGTCTCAGTCTCTTATTTATGCTGATATTTTTCATGTTCAGTCAGTAATGCAGTCTGGGTGGGATGGGGTTCCTGGGTTCCCAGCGGTACAGTACCGGGACCACCTGACAGTGAGTTTGACGGTGTGGTTGTATTAAGTGGGTGGGTGTCCAGGTGTCATGTCCTCTCTCTTTAACAGTGGTCTCTTGTTTTTGTTGTTGTGTTTTACAGTTCTTTTTCCTGGTCCTGCTGAAAATACAGCCCTACAGTTTTGTCTCCTGCAGCTCTCTATCTCATGTGCTTGTTTTTATTCGCACACACACACACCCCTCCCTCTGTGTTTTTATGTAAATGCCGAATGTTTTTGGGGCTTTTGTGGAGACTGCTGTTGTCGTTTCTGTTTTGTTTTTGTTCTTTTTTTGGCGTGTGCTCTGGTTTCTTACGAGTGCAGGTAAGAACGGTCTCCAGCAAAAGCCCAGAAATGAATGTAGTCTCTGTTGATGCACATGATTTATAAATCTGAAGCTACTGTTACTGTTCATCGCCACAATCTCTGAACGTGTTTTTGTGTTGTGTATCTCGATCTTTCTCTGTGTGCTTTTAGCGAAGCTGCCAACGTGAGTCGCTTGTTCATAAAACGTCTATATGAAACGTTGAAAGCACTTCACCAGGAGAAGCCACTGTGCTCGCTCACGTTTGGTTCATGACTTAAATAACACGTGTCCAGGTGATCACATCTTGGCAGTATCAACTGCTGTAGTGTGTTTGTATGACTTTAGTATCTCACAGTGATAAGAGAGTTGGACAGGCTTTATTCAAATAAGAACCTAATGAAGTGAGACGCAGGTGGGAGAAGGTATTGGGGCAGGTTGATGTATTACAGTCTGAATGTTGTCTCCCCTTCTTGAGCATGCCGTGCAGGTCGCTGCTCCGCTTCTAATTCAGCTCTTTTTGTCCTAAAGGTGTGATTCCTGATGAGTCCAAAGCTCTGTCGCTGATGGCGCCCGCCAACGCTGTCGCCGGCCTTCTGCCAGGAGGAGGACTGCTGCCCACTCCCAATCCTCTTGCTTCGGTACGTTCACGGCTCTTTGCGTGGTGTCTGATGGAAACGTTGTTTTAGGTGGTTGCTGTCGTGGTAGGTGGCTGCTGCGACGTTGTTTTGGTTTCTATGATGTTGGTTGTTGGTAGTCATTTGTTTTCCAGACTTTCGTTTCACGTTTTCTGTGTAGTTTCCCTAATCTGCCCCTGCACCTCTGATTGTTTTGCAGATGGGAGGTGGTGTCCTCGGTGGTCTCGGTGCTCCTGGATTGATCCCCGGAGCTGGAATGAACCCTCAGGTCAGTGCAGATGGTTTAGAGTTCTGTTCTCTATCTGTTCAGCGTTGCAGGTTTAATCTGATCTCGTTTTTTTAGGCTCTGTCTGCTGATCAGATTTTGAAGCTGATGACCTCGGTGGATCCAAAGTGAGTGTGTCTCTGTGAGAGCGGGTGTCTCCAGCGCTGAGACACCCTGCTGAAGCTGATGGTTGTTCCTCTTGCTCTGCTGTCGCAGGATGAATCCAATGGCTGCGAGCATGGGGCTGAAGGCAGACGCGTCCGCCAAGGAGATCGAGGAGGCCATGAAGCGGGTCCGAGAGGCTCAGTCTCTGATCTCTGCTGCGATAGAACCCAGCAGTGAGTGACCAGCGTTCTGTAGTGCGGTCCGTTGAAGCTCGGCCTCCGGCTCAGTGCTGAAGTCTGTCCCCTGTTTCAGGTAAAAAAGACAGCAAGCGCCGACACTCCCGCTCCAGATCCCGCTCTAAATCCAGACGTAGGAGATCCCGCTCTCGCTCCCGACACAGGTACACACACACACACCTGCACCGTCACGCCTGTCCACACCTGTCCACCTGAGCTCACTGTAACTGTAATCTGCAGGAGGTCCGCCAGCCGCTCCCGCAGACGCTCTCGCTCCAGGAGCCGCAGACGCTCCAGGAGCCCCAGGAGGAGGCGCTCTCGCTCCAGGGACCGTAACCGTCGCTCCGCCAGCAAGTCCAGGTCAGTGTGTGTGTGTGTTAAACAGGACAACAGAAACAGACCATAGGATGGGAGAACCAATCAGGACGCAGGATGGCAGGATTACTGACACACAAACTTATCAGCTGCGTTTGGGTTTACACTCATTAAATGAATCCCTCCGTCAGCTCCATTAACATTAATGTCCCATTTCATCCTCAGGGATCGAAAGAAAGAAGAGAAGGTCAAGAAAAGATCCAAAACCCCTCCAAAGAGCTACAGCACCACCAGGAGGTCCAGGAGCAACAGCCGGTAAATGTTCCCACAGTGTTGACTTCACTTAAGCCCCGCCCCTCAGTTCCCTGATGCAGTGTGATGTCAAAGCAGGGTGAAGCTGGTGTGTGTGTTCTGATTGATCTGCTCCTCTTTCTTCTCCACATTGGGGGGGGTATTGATTCCACATCTGTTTTATTACCACAGGAGGCGCCGGAGGAGCGCCAGTCGGTCTCCCCGCAGGTCCCCCAAGAGGAAACCCTCCAGATCTCCATCTCCCCGGAGGTAAGGCTGCTCCTGCACGGTGAGTCACCATCACCCGCTTCCAAATCATCATCATCACCGTCTCCAACCGCTGTCCTGCAGGCACAAGAAGGACAAGAAGAAAGAGCGCGAGAGGGAGAAGGAGCGAGGCCGCGAGCGTGAGCGTGAGCGCGACAAGAAGACCGAGAGAGCGCGCAGTCGAGAGGACCCCGAGCGCTCGTCCAGCAAGAAGAAGAAGAGCAAAGAGAGGGAGCGAGAGCGGGACAGAGAGCGGGAGCGGGAGCGAGAGCGGGAGCGAGAGCGGGACAGAGAGCGAGAGAGGACGTCCGACAGCGAGAAACGAGATGTGAAGGTACGGAAGCTGAGGATCAGACCTGTGAACATCAGACACAGAGCTTAACACCCCCCTCTGTCCAGGTAACCAGAGACTACGACGAGGAGGAGCAGGGATACGACAGCGAGAAAGAGCGGGAGGCCAAGGAGTCCGAAGACTCGGGCTCGTCCCCCACGCGTTACCAAGGAGACGACGCCGCCGGCCAGCGCAGCCCGAAGCAGAGCAAGCAGAACGGAGACGAGCACCACGAGGAGCAGGACATGGACGTGAGCGAGTGAGGACGGCCCCCCATCGCTATAAACCTCAGTGTGTAACGTTAGCCCCGCCTACCCCCCCACCCACCCCCCGGACTGTTCCATTTACGCCTTAATGAAAGGATGAGTGTTAAGTTCATGTTCCGTCTCCATCGCGTCACGTCTGTGAGGTCGCCCGGCAACACTGGATGCTTTCTGTTGGTCAGGGCGGGGGCGGGGCCTCTTTCTTTCCTTTGTTTTTGTTTGAGTTTTGGGGGCCGTCCGGCGGGTGGGCGGTCCTGTTTTAATCCCGTTGAGTTGATGTTCATGGAGGTGCTTCATCATGCGTCGTGTTCCGTACTGAATTATCCCTCAGTCATTTTTATACTGTAAATAAAGTCCATCCAGTAAACACCCCCCCTGCAGCCGCGTCCTTCCCCAAACTGTTCACCTCACCATGTACAGAACAGCTTTTAATGATGAAGGAGCAGCTCACAAACAGCTTTACTTTATTAAATTAAGAAGAAAATCTGCTCCAACAAACTCCTCTGAGGTAATGATCTGAGAACCAGGAGGAACCGCAGCAGGAACCGCAGGAGGAACCACAAGAGGAACCACAGAGAATTTAATTGACCTTGATCCATGTTTTTGGACTGTGGGAAGAACCTGGAGGAAACCCACGTGGACACAGGGAGAACATGAAAACTCCACCCAAATTGGGATTCAAACCAGGAATCCCTAGTGCTGAGAGGAGAACATGCCAAACCACTGATCCGCCGTGGCACCAGGTTCTAATCAGAAGGTCAGGATCTTTAATGAACCTGCTTCATTTAAAATTCTCAGACTGGTAGCAGCGTCACTAACATGGCGGCGACTACAAAGTGACGTCACAACTACATTACCCACAAGGCTACACGCGGCGGAAACCAATTAGAACCGGCGCTTTAATCACGTGGCTTACGTTTCCTCGCGCCACAAACATTCAATTCTGTTCTTATGTTTAGTGACGTAACAGGTGAGTGTTTAAGAAATAGATGACGCATTTGTTAAAACGCTTTGAACTTTGCCGATCAGAACAATAATAAGCCGGGAAGCTGTTGAACGCAGTGCATTGTGGGGGATGTAGTTTTCAGGACGTGCCGCCGATTGAAGCGCCATTTTGAACCCGGGCTGTGGTGGAGCACGTGACGCGCCCGTTTGGCACACATCAGTGACGTCATATGTTTGCGTCCAGGTGGCGGAAGCTGAAGCAGTCAGACGGTGTTGTCGGTGTTGTGGGTGGTGGTGCAGGTGTTGTTGGTGCAGGTGCAGGTCATGGCGGCCAGAGGCGCGCGGGGCCGGAAGCAGGTGAGTCAGGACGAGCTGCGGAGGCTGATGCGCGAGCGGCGGCGGGCGGCGGCGGGCACGCGCGTGGACTCCCCGCACGCGCGCTACAGCACGGACACGCTCAGCTGCGCGCTCTGCAACGTCATCATCAAATCAGACAGACTGTGGCACGCGCACGTCCTCGGCCGCCAGCACCGGGACAAGGTGGCGGAGCTGAGGGAGCGCGAGGACCCGAACCAGAACCAGAACCGGAACCAGAACCAGAACCGAGAACCCGCTACAACCAAGAGGAGGGCGCTGCAGACTGCGCATGCGCAGGGGGAGAAACGCGCGAGGAGCGGAGCAGCCTCATCGTCTGCGGGACTCGGTCTGCTGGCGGGACAGTACGGTGAGGAAGAGGAGGAGGAGGAGGAGGAAGAACCAAAGGACAAAGCTACAGGTGAGGACCCCCACTGTGACGTCAGTCAGGTCTGTCATCTGCTTATATCACAGCTGGATACAGAACCAACGTTTGATGATGATGATGATGGTGATGATGATGATGATGATGATGATCTGTGATGATCTGTGATGATGATGATGATGATGATGTTGATGATCTGTGATGATGGTGATGGTGGTGATGATGATGATGATGATGGTGATGATGATGGTGATGATGATGATGGTGATGATGATGGTGATGGTGATGATGATGGTGATGATGATGGTGATGATGATGGTGATGATGATGGTGATGATGATCTGTGATGTTGATGATAATGGTGATGATGATGGTGATGATGATGATGATGATGATGATCTGTGATGATGGTGATGATGATGATGATGATGATCTGTGATGATCTGTGATGATGAGGATGTTGATGATCTGTGATGATGGTGATGGTGGTGATGATGATGATGATGATGGTGATGATGAAGGTGATGATGATGATGGTGATGATGGTGATGATGATGATGATGATGATGATGGTGATGATGATCTGTGATGATGATGATGATCTGTGATGTTGATGGTGATGATGATGGTTTTCACTGTTCCTCAGACTCAGCGGGGGGCGCTCTACCCGCAGACTTTTTCGACAGCGGTGCCGCGAGCGCAGCAGGCTCCTCCCACTCGGGCTCGGTGGCTAAAGCGGAGGACGGTGAGAATCCGGTGGAGAAGAAGGACGGCATGGCGGAGGCGCTGCCCGAAGGCTTCTTCGACGACCCGGTGCGCGACGCCAAGGTGCGCAACGTGGACACGCCCAAAGACCACATGGACAAAGAGTGGGAGGAGTTTCAGAAGGAGCTGCGTCAGGTGAGCAGCGCATCCGAGGCCATCGTGGCGGAGGAGGACGAGGAGGGACGCATCGGGAGGCAGATCCACGAGATCGACGAGCAGATGGAGTGCCTGCGCCGCGTGGAGGCGCTGCGCTCCAAACAGGACGCCGCCAGGGGCGGCGCGAGGAAGATGAGGGAGGAGGAAGAGCGGCGGGGCTCGGGAAGTGAGGACGATGAGGATGATGAAGAGCTGCTGCATGTGCTGGGCAGAGACTGGAGAGCTAAAGGAGCGCTGGTGTAGAACGAAGCGGAGGGACTTTAACCGCTTCATTAGTGTTTGTTACATTTCTAATTAAATAATATTTCTTTACCTGACCCTTCACTGAGTTTCAAATAAACACCACCACCACACTGCCACCACCGCGCTGCCACCACACTGCGACCACCACCACCACACTGCCACCACCACCACACTGCGACCACCACCACACTGCGACCACTGCGCTGCCACCACACTGTGACCACCACCACACTGCGACCACACTGCCACCATCACCACACTGCGACCACCGCGCACTGCGCTGCGACCACCGCGCTGCCACCACACTGCGACCACCACCACACTGCGACCACCGCGCTGTCGCCACCGTGCTTCACTGTGGGCGTGGTGCTGCACCGTGGGCTGAGATAAACCTCCACACAGTAATTAAGGTTGGAGACGAGCGCAGGGTGAGACAGACAGGGTCCAGCTGATGCGAGGTTCTCCTCCAACCCTGAGGCTGCTGGGCTACAGCAACAGCAGGTCATGCAGTTTCAGTGGATGGATCCAGAAGTTCAGCGCTGAAGATCCAGAATAATAAAGAGTTCTGTGGAGCGGTCCGGCTTCTGAGTGCTGATTCACTAACGAGCAATCACGAAACGATTCAGTAATTAATCACTTTATGTTTGGTTTTTATATAAACGCATTCATTATTTTACTTTAATGTAAAGTCGAACAAATTTAACACCTAATCAACTTAACGATGATGATGATGATGATGATGAAGGTGCGCCGGTTGTTGATGTAAAAACTTTATTTCCGAAGCTGATAAATTTAAACTATTTTTAAGTTTTCAAAGTAAAAGTCCCCAGTAATCAAACTTAACGATGTCATAATTAAACCAAAGGCAGAGTAACGGTGTTCTGTACATGTGGCGTTGATTCCGTTTACAGCAGTTTAATGAATCAGTATAAATACGGTCTGCTTCGGGGGGGGGCTTCAGTTCCTAATGCATCACGGTGTTCTGTACAGAGTTTAAGACGTGTTATTGCTACATGAGGAAACCTGAAGGTGGCGTATTTACAGACGTGTGTGTGATCACTGTACAGAGTCATTAGGACATTCAGACATTAAAGACAGTTAAAAGGTTGTTCAGTTGACCCCTGGCGGCGAGCGTCTGTCCCGCTGACCCGTCCTGCCGCGCTGCGCCGGCCAAACGCAGACAGAACGCAGAGTCCGGCGGCTTCACGCCGAGACTCCCAAACTGTCCTTCATCTTCCACGGGACGGAGTTCAGAGCGGCGTCCTCAGAGCGCGGCGGCGGCGCGGAGCTCCCACAGCGTGAACCGGCCGTCTCCGTCCTCATCGTACCGCCGCAGGACGCTCAGCGCCGGGGTGGACGGACCCAACAGTCCCCGCAACTGTTCATAACTCACACCTGACGAGGAGGAGGAGTCCAGGTGAGCTCGCACCAGATTCTCCAGATCTGAGAGACAACACGGAGAGAGAGAGCAGTCTGATATCACACACACACACACACACACACGATACTACACACAGATCCCAGTTTGGACTAATGCACTTCATCTGATTGAGCTCATAATTATAAGCTCTAATTAAACTCCAGTTTAATACCTCACCTCAAAGACACGCCCCCTTTGGTTAGGCTTCTCTGTGCAAGTCCTGAAGACACGCCCCCTTTGTCTAAACTAATAGACAATACTATAGACTTACGTTTTTTACCAAAGGTGACGTTTTACTATAGACTTACGTTTTTCATCAAAAATGACGTCTTACTATAGACTTACGTTTTTTTTTGTTAGAAATGACGTCTTACTATAAACTTACGTTTTTCATCAAAAATGACGTCTTACTACAGACTTACGTTTTTTGTCCAAAAATGACGTCTTACTATAGACTTACGTTTTTTTTTGTTAGAAATGACGTCTTACTATAAACTTACGTCTTTCATCAAAAATGACGTCTTACTATAGACTTACGTTTTTTGTCCAAAAATGACGTCTTACTATAGACTTACGTTTTTTTTTGTTAGAAATGACGTCTTACTATAGACTTACGTCTTTCATCAAAAATGACGTCTTACTATAGACTTACGTTTTTCATCAAAAATGACGTCTTACTATAGACTTACGTCTTTTATTAAAAATGACGTCTTACTATAGACTTACGTTTTTCATCAAAAATGACGTCTTA
>JAFMOD010001223.1:168336-180337 GCA_019802435.1 Corydoras maculifer
CACTCACATTCTCACACCACACTCACATTCTCACACCACACTCACATTCTCACACCCCACTCGCATTCTCACACCGCACTCGCATTCTCACACCCCACTCGCATTCTCACACCCCACTCACATTCTCACACCGCACTCACATTCTCACACCCCACTCGCATTCTCACACCGCACTCACATTCTCACACCCCACTCGCATTCTCACACCCCACTCACATTCTCACACCGCACTCACATTCTCACACCCCACTCGCATTCTCACACCGCACTCGCATTCTCACACCGCACTCACATTCTCACGCTGCACTCACATCAGTCAGAGGCGTGTTCATTTGCATCCTGGTCTTTCAGTTGCTGGTCATGTGATCACTCCCTCTCTCACACCGAATCTCTGTCAGATGCAGGAATCAGTCCTGCGGAGCGGGTACAGAACCCCCGCCGTGAACAAACTGTGAGAACAAGTGTTTCCCTCTAATCAGATGCCTCCTGCACCCCATCAGCCCCGCTGCCTCCTCCCCGGCCTCCTCCCCCCGCCTCAGACCGGAGGCAGCGCACTGATGAAACGTGGTGGGGATCTTTTGAAGGGCGGGTGTCCTGCTGAGGAAGCTTTGCAGACGCCTGTAGATTAGTGATTTTTTAATAAACATTTGTATGAGACGTTATCACAGAGTGGATTTAAGCGGGGCTTTGGGGAGCCGCCGCCCCCGCTGAGCGCTGATGTATTCCAGCTGAGGCAGAATAAAGACGGATTCTCCGGCAGCTCATCATCAGAGCCTTCAGAAGAACCAAACCTCCACGCGGCGAGAGAGGGAGGTCGCCCACGTAGCCCACATCAAGCCCGTCACTGTCAAGGAACTGCTGCCGGCCTATTTTAGGAAAACAGCTATTTTGTGTATGTGGGGAGTGGGGGGGGTGTTAATAAAAGAAGTGTGCAGCTACAGGGGTAGAGGAGTGCATTTGGGGACATCACGGTGGGGGTGGGGGTGGGGGGTGGAGCTGATTGTTTTGAAAGTCCACTGAAGAAGGTGATGGAGAGAAGTGAGGGTTAAAAACTGTAGCTGTATTAACATCTGCACAGTCGGGTTGGCATGTTCTCCTCTCAGGGTTGAGGATTCAGGTATGAATCACGGTCTGGGTGGAGTTTGCATGTTCTCCTCGTATCCATGTGGGTTTTTTCCGGGTTCTCCGGTTTGCTTCTGCAGTCCAAAAACATGGATTCAAGGTAAATTAAATGCTCTAAATTATATAGAGTGTGTGCCCAGTGATAGATTAGCACCTCACAGCAAATGAGTTCAGGGTTCATTCCTTTCATTCATTATCTTCTGCTTTATCCTCTATTAGGGTCGTGGTGGGGTTCCCCATGCCCAAACCAGGGGAGAACGTTTTGGGCGCTGGGTAGATACACCCAGGACAGGACGCCAATCTATTACTGGACACACACTTACTCACACAGACACACACACACACACACACACACACACACACACACACACACACACACACTATATATGGGGCAATTTGGAGAACTCAATTAAGTTGATCCATGTTTTTGGACTGTGGGAGGAAACCGGAGAACCCGGAGGAAACCCACGCAGACACGGAGTGAACGTGGAAACTCCACCCAGATGGGGATTCGAACCAAGAATCCCCAGCGCTGAGAGGAGAACATGCTAAACCACTAAGCCACCGGAGTTCAGGGTTCAATTCAGTTTAAAAACATGTGAAGAGTTTAATTAAAGGTGATCCCCCTGCTGCTGATCCCTGCAGGCTGTTCCTTCAGCTGTTACTCCGCTTGCTGTTCTTTTGTTAAACTGCGTCATCATTAATGTCCACACGGTGGTGCTGTGAGCTCATCCTATAACCACAGGACACAGAACCATCAGAGTCCTGACGGAACTGCAGTGTGCTGATGGATGTCACTCTTTATAATACAGAACTTAAAGAATGCTTCTGTATAGAAACACAAGCCTTTGTAATTCTCAGGACATCATGTTATTAAAGTCATTACACAGATAAACGATATTCCTCTCAGTTCTGAGGTCGAGAGGGACCTGCCTTTCACCATCCGAGTGCAGGGATAGACCCCGGCAAAACCAACCCAGACCACGACCCAGACGTTTATCAGTGAAGCCAAACTGGTGGTTCTGACATCACGGGGTGGAACCGGCTCCTACACCTTTACTGGATGAAGATGAAGCGATGGGCTCATGTCGTGGAAGTAAATCAGAGACGTAATGGAAGTTTGATTAAAACAGATGAAACGGTACAGCGTGCTCCGGTCCTCCTCAGACTGAGCTTTAATTCCACAGTCTCATCAGAATTAAGTCCTTTAATTCTATAACATGTCATTCACGGTGTGGGAGCCCATGAGAGCTTTATTACCTCATCACGTCTCCATTTCAATTCCAATATCCCTCTGCTGCGCCTCCGAGCCGTAATCCTCCCCACAACATCATTATTACAGGAGCATCAATCTGCTGAGTCAGCCAGACCATCCACAGGACAAATGATCCACATTCTGCACTTACACCGAACGGAATCAAAGAAAACCTGAAGAGACGAGACGGCTTCATCTATTCTGCTGATTATAAGAATAACGAACGTACACGACGTTAATCAACCCACGAGCTCGTCCCTGAATACACCCTGATATGACTGAAGAGATAACACCCAGCAAACATCATCATAACAGCCTCATTCAATACATTTTACTAGCTCACCCCCCCCCCCACAACACACACACACACACACACACACTGTGGAGTCCTAATACACCAGAGTAATACACACTTGTAGTAAGTTTACTAACATCAAGTCCACTAAAACCTCGAGCTGTGATGGTTCTGCTGGAGTCAGGTCTGCAGTGAGGATGTTCTGCAGGTGCAGCTTGGTTCTGATGGTTCTGCAGGTTCTGCAGGTTCTGCAGGTGCAACTTGGTTCTGATGGTTCTGCAGGTTCTGCAGATGCAGCTTGGTTCTGCAGGTTCTGCAGGTTCTGCAGATGCAGCTTGGTTCTGATGGTTCTGCAGGTTCTGCAGATGCAGCTTGGTTCTGCAGGTTCTGCAGGTTCTGCAGATGCAGCTTGGTTCTGATGGTTCTGCAGGTTCTGCAGATGCAGCTTGGTTCTGATGGTTCTGCAGGTTCTGCAGATGCAGCTTGGTTCTGATGGTTCTGCAGGTTCTGCAGATGCAGCTTGGTTCTGCAGGTTCTGCAGGTTCTGCAGATGCAGCTTGGTTCTGATGGTTCTGCAGGTTCTGCAGATGCAGCTTGGTTCTGATGGTTCTGCAGGTTCTGCAGATGCAGCGTGGTTCTGCAGGTTCTGTAGGTTCTGCAGGTTCTGTCTGCAGCGTGATGGATGTTCAGAAAGCGTAATGATATAACGGCGGCAGGTGGAATTTCACATCCATCTTTATTTGTGTATTTACCCTCACACCCCTCACCCCCCCACTCAATCTGGAGGTGGTGGTGTAGCGGGTTCGAGTGGCACTAAACATGCAGGCTGCCGGCGCGGGCCGCGGCTCGACGCCGAGCGGGAGGCATGGCTCACGTTTAGCCTGATTGGGTTAGACTGCAGGCAAAGTAGCTCTGCTCCCACAATAACACCGGATTCATCAACGTCAGGCACACCCGCTGCACACCCGCCGCACACCCGCCGCACACCCGCCGCGAGCCGATCCAAATCCACACGCGAGCCCGGCGCAGGCCTGGACCGCACACATCATCATCATCATCATCGGCGAATCGGCATGATCGGCGAGTCCTGCGGCCTCATCCCGTCTCTCCCGTGGGCAGGAGAATGGGTGGGAGTGGGGGGAGGAGAGGAGGCAGGCTGATTGAGGAAGGGCGCGTGGCGTGCGAGGCGGCGCGGTGCGCTGAGTCCACTGATGGAGTTTGATGAATTGAGGGCACGTCAGAGATTGTGAACTCTCCCTTCAGACGTGTAATCACTCATATTCAGTCTGATAGCTCTCATCTCGCTCGCCCGCTCATCCTGATCCTCCGCCTCACTCTCGCCGTGCGGAGAAGCGCGTGAGCAAAAACCCCCGAGAACCACAGACTTCATTATACACCCTGAACCAAGTTCATCTGCTGCATTCAGCTTCACGAAGATCCAGATACATTCACCTTCTGAACCTAAGCCAACACCTGAACTTTACTTTCACTCAACAACCAACTAACCACCAACTAACCACCAATAACCAACAACCAACTAACCACCAACCAACAACTAACAACAAAAACCAAACAACCATGAGATCTTAACAGAAACGCCAAAGAAGCATGAGAACCTTAATGAGAGAAGCTTCAGTTAAAGAGGCTTAACGTAAACCAACCAGCTAACATGATGATGTCACAGAACAAAGGGTTAATAATGAGAAGAATGAACATGGAGTCAGATCTTCATCACTCTCCTCATCATCGGTTCTCCAGAACTGCCTGACCTCTGACAGTGAGGAAGCTTCTCCCGGAGGTTCAGGCATTTCTCATGCACGTCGTCCTGGACAGAGACCTTCAGAACGCCCCAGCATGTGTTTGGAAACATCTGGGCTCCACAGCTGGAACCTGTCACCGGGAATGAAGAGGACTGGCCTGCTTCCTCTGACCCGCTGTTCCCAGCATTCTCAACAGGAGCGACCCGACGAGGCTGAGGAGATCAGATCAGATCAGACGGCCGGTGGAATGCAGACTCACAATCCGTCAGTCCGACCTCTCAACACTCTGAAACCGGACGGACACACGGCGTCCACGTCCCCCATCTGAACCGTGGACCGAACGCCTCAGAGAGACGCTTTAATCCCAAACTAACCGGATTAAAGATCATAAATATCTGAACTATACAATACACACACACACACACACACACACACACACACACAGCCGGGTGAGGAGGAGCATGGGAAAAATAAAGGAGGTAAAACGTCAGAGTGGAGATCTGAATCACAGACGTGGGATTATTATAAGATTATTAATATTTACAGCTGCATCATTTAATCTGCTCAGTAACAGCTTCATATTTACAGTTTTAATATTAATATAACAAAATAAATATTTACATTTGAAATTAAAATAATTTACATTTATAGAGAGAATTTTTATATTGAATTATATTTAAAACATTTATATCTTTTACATTTATAGTATTTCAATTTTTAATTGATAAATCTAACATTAGAGTCTTTACATTATTGAATTCTTTACAGCATTATTTTCCTGGTGTAGATTTTTAGCTCAGAGCTGAAGGAAGCTCCGCCTCCGTCACTCTGTTCACAACAAAAACTCTTAATCTAAAGCTTCATTTCCATCAGAAGACAAAATGTTTAAAGTTCTGCAGCTAATGAAACATCTCACACGTTCTGAAGTTCATCTAACTTTAGTTCCACAGTCCACCTGTCCAACAGAGACACAGAGACAGGAATGAAGGGGAAACTCACCTGCAGGTGGCGCTGGTGGAGCAGGATTCTACTGTTCGGATAACTGACCCAGAGGAAAGAGAATATAATAATAATAATAATAATAATAATAATAATAATAATAATAATAATAATAATAACAATAATAATAATAATAATAATAATAATAACAATAATAATAATAATAATAATAATAACAATAATAATAATAATAACAACAACTATAATAACAATAATAATAATAATAACAATAATAATAATAATAATAATAACAATAATAATAACAACAACAATAATAATAATAACAATAATAATAATAATAATAATAATAATAATAATAATAATAATAATAACAACAATAATAATAACAATAATAATAATAATAACAATAATAATAATAACAATATTAATAATAATAATAATAACAATAATAATAATAATAATATTAATAATAATAATAACAACAACAATAATAATAACAATAATAATAATAATAATAACAATAATAATAATAATAACCAAATATAAGGTTTAAATATTTAAATTGTTTAATTTTTAATACATTTTTTAATTGGTTTTATTTTATTTATATGATACATTTATGACTAACATTAAATCCTTTTAATTAAAGTTTTTTTAATATAAAAGACAGTTATTATTAATAATAATATAATGATGATGATGTTATTATTTGATGACTGAGTTCCTGAGTTCCTCTATAATATATTCACACAAAGCCTTACCAGAGCGGAGGACACTGAGACAGGAGGACATGTACAGAACGTGAGGTCACAAAATCCCCTGGAGGTCAAATGTGTCCCAATACTTTTGTCTCTGTAGTGTATAACTCCATCCTCCTAATTATTCCCTTTATTTTATTTTTAAAGTAAAACATTACAATTTAAATATGAAATGAATATTCTAGATTCTTTAATAGATTGTTAACGAGCGTGGAGTCGGCTTTGTCCTCGGAGACCACCTCGTCTGTGAGACTTCCTGTGGACCTTCACTAAGCTGCAGGTTGGTAATGTCCTCTGCATTGGTGTGACTGAGGTTGCAGGTGTGAGTTGTCCGGAGCCTCAGACCCGTTCGGCTGGTCGTGCAGGTGGACGCAGGCCGCGGCGTCCCGCTGAGTGTTCTGTGGATGTGAGAACACGTCTGTCTGCTGAACAGAACAACAGGCTTCCACATTTCCTTTTTCTGCGGCGCTTCCTCTGCGATCCCCGAGCTCCAACACGGCAGAACCTAATCTGGATGTTTGTAAAAACAAATGGAACAGGGTTCCACCGGCGCCGCAGAGGTTCGGACGGACAGACGGATGGACTGTCATTCACTTCACTCACAGCCTCTGAATGTGCTGGTGTGATGTCATCAACACGGGTTTACTGACAGAGTCCACAGAGTCAGCGTGGAAGCTCAACGAGAAGAGCTTCTGACATTCACTGCATACACATTCCAATAGAAATGAATACAAAAGTGTAAACAAAACCTTTAATGAATGAATTAACTCAGAGTCAGAGTCACCAACATCACGCCATGTTCTGCAGGGATGTACTGAGGAAAGACCTCTCAAAAAAGTCTGAGGTGTTAGAGCTGCAGAGAAGAAACAGTACTCTACAAGACACGCCCACTACAAGACACGCCCACTATGTTTGAGGTTAGGGTCAAAGGTGGATGTTCTGATTGACAGACGGACCCGTCTCGTGGAAGTTCTCAGGCATGTGGTCTGAGGTGCTTGAATATGTCCGTGACAAAGTTGCACTGCCACCTACAGGACTGGATGATCTCCCTGAGCGGGATGTTATCAGGAGGACGATCAGTTCCTAAAACATTTATTGGAGAACGTTTGGGGCGCTGGGCAGATTCACCCAGGACAGGGCACTAATCTATCACTGGGTGCACACACACTCACACACATCCTGAATCTGAAAGCCAGAGAACCCGGAGTAAACCCATACAGACACCAGGAGAACATGGAAACTGCAGCCAGATCGAACCTGGCTCCTCAGTGCTGAGAGGAGAACATGCCAACCACAAAGCCACCTAAAGCGTTGCAATATAAAAGCTCAGCGTGGTGTTGCGGTGAGGGTGGTGTCGGATCGTTCGGTGGGAATCTGTCAGGATGTCGGGGGTGGGGGGGGGTTCCCCCGTGTTGAGAACAGAGGCTGGTTTTAACATTCCTCAGCATTAAGGCGGCCGACTCGCCGTGTGTGAAGGCTCAGGAGTCTGTTTGACAAATTCAAGCGTACACGCCGAGACCTGCCAGCACAGGAGCTCGGAACCCCGCCGGACCACAGAGCCGGCCCCTTCCCAAACCCCACGCGCAGCTCGGGTTAAGGATTCGGCACCGGACCGCGGAGGCGAGCGGCACGACCCGAAATCCGAGAGGCCTCCAAAGACGAGCGTGCTAATCCTCTGAGTCCCGATGCATTCCTCCTCTCTCCAGACGGAGGCCGCCGTGTCCTGCAGCCTGCGAGGGCTTTTCATCTCTGAATTCTGAGCCAGATGTCGTCGAACACATAAAGCATTTACGACACCACACCCGGCATCGCTAATGCACCAAATGATGGCGGGGACGAGAGAGAGAGAGAGAGAAACACAGAAACGGGGTGTCGCCGCCAATTTCGGTTGATTCTGCCTTCCGGTGCGTCGCCTCCGAGCGAGCAATTTGCTCAGGAACGATCTGAGGACGGCGTTTGAATGTTTTACACGAAGGAGGGAAATACAGACTCCATTCAGTCTTATTACCTATGTGCAGCATGCGCTAATGGACCGCAGCTGTAGCTCCGTGTCATAAAAAAAAACATTCCCAGAATTATTCATGTATTTATGTAAATTGCTGCAATGCACCGAATGCACCGTGTTCTCCTGGAAAAGACTTCTTGTCCCAAGAGAACCAGGCAACAGTCTGTTCTTCATTTTTCTTCCCAAGCAGAAATCTCAGGCTGTAAAGGAAGCAGCAGATGAGAAAGCAAGAGAAAAAATCAAGCACAAAGAACATCCGTGCCCTAAATGCGCCATGGCGGGGTGATGAAACGCTCTCTGGGACGCGTGTCAACACCAGGGCTGCATGCAGAACATCTGCAAAAAACATCTGCATCCATACATGTGAGACTTGAGACGGCAGCGTATGGACCGGGCGCTGGGGTTAGTCCAGGCGTTAAATGACATCACACATCAGCGCGGGGTAACGGCTCACGCAGTTAATGATGGATGAAGCGGCGTGCGCACCGGAGGAGGGTCGTGACATGCTACATTTACTCCTGCACTCTTTACTTAATTACTGCTGGAAGTAACGGCGCGCTCGTTTAGCCCTTTACATCCGTGTGGGTTTCATTACGTTCGTTCTCATGGATGTAAAACAAATGTCGTTTCATTAAACGCTGCATTAAACTTTTCTAATTATAGACTGTGTATTAAACACCTGTATAACCATCAGGTAAAGAGATTAAAGACTTTCTATAAAAACACTGAGACTGCATTAACACAGAGAGCAGGAGGCCTTTAGTCTGTATATAAGAACCACAGCATCAGATCAGACGCATCATCACCCGGAGGAAGCCCATGGGGAACCAGGGAGAACATGCAAACTCCACCCAGATCAGGATTCAAACCTCAATCCCCAGCACTGAGAGGAGAACATGCTAAACATTAATCCACCGTGTTACTCATTCATCCATTATCTTCCACTATATCCTCTATTAGGGTGGCGGGGGGGGGGGTTCTCTATGCTCATCCAGGGGAGAACATTTCAGGCGCTGGGCAGATAGACCCAGGACAGGGGGACAATATATCACTGAACACACACTCACTTACACAGACACACTCTATATGGGGCAATTTGGAGAACAAGAATTGACTTGATCCATGTTTTTGGACTGTGGGAGGAAACCGGAGAACCCGGAGGAAACCCAGGTGGACACGGGGAGAACATGGAAACTCCACCCAGATGGGGATTCGAACCAGGAATCCCTGGTGCTGAGAGGAGAACATGCTAAACCACTAAGCCACCGTGCCGCCCTATAACAATAATAATAATATTAATAATTATTATAATTTTTATTATTATTATTATTATTATTATTATTATTGTTATTATTATTATTATTATTATTGTTATTATTATTATTATTGTTATTATTATTATTATTATTATTATTATTATTATTATTGTTATTATTATTATTATTGTTATTATTATTATTATTGTTATTATTATTATTATTATTATTATTGTTATTATTATTATTATTATTATTATTATTATTATTATTATTATTATTGTTATTATTATTATTATTGTTATTATTATTATTATTATTATTATTATTATTATTATTATTGTTATTATTATTATTATTGTTATTATTATTATTATTATTATTATTATTATTGTTATTGGAGGTTGCAGGCTGTGAGAAGCTCCGGTTGTGTAATGTGTTCTAAGACTTTATTCCATACGATGAGAACGTGGAACAGAGAGGGATGTGCAGAAGGAAACTAAAGAATGAAAGTGGAGGATGATGACAACATGGACGGAGACGAGGAGAAGGAGGAGGAGGAGGAGGAGGAGGAAGAGCATAAAGCTTGTGCAGTGTTCCCAGCGGAACGGAGGACAGGTTAATGAGCAGCGTCTCCGTCGGTGCAGATTAGATTTGCGGTGAGGAGTTGGACTCGCTGTGTTTATTAAAAACAGTGAAGCTGAGCTCGGTCCAAATCTTCATCAAGATTCAGCTCATAAACTTTAATCCGTCCACAACTCCCTCCAAATCCTAATCCAATTATCTGAGAGCGCCCGCGAGAGCGCCCGCGAGAGCGCCCGCTTCAGGCCTCATTCCTAAACAACCGCTTCCTAAATCCTGCGCACACTTTCTGCCGTCGGAGGACAATTTGAGGTTATTGTGCAGAGAATGAATAATTTGAGACGTGGTACATATGGACGCACCACAGCTGGACCGCGCAGACCAACTCATCATGTGATCAGGCCTCTGATTGGTCGATGCAACAAAGGCACGCATTACATCACACGGTCTGGATGTCTCCCAAACGCGTTCGGATCTGCGGCCTTTTATTAACATTAGTTTTTTAAACTTATTCTGGATTTATTTTTTATTTCAGAAAAATTGGGATTTCTATTTTAATAACTTATATTTATTATTCTAATATTGAATTTACTATTTAAATAATATCACGAGTATTGTTTTGATTATTTCAGGAATAATATTAAATTTATCTCAGAGTATCAATTGTATATTTTGGTTTTCTATTTTGTTAATGTGTTTTATAATTTTTATTTATAATTTGACAATTTTATAATTATTTCTCCTAATAAATTAAACTAAAAAACATTAGTGCTTTAAAGATTTAATTTAAAGTCTAAATATTATTATAATTATATAATACAATACAATACAATATAATATAATATAATATAATATAATATAATATAATATAATATAATATAATACAGTATAATAACAGTTTTTAAAATTAACCACAGAAACAATATTAAAATCATTTTGATTATGTCTGGATATTATTCTTTTATTTTAAATATTATTACTTTTATTATCTTAGGATATTAATAAATCTCAGGAGAATTTAGGATTTTAGTTTTTTTTAAAACCTCATGTTATGACGTGATTGATCTCTGGAGTATTAATGTTAATTAATGATATATTAATGTATATAAAATGATTTATATTAATTGTACATTAATCTTTTCTGTTGAATGTAATGTTGTTTTATCTGAGCAGCAGGGCTGATCTGGTGGGATGAGTGTTATTGTTGCAGGGATGGTAATTAATTTGGGAGTGGTGGTGGTGGTGGTGGTGGAGGTGGTGGTGGAGGTGGTGGTGGTGGTGGTGGTGGAGGTGGTGGTGGTGGTGTTGTTGTTTGGGAGTCTGTTGGGGAGTTTTGTGGTTTTTAATCTTAAGCTGTATCTGCAGCTGCCGGGTCACTGGAGGAAATTAGCACTAATATAACTAATGACTTGGTGCTTAAATAAAAAGAACAAACGCTCTGAGGGCTGGAATTTAAATATATTTGTTGCTGTGAGACTTTCTTTAGAGATGGATCTCAGACTTTAAACCCACAGACAAACCAAACAACTCGCTTACAACCAGAGAAATGAAAGAGCAACGTCTGAGACATCAGAACGTTTAAATATAAAAACTTCATAAAAACGCTTCAGGATTCAGATTCCTCATCATCATCATCATCATCATGAAATCAGAACTGCCCTAAACACTGCTGCAGAGCTGCCTCCGTTTAATAACACTCGACATTCCAATTCATCCCTACGTGTGTATTCTGGGTTCTGTGTTCAATCACCTGGGGGGGGGGGCTCTTCAGCATTTGAACCTGATAGAAATCCAGTGTTAAGGCGTTTGACTGGCAGCGCAGTTGTGCCAGATGTTTCCACGTCCTTCAGAAGACCTCGGGTCGTTCACGCCTGTCAGGCGGACGTGAGGAGCTGAGACCTCGCATCCGAGCCGTATGATAAACGGCTGAGAAGCTACGGACGGATGAAGTCCATGTGTTCCATGTGTTTGGGTTTGTGAGGAGGGTTTTATAATGTGAGGAACGTTG
>JAFMOD010001225.1:0-47341 GCA_019802435.1 Corydoras maculifer
GGCTGAATAATTTTGCACATCGCACTTTTCAGTTTTTTATTTGTAAAAAAATTGTTGATTCATGTATAACTTTCATTCCACTTCACAATTGTATACCACTTTGTGTTGGTCTTTCACATTAAATTCCAGTGAAATATATTTATGTTTGTGGTTGTAATGTGACAAAATATGGAAAAGTTCAAGGGGTATGAATACTTTTGCAACCCACTGTATATATATATATCCATCCATTCATCCATTATCTTCTGTCTTATCCTCTTCTAGTGTCAAGTGGGGGGGGGCGGGGCTTTGTGGTCCCCATGCGCATCCAGGGGAGAACGTTTTGGGCACTGGGCAGATACACCCAGGACAGGGTGCCAATCTATTGTTGGGTACGTACTCACTCACACAGCCTCACACACAAACTCTATATGGGGCAATTTGGAAAATTCAATTGAACTTGATCCATGTTTCTGGACTGTGGGAGGAAACTGGAGAACCCGGAGGAAACCCACGCGGACACGGGGAGAACATGGAAACTCCACCCAGATTAAGATTCAAACCGGGAATCCCTAGCACCGAGGGGCGAACGTGTTTAACTACTAAGCCACCGTGCCGCTATATATCATCTGGCCATTATCTTCCGCTTTATCCTCTATTAGGGTCGCGGGGGGTTCCCCACCCAGGACAGGGCGCCATAACTGGGCACACACTCACTCACACAGACACACACCCAAACACACTCTATATGGGGCAATTTGGAGAATTGAATGGACCTTTTTTCATCAACTTTGGGGCTGTTGATTATGGTTAAGGAAACAGTCTTGTGTCCTGAAAGTTCCCGGATCGATTCCCTTTACACCCCAAGAGCAATGGCTTAAGTGCCCTTTTGGGCAACGTACTTGACCCTAATTGCTCCCCAGGCGCAGTATACAGGGCTGCCCAACACTCGTTCAGTGTGTGTATGTGTGTGTGCCACTGCACGGATGGGTTAAATGTGGAGGAGGAATTTCTCTGTGTGTAAGCACAGTAGGCAGAATTGATGACTTCATCACTTTTTGTATATTTAAAATATAGCTGATCATACTGAATTATAGAAAACATGTCACTTACCTTCACAATGGATTTTAGCTTCGGGACCTCTACACCGACCTCATTTCTATGGCTTTAGTCTTCAGAGATTGACTTGTCGAGGCAAAGCAACACACCGCCCTAAGCCATGACGTAGCCTGTGGGTCACTGAATAGTATTCGTAGAGTAGAAGTATTAATACCATGAGAATTTCTTGTACCAGCATCATATAAATCTGAGCAGGTATATGGAGGGGTAATAAAAGGCTGTGTGCATGCATAAGCACAATGTTGGTTTATTTAGCATCACCAAGTCCTGCTGAATTCAGCAAAAGAAGAAGAAGAAACTACATGGGCAATATGAAACAAACGGCAAGGAAGACAAACAAAAAGCTTTCTGTCTTTTATAATCTCATCCCATGTCATTATTAGAGTGATTGCCGTATATTAAACCACAGTTCAAAAATCCATGGGTCAAGGTCGATTGAATTCTCCAAATTGCCCCATATACAGTAGTGTGTGTTTGTGTGTGTGTGTGTGTGTGTGTGAGTGAGCGTGTGCCCAGTGATAGATTGGCGCCCTATCCTGGGTGTATCTGTGGCCGAAATGTTCTACACTGGATGGGCATGAGGAACCCTCCCGTGACCCTGATCGAGGATTAGGTGGAAGATAATGGATGGAAATGGAAAACTGTTCTCTACTCGGGCAGAATGGTGGTTTAGTGGTTAGCACGTTCACCACTCAGCGCTAGGGACTTCCGTTTCGAGTTTCCATGTTTTCCCCGTGTCCGCATGGGTTTCCTCCGGGTTCTGCGGTTTCCTTCCACAGTCAAGGTCAATTAAATTCTCCAAATTGCCCCATAGGCGGCACGGTGGCTTAGTGCTTAGCACGTCTGCCTCTCAGCACTAGGGATTCCCGGTTCAAATCTCAATCTGGGTGCAGTTTCCATGTTCTCCCCGTTTCCACAGTCCAAAAACATGGATTAAGGTCAAGTGAATTCTCCAAACTGCCCCTTATAGAGTGTGGGCATATCTTTGTGAGTGAGTGTGTGCCCAGTGATAGATTGGCGGCCTGTCCTGGGTCTATCTACCCAGCGCCCGAAACGTTCTCCCCTGGATGGGCATGGGGAACCCCCTGCGACCCTAATAGAGGATAAAGCAGAAGATAATGGATGGATGGATGCTTTCTATTCATCACTCTGTTTTGCATTAAAAACCTTTTCTTCAGCCTGTGGTCTGTGCCTTTCCATGTGTTTTCTGACTTGTGGTTCTACAAACCCTGAACAAATGCATGTTTTTGGCCTGCGGGGGAAAATCCGAGAACTCGAAGGAAACCCACACAGACACGGCGAGAACATGGAAACATTACCAAGCTAAGGATTTGAAGCTGGATCCTGGAACCTGGATCCCCAGCGCTTAGAGACGGACATGCTGAGCACTATGCCACCATGCCACCACATTTGAAAACTTCGTTATACTTAAATATAGTATTTTTAAGAAAACTTAAGCATCCAGTGACCCAATATGGGCGCATGTGCTTAGAACAAGGATATAATTATCCATTTTCTTTAAACCATCATGTTCCGCGGGGCTCTGCAGTATGAAGACCGTGTCGACCCTTAGCCTTTCGCATATTCTGCATAAATATTATATTTCGTTCCTTTGCTGCAGCAAACCATTGAAAACTTCGAGATAAGTGGGTGGAATTGAGTTCGTTGCCTGCTCGGAATATACAATAATACGATTTAATCATCCCCCGAGATCTTCCTTTATCAACAAATGGCAAGGTTTCCGTGTATGGTCTTTTTGTCTTTTTAAATAAAGGAATAGATGTGGAAATGCACCACCATGCCGGATGAACGCCATGGGAAAAAAAATCACCCATGCACGCTGATAAATTAGGGGCAAGCAAGGGCACATAATCACTCACTGTAGCCACACTTAGTGCTATAAATCAAATTACAATGTCTGAAAGCACAAAGAAAAGCGCTGAGATATTTGAAATTACATTGTGCAGCTGTAACTAGTTAATGGAGGTCATTTTAGTGGCCCGGGCAAGTCTATTCATATAACGCTTAATCTTTATAGTCTCGGCACAATGCGAGTTATTCATTTCGGATTTCCATCCATCCATTATCTTTTCCGCTTTATCCTCTATTAGGGTCGTGGGGGGGTTCCCCATGCCCATTCAGGGGAGAACGTCTGGGGCGCTGGGCAGATAGACCCAGGACAGGGCGCCAAACTATTGCTGGGCACACACTCACTCACTCACACAGATACACTCTATATGTGGCAATTTGGAGAATTCAATGGATCTTGATCAATGTGTTTGGACTGTGGGAGGAAACCGGAGAACCCGGAGGAAACCCACGCGGACACGGGGAGAACATGTTGGTTGTTATTGATTATTATTATTTTTTTTATTCTTTTTTTTTTTAATTATTATTATATTATTTTCTTTGTGTGTGGGGGTAGTTTGTTTTAAAAGAAAAAGTGGAATATGTTAGTTGTTGTTGTTGTAAGGATATTGTTTATATCTCCAATAAAAATATTCTAAAAAAAAAAAAAAAACAGTGTAGGACAGCCATGTACAGATTTTGTCAAGATCGAGTGACCCTTATGTAACCATTGGAAAAACCCTAACTGGAAAACTATATGTAAGTCCATTAAGGGGGTCCTGCAGGACCGCCAGTCCATTTAATATCCAGGTTCCAACCAAGAGAAGGCGGTGGAAAAATAAAAAATTGGTGTATTATTGTAAACAGCGCTACATGAATGAATAAATAAACTTGAAACTTTCTGGGGTTGGGTTAACGTCCTTGCAATGTGCCATCAGTGCTGTATCTCAACCAGATATACTCTCTGGGTACAATATATGTCCGATGCTGCATAAGGACATTTCTCGCTACGGCTTTCACACTCGATTGGAGCCATGCATGTTGTAATCCTCTAATAATGAGGTGGTGCTTTTCTAGCTAAAAGGCAATCGCTTTGGTATTAGCAAACCTTCCTTTGTGCTCGCCAATCGCACTTAATAATTGGTTTTCACCAAAGTGAATTCAGCTTAATCCCAAAAATTTACCTTCTAAGCCAGGCTTTTTAATAGAAGATTGAAAATCATTAAGATCTAATCCCAAGAACAGAAGGCAGGTGGCCACTATGAGGATAAAAGGTTTAAGACGTATTACAACCGGGCGGGTCACGGTGGCTTAGTGGTTAGCACATTCGCCACTCAGCGCTAGGGATTCCCGGTTCGAATCCCCATCTGGGTGGAGTTTCCATGTTCTCCCCGTGTCTGTGTGGGTTTCCTCCGGGTTCTCCGGTTTCCTCTCACAGTCCAAAAACATGGCTCAAGTCATTTGAATTCTCCAAAATGCCCCATATAGAGTGTGTCTGTGTGAAAGAGTGTGTGCCCAGTGATAGATTGCCGCCCTGTCCTGGGTGTATCCGCCCAGCGCCCGAGACGTTCTCCCCTGAATGGGCATGGGGAACCCCCCCGCGACCCTAAAATAGGATAAAACTGTCACGGTTGTTTTGGTCACATGGTGTGGGTTGGGTTATGTGTTCACGCCCCTGTAATCACGAGCACCTGTTCCCCATCACGTTTGCCTATTTATCACGTTATACCCTGCACTACCTGTCCCTCACCGCTAGTTTGTCTCGTGCCACGCCTGTGCTAAGCCCCGACACTACGAGCTCCCGTTCCTGCCTTGTTTTGCCTCGCCTTGTGCCCTGCGCCTTGTCGTCTGTCTCTGTGTTCTGTTCTCTGTGTGCAGTTCGTCATCCTGTCGCCTTCGCCCCGTCAAGTTCCCTTCACGCTGTCTCCTCGAATTGGAACCCGACCCACCATGACGTCATCACCCACCGCCCTGTGTGTTGCTTCGTCCCGTGTACTGCATCCCTGTGTTTCAATAAACCTGCTACTGTTTGTACCTCCGTCTCCAGTACCCGTCTCTCCGAGTAGCGAATCTGCTTCGCTCGGTCCTAGGACCTTAACAAAAACGGAATATAATGGATAGATGGACTTACAAATATACCAACTTGGTTGGGGTCAGAATGCAGGAAACCAACAGCATCCCTGAAGCAACGAGTGTTACGAGTCTTGCTCAAGGACCCACATTGGTAACTTCAACAGACCTGGGATTTGAACCCACAACCTTCTGATTGACAGCCCAACACCCTAACTACTAATCTGTTCTCCCCATGTCTGCGTGGGTTTCCTCCGGGCTTTCCGGTTTCCTCCCACAGTCCAAGTTGGATCAAGCCAACTTAAGTTGTCCAAATTGCCCCATATAGAGTGTGTATGCGTGCGTGTCTGTGTGAGTAAGTGTGTGCCCAGCGATAGAATGGCGCCCTGTCCTGGGTGTATCTGCCCAGCGCCCGAAATGTTCTCCCCTGGATGGGCATGGGAAACCCCACCGCGATTCTAATATAGGATAAGGTTGAAGTTACCAATGTGGGTCCTTGAGCAAGGCCCTTAACCCTCATTGCTCCAGGGATGTTGTGATTAACCCTGTGTTCACCTTGTAAGTCGCTTTGGATAAAAGCGTCCAATAAATGACCAAATGGAAATGGAAATAAAGCGGAAGATAATGAATGAATGAACAACCGGGCGACACGGTGGCTTAGTGGTGAGCACCCCTCAGCGCTAGGGATTCCTGGTTCGAATCCCAATCTGGGTGGAGTTTTCATGTTCTCCCCATGTCCATGTGGGTTTCCTCCGGGTTATCCGGTTTCCTCCCACAGTCTAAAAACATGGATCAAGGTCAATTGAATTCTCCAAATTGCCCGATATAGAGTGTGTGTGTGTGTGTGTTGTTGTGTGAGTCAGTGTGTGCCCAGCGCCTAAAAGATAATAGATGAAAGGATGGATGTATTAGTGTAAGGAGTGCTAGGCACTCCTCACCTGTTTTCGTTTTCTTTTGATTATTTTCTTTCATTTATTCTAATTTAGTTAATGTCTTGGTTGTTTTCATTGGTTACTTTCAGTTTTCACGTGGTCCGGTTTTCGTTTATTGTCTTCCATTTCCGTTTAGTTTGCAATCCGGCATTATTTTAGTTTGCTCGCGTGTTCGATTCGTGAGTCTATGTTTTCGACTCCTAAATAAACTCTGTTCACCTTACCTGCGCCTCTTGGATCCTTTCTGCGCTACTGTGCTTTATTTTTGCCTTTGGAGAGTGTGGTAGCTTAGTAGTTAGGGTGTTGGGCTGTCAATCAGAAGGTTGTGGGTTCAAATCCCAGGTCTGTTGAAGTTACCAATGTGGGTCCTTGAGCAAGACTCGTAACACTCGTTGCTTCAGGGTTGCTGTTGGTTCCCTGCATTCTGACCCCAACCAAGTTGGTATATCCATTATATTCCGTTTGATCCTCTATTAGGGTCGCGGTGGGGTTCCCCATGCCCATCCAGGGGAGATCGTCTCGGGCGCTGGGCAGATACAACCACACACTCTTTCACACAGACACACTCTATATGGGGCAATTTGGAGAATTCAAATGACTTGAGCCATGTTTTTGGACTGTGAGAGGAAACCGGAGAACCAGGAGGAAATCCATGTGGACATGGGGAGAACATGGAATCTCCACCCAGATGGGGATTCGAACAGGGAATCCCTATTGCTGAGAGGGCCACTAAGCCACCGTGCCGCCCTATTTGTAAGTCGCTTTAAATAAAAGTGTGTGTCAAATGACTAAATGTAATGTAAACTTAAAGGTTTAATTGTAAGATTAGACACTGATGGTAAATTAGAACGCTGGTTTGTAGACTTACTTTATTTTCCGCCCAATGTAAGGTCAAGCTCTATGACATCAGGATAAACCAACGCTGCATTTATGGACCTTGCTTTAAACTTAGGAACCAAAAATACACTTCCCAAACTGTTACCACAATGTTCTAGTTGTAACATGAAAAGCTTGGGTGACTACACCGATGTAAACCAATCTAAAACAATCTAATGGCAGGTGAGACCCTTCCCCAATAACACCCCATTATCCACTTTAGGTAACAGCTGTAGGATGTACACCTATGAATATATATAATATAAAATATACAACTACAGCTATAAATATAATATAGAATATTCAACTATAAATATTTTTATTCATTCATTATCTTCCGCTTATCCTCTATTAGGGTCGCGGTGGGGTTCCCCATGCCCATCCAGGGGAAAACATCTCGGGCGCTGGGCAGATAGACCCAGGACAGGGTGCCAATCCATCGCTGGGCACACACTCACTCACACAGACACACTCTAAACAGGGCAAATTTGAGAACTCAATTAACTTGATCCATGTTTTTGGACTGTGGGAGGAAACCGGAGAACCCGGAGGAAACCCACGCAGACACGGGGGGGGGGGGGGGGGGGGGGGGGGGGGGGGGGGGGGGGGGGGGGGGGGGGGGGGGGGGGGGGGGGGGGGGGGGGGGGGGGGGGGGGGGGGGGGGGGGGGGATATATATATATATATATATATATATATATATATATATATATATATATATATATATATATATATATATATATATATATATATATATATTCATTCATTCATTATCTCCCACTTTATCCTATATTAGGGTCGCGGGGGGGTTCCCCATGCCCATCCAGCATCTCGGGCGCTGGGCAGATAGACCCAGGACAGGGTGACAATCCATCGCTGGGCACACACTCACTCACACACACACACTCTATATGGGGAAATTTTGAGAATTCAATTGACTTGATCCATGTTTTTGGACTGTGGGAGGAAACCGGAGAACCCGGAGGAAACCCCTGCAGACACGGGGAGAACATGGAAACTTCACCCAGATGGGGATTCGAACTGGGAATCCCTAGTGCCGAGAGGCGAACATGCTAACCACTAAGCCACCGTACCGCATATATATATATATATATATATATATATATATATATATATATATATATATATATATATATATATATATATATATATATATACCATATATACCCCCCACACACACAACCCTAGTACATGATAAAGCGGAAGATAATTTATGGATCATATTATCTTTTGCTCAATCCCATACTAGTGACTCAGACACACTATATGGGGCAATTTAAACATTCAATTAATCTGGAACCCATGTTTTTTGGACTGTGGAAGGAAACCGGAGAGCGTGGAGGAAACCCACTCGCTCACAGGGAGAACATGGAAAGTCCACCCAGTTTGGGATATGACCCTGGATCCCCAGTGCGAAGAGGCGAATGTGCTAACCACTTAGCCTCGTCACCTCCTTGTTTAGAGTGTGAAATACCATGAAAATACATTACTAGAGTAGCTAGCTGGGCATGTGACAGGTGCAGCACATGTGAAATGAAAGAAAGAAGTTGAGTGATAAATGCAGTGGTCGCCACTGAAAGGAGAGCAAACCGTTTCAGCAGCAGAGCTTCAGCCACTACGGCTGAAAAATGGCTTAATCAATCTCCTGGGTAATAAAATAGATGGAGAGCGGGCCGAGCAGCAGGTGGGGGCTGATACGGATCCCGCTGACTGGACGACTTAAAAACAGCTGGTCATGGCAAAATGTTCAGCGGTCATTCAGCAGCGCTGGGGAACAACCACCATCCATTCAGCTTCATTTACAAAGAAGAGGGAGAAAGAAAATGTAATACAACATCCATATCTCGACTACAAAGCTCGGAAAATTGGCAGACAGATGAGAACAGAACTCTCCTCCACCACTCAAGAATTTAACCCGTATATCATGTGACGGGTGGGTCAATGGGTCAATCTGACCCATTTTCACTTTTTGGTTGCCTGAAATATTAGTTACTCTCTTCTTATTTTATCAACTCTTTGCATTTTTTCATCAAATAGGGTCTTGAACTATCCATCCATTATATTCCGCTTTATCCTCTAATAGGGTCGCGGTGGGGTTCCCCATGCCCATCCAGGGGAGAATGTTTCGGGCGCTGGGCAGATACACCCAGGACAGGGCACCAATCCATCGCTGGGCACACACTCACTCACATAAACACACTCTATATGGGGCAATTTGAAGAATTCAGTTGTCCTGGATCCATGTTTTTGGACTGTGGGAGGAAACCAGAGAACCTGGAGGAAACCCACGCGGACACAGGGAGAACATGGAAACTCCACCCAGATGGGGATTCGAACCGGGAGTCCCTAGCACTGAGAGGAGAATGTGCTAAGCACTAAACCACTGTGCCACAGTATATATATATATATATATATATATATATATATATATATATATATATATATATATATATATATATATATATATATATTATAATATAATAATTAGCCTATAACTCTTTAAAAAAAAATTCTTGCCCCTTTGCATGATTTCAAATTGTATTTAAAATGAGTGGGTTTGGGGTGGTGGTGGGTGGATTCCTCTTGCCCATCCAAGGGAGAACGTTTCAAGCGTTAAGCAGATACACCCAGGACATGACACCAATCTCACTCACTCACACAGATGCATTCGGGACTCGAACACACAGATTGGGACTTGAACCTGGATCCCCGGCGCTGAGAGGAGAACTTGCTTACCACTACGTTTCCATGCTGTTTTTGACCCATAACATTATTGACGTATTTTTGTATTATAATAGGTGGCACGGTGGTTTAGTGGTTAGCACGTTCGCCTCTCAGAACGATTCAGGTGCTGGGCAGATACACCCAGGACAGGGATCTATCGCTTGGAACACACTCACACACACGCACACACACACAAACACACTCTATATGGGGCAATATGGAGAATTCAATTGACTTGATCCATATTTTTGGACTGTGGGAGGAAACCGGAGAACCTGAAGGAAACCCACGCAGACACGGGGAGAACATGGAAACTCCACCAAGATTGGGATTCGAACCAGAAATTCCTAGCCCTGAGAGGAGAACATGCTAACCACTAAACCGCCGTGCCGCCCAAGTTGATTCATAAATGCGTTTATTGAAAACAAAAATGCTACTAAACTGGACTTTTGCGACGTAATCTACTCCGGTTTTTAAAGTGAAAGCTGATGTTTCTGGTTTGTCTAACGATCAAATTCTGCCATCTAATGGTCAAATTACAGAATGCAGTTTATAAACTATATCGGAAAATATAACGTATTATCTGGCGTACCAGGGCGGCATGGTGGCTTAGTGGTTAGCACGTTCGCCCCTCAGCCCTAGGGATTCCTGGTTCTGGAGTTACTGTGTTCTCCCCGTGTCCGCATGGGTTTCCTCTAGGTTCTCCAAATTGCCCCATATAGAGTGTGTTTGTGTGTGTGTCTGTGTGAGTGAGTGTGTGCCCAGCGATAGATTGGCACTGGGTGTATCTGCCCAGCGCAGACGTTCTCCCCAGGATGGGCAAGCGGAAGATAATGGATGGATGGATGGACCATATGCTGCTACTTTAGTTTAAGAGCCACTGCATTAAGTAATGAGAGGTAACATTGCAGGTGGCCCCTTAGTGGTGTGAGCCACAGGTGCAGAATATGTCCATGGTTAGAAATAAAGAGAAATGTCTGTATAATGTATTCATTCATTATTTTCCGCTTTATCCTCTATTAGGGTCGCGGGGGGGTACCCCATGCCCATCCAGGGGAGATGGTTTCAGGCGCTGGGCAGATACACCCAGGACAGGACACCAATCTATCACTGGGCACACACTTACTCACACAGACACGCATGCATACACACTCTATTGGGGGCAATTTGGAGAACTCAATGGACTTGATCCATGTTTTTGGACTGAGGGAGGAAACCGGAGAACCCGGAGGAAACCCACCTAGATGGGGATTCGAACCGGGAATCCCTGGTGCTGAGAGGCGAACGTGCTAAACCACTAAACCAGCGTGTATGTATAATGTAAAATGTATAAATGTACAAAATGTTGTGCAACATATTAGCAGCAGTTTGTCCATCTTTGGAATATAGAAGTGTGTGCAGTGTGTACAGAGGGTGTGGTAGCTCACGTTAGGGTTAGGGTTAGGGTAGCTCAGTGGTTAGGGCGTTGGGCTATCAATCTGAAGGTTGATGGTTCAAATCCCAGGTCAACTGAAGTTTCCAATGTGGTTCCTTGAGCAAGACCCTTAACCCTCATCGCTTCAGGGTTGTTGTGTTTAACCCTGTGTTCATCTTGTAAGTCACTTTGGATAAAAGCATCTGCTAAATGACCAAATGTAATGTGTGTGTGTGTGTGTGTGTGTGTGTGTGTGTGTGTGTAAGTGATTCCACCCTTACATGAGTGGAATTGTTCATACCTGATTCTAATTGGTCAGAAGTTTGATGGCATGGGGTACAGAGAGTGTGTGAGAGTCTGGATGCTCCGGTACCTTTTTCCAGATGGCAGGAGTGTACAGAGAGTATGTGTGAGGGGTGTGTGTGGTTGTCCACGATGCTGGTTGCCTGGCGTGGGGTGTAAATGTCTGTGAAGGAGGGCAGAGAAACACCGATGTTCTTCTCAGCTGTTCTTATTACCCGCTGCAGGGACTTGTCATCAGATACTAGGGGTGCGAATCTTTCAGTGTCTGGCGATTCAATTCGATTCGATTACGACTTTTGAGGCCACAATTCGATTCAGAATCGATTCTTCGATTCAGAAACGATTTTCGGTTGAGAAACTATTTTGTTAGTTTAAATGCTCTTTAAATTTCGTTTAAATGAGGTGATTGACGAGATGAAACGACAATGTAAACAAATAGAACATTTACCTAAAATAATACTTTCAGGTTCCTTCCTGTATCAAATCTTTTTGCATCATTCATTCATTCATTCATTCATTCATTCATTATCTTTCGCTTTATCCTCTATTAGGGTCGCGGTGGGGTTCCCCATACCCATCCAGGGGAGAACGTCTCGGGCGCTGGGCAGATACATCCAGGACAGGGCGCCAAACCATTGCTGGGCACACACTCACTCACTCAAACACACTCTATATCGGGCAATTTGGAGAACTCAATTGACTTGATCAATGTTTTTGGACTGTGGGAGGAAACTAACCCGGAGAACCCGGAGGAAACCCACGCAGACACGGGGACAACGTGGAAACTCCACTCAGATGGGGATTCGAACCGGGAATCCCTAGCGCTGAGAGGCGAATGTGCTAACCACTAAGCCACTCCCGCCCTTTTTGCATCATTTTATATTTGTATAAAAATAGGATTTGCGCTAAATTAAAATTAAATTAAATTAAAATGAGCAGTATAAGGTTCGCTAAGCTGCCTGGCTTTTTCTTACATAAAAAACATCCATCAATAAACATTCATTCATTCATTCATTCATTATCTCCCGCTTATCCTCTATTAGGGTCGCGGTGGGGTTCCCCATGCCCATCCAGGGGAGAACATCTCGGGCGCTGGGCAGATAAACCCAGGACAGGGCGCCAATCCATTGCTGGGCACACACTTACTCACACAGACACACTCTATAGCGGGCAATTTTGAGAATTCAATTAACTTGTTCCATGTTTTTGGACTGTGGGAGGAAACCGGAGAACCCGGAGGAAACCCACGCAGACACGGGGAGAACATGGAAACTCCACCCAGATGGGGATTCGAACCGGGAATCCCTAGCGCTGAGAGGCGAACGTGCTAACCACTAAGCCACCGTGCCGCCCCCATCAATAAACAAATAATTAAAAATATATTAATACAAAAGTTTCCCATGGTGCATTAGCCTTTAATCCAAACTAAAATACAGACTTTACAGTCAGAGTGCATTTAGATTTTACAAATCTTTAAAACTTTACACGGGACAATTACTGCGTAATTAATTTACAGTGTTGATGGAAAAACCACCGATGGCGAGTCCGGTGATGTCATGACTACAATCCACTGATTCTAAATCAGCTTCTTCTGAAGTTCGTTTTAATAAAACGGGACAGAATTCGAACCTTGTACTTTTAACATTTAAAAATTAAATCCATACTTCAGTCTTTTTAACTATATTGCACCAATATTTTCTAAATTTTTAAAACTTAACTTTAAATATTTAATATATTTTTTAACTTCTTTTAGCACAGAGTGATGTCGTGACAAAAGGGCTTGTCGTATTTCCAAAGTACCTCGATGTCATTTTATACTCTTTGTAAACAGTTGTGTTCATGTCGAGCTCTCTCTTTCTGGTTTCAAAAGCCTTTTAACGCCGACGGGGGGTCGAATCCCACTCCCCCCGCTCCATGCTAGCGAACCACAACGGGAGCTGGTTAACAAGCGTGCTGTACGGTGGCCGAGCGGAACCGTAATGCGATATGCAGTACGCTCAGGAGGGGGCGCCAAAAAATAAAACTTAAAAAAAAAAAAAATTATCGATTCTTGGGCAGCGGCACGGTAGCTTAGTGGTTAGCACGTTCATCTCTCAGCGCTAGGGAATCCCGGTTCGAATCCCTATCTGGGTGGAGTTTTCATGTTCTCCCCGTGTCTGCGTGGGTTTCCTCCGGGTTCTCCGGTTTCCTCCCACAGTCCAAAAACATGGATCAAGTCAATTGATTTCTCCAAATTGCCCCATATAGAGTGTGTATGCATGCGTGTCTGTGTAAGTGAGTATGTGCCCAGCTATAGATTGGCGCCCTGTCCGCGACCCTAATATAGGAAAAGCGGAAGATAATGAATGAATGAAAAGGATTCTTGGGCATTTTGAATCGATTCCAAATCGCCTGGACTACGAATCGCGATTCATTGAAGAAACGATTTTTTTCGAGCAGCTGCTCAGAATGCTCTTAATGGTTCCTCTATAGAATGTGGTGAGGATGGGAGGTGGGCGATGTGCCTTCCTCAGCCTTCGTAGACTTCTCCTCTCGCACATTGGGGTTCTTTCAAGGGAGTAAATCAGGAGATTCATTAAGGAGGAGACACAATAGATGCTTTTCATTAAGTACTAGTCTAAAGCTAGTCTGGGTTTCCTGTGAGACCTGTCTGAACTGCAGATAAGGTTTTCGTCTCAAGCAGCTCCAAATGAAAAGCACATAGCATCCCCTTTAACAGCTTTATGATTTATACCTCCTTTGACATGCAGATGTTTTTATAACAGCTGGTTTATCTGCAGACTGGGATTCGAACTTAGGGCGGCACGGTGGCTTAGTGGTAAACAAGTTCTCCTCTCAGCACTACGGATTCCCGTTTCAAATCCCAATCTGGGTGGAGTTTCCATGTTTGCCCCGTGTCCGTGTGGGTTTCCTCCGGGTTCTCCGGTTTCCTCCCACAGTCAAAAAACATGGATTAAGGTCAATTGAATTCTCCAATTTGCCCCATAGAGAGTGAGTTTGTGTGCGTCTCTGTGTGAGTGAGTGTGTGTGTCAAGCAATAGATAGGCGTCCTGTCCTGGGTGTACCTGCCCAGCACCTGAAACGATCTCCCCTGGATGGACATGGGGAAACCCCCCCCCCCCACACACACACACACACCTAATAGAGGATAAAGCGGAAGATAGTGGATGGATGGATGGATTAGAACTTAGACATATTAGACATTCGAGCTGGCGAATAGGAAGCAATCAGTCAGGTTATTATAAACTGCAAAACAATAAAGGGTGACATGGTGGCTTAGGTTCCCGTTTCGAATCCCAATCAGGGTGGGTGGACTTTCCATGTTCTCCCCGTGTCCATGTGGGTTTTTCTCCAGGTTCTTCGGTTTCCTTTCACAATCCAAAAACATGGATTCAAGGTGAATTGAGTACTCTAAATTGCCCCTATCCACCCATCCATCCATTATCTTCCGCTTTATCCTCTACTAGTGGCACGGGGAGGGGGGTTCCCCATGTCCATCCAGGGAAGAACGTTTCGGGCGCTGGGCAGATGCACCCAGGACACGGTGCCAATCTATCGCTGGGCACATACTCACGCTATATGGGGCAATTTGGAGAATTCAATTGACCTTGATTTTGGACTGTGGTGGGAAACCGTAGAACCCGGAGGAACCCCAAGCGGACACGGGGAGAACATGGAAACTCCACCCAAATTTGCATTCGAACCGGAAATCCCAAACGCTGAGAGGCAAACATGCTAGCCACTAAACCACTGTGCCGCGTTGCCCCTATCTAAATTGCCCCAATATATTTTGTGTGTTTCAGTGAGTGTGATCTGGGTTTAGTTTCCATGTTTTCCATGTTCTCCCCATGTCCATGTGGGTTTTTTCCGGGTTCTCCGGTTTCCACCCACAGTCCAAAAACATGGATTTAACGTGAATTGGCTGCTCTAAATTGCCCCTATGTAAATTGCCCCAATATACAGTACTTTGTGTGTGTGTGTTTGGGTGTCAGTGAGAGTGTACCCAGTGATGGAATCCTAATATGGGTTTAGTTTCCATGTTTTCCATGTCCTCCCCGTGTCTGTATGGGTTTTTGTCTGGGTTCTCCAGATTCCTCCCACAGTCCAAAAACATGTATTTAAGGTGAATCGGCTGCTGTAAATTGCCTCTGTCTAAATTGCCCCATATAATTTATGTGTGTGTCAGTGAGTGCGTGCCCAGTGATGGAATCCTGATCTGGGTGGAGTTTCCATGTTCTCCCCAGAGCTGAGAGGTGAACATGCTAACCACTAAGCCACTGTGCCGCCTGGTCCGAAACCCATCCATCCATCCATTATCTTCCGCTTTATCCTCTATTAGGGTCGCGGGGGTGTTCCCCATGCCCATCCAGGGGAGAACGTTTTGGGCGCTGGGGACATACACCCAGGACAGGGCGCCAATCTATCGCTGGGCACACACTCACTCCCACAAACACACTCTATATGGGGCAATTTGGAGAACTCAATTGACTTGATCCATGTTTTTGGACTGTGGGAGGAAACCGGAGAACCCGGAGGAAACCCACACGGACACGGGGAGAACATGGAAACTCCACCCAAATTGGGATTCGAACCCGGGAATCCCTAGTGCTGAGAGGAGAACATGCTAAACCACTAAGCCACGCTGGTCCAAAACCTTCCGTGATATTTAGTTTAGTTATCACTAACTTTCCAGTGTAATCTCATTGTTACGTCATTCTTTTAAAAAGTATGTACCCATCCAGATGAGAAAAGCATGTGCAGGCGTGCGGTCTGCTTCAGAGGTAAGTAATTGCCTCCTGGTTTAAAGGAGGAAAGCATCCAGCCATGAGATAAACGCATGGGACCCAGAGGACCGATGCTGCGGAGACTGCATTTCCAATAAACTAGTTGAAGATGCAGTGGCGGCACGGTGGATTAGTGGGCGCTGGGCAGATACACCCAGGACAGGGCGCCAATCTATCTCTATGCACTCACTCACACACACACGTTATATAAGGGCAATTAATATAGGGCTAATTTCGAGTCATCTTGAATCCATGTTTTTGGACTATGGGAGGAAACTTGGAGGAAACCCATATGGACACGGGGAGAACATGGAAACTCCACCCAGATTGGGATTCAAGCCTGGATAAGCTAACCACTACACCACCGCCACCGTCATTAAGTAAACCAGGTCACCTAATGTTCGGAGATCCAGGTTTGAATCCCGATCTGGGTGGAGTTTCCATGTTCTCCCCGTGTCCGCATGGGTTTTCTCCGGGTTCTCCAGTTTGCTCCCATAGTCCAAAAACATGGATCAAGTCAATTGAATTCTCCAAAATTGCCCCATATAGAGTGTGTTTGTGTGAGTGAGTGTGTGCCCAGCGATAGATTGGCGCCCTGTGGAAAAAAGTGGAAGATAAAGTGGAAAGTTAACATTCATTCATTCATTCATTATCTTCTGCTTGATCCTCTTCTAGAGTCGACGGGTGGAGGGTTCCCCATGCCCATCCAGTGGAGAACGTTTTGGGCACTGGTAAAATACACCCAGGACAGGTCGGCAATCTATCTCTTGGCACACAAACACACACTATATGGGGCAATTTTGAGCATTCAATTTACATAAAGGGTGGCACGGTGGTTTAGTGTTTAGCATGTTTGCCTCTCAGGAATGGGGATCCAGGTTCGAATCTCAATCTGGGTGACGTTTCCATGTTCTCCCCGTGTCCACGTGGGTTTCCTCTGGGTTCTCCGGTTTTCTTTCACAGTCCAAAAACATGGATTCAAGGTCAATTCAATGCTTTAAATTGCCATATAAAAAGTGTGTTCATGTCTCTGTGAGTGAGTGAGTGTGTGCCCAACGATAGATTGGCACCCTGTTCTGGGTGTATCTGCCCAGCGGCCGAAATGTTCTCCCCTGGATGATTTGAACCTGGATCCCCAGTGCTGAGAGTTGGACGTGCTAACCACTATGCCACTGTGCCACCCAGTGGTAACTTAATGAACTAAAAAGTGAAGTAAACTATATAAACCAATTTGTTGTGATGTAATAATACTGCTTGTGCTCTGCTCTTATATAATCATAATAATCATCATGCTAGAAATATATAGTCCTGTGTGTGTGTGTGTGTGTGTGTGTGTGTGTGTGTGTGTGTGTGTATAGGGCTACACACACACACGCACACAAGGTGGGCTGGGCATGAGAGAGACAGGAGGCGGGAGAGAGTGGGATAGAGACAATATCACACTCTCCATGTCGAACCTCTTTCTTTGTTTTTCTGTCTCTATTTATTCAACCGAAATCTGCAACTCGCGCCAGAATAGCCGAAATGCATTTCCGATGAATCCCAAATGACCTCCTCTTCACTCCATTTCACAGGGTAATGTGTGTTTGTGTGTGTTGCTACAGTGTTTTCTCAATAAATGCAGCGGGAAGAACATGTTCTGAAGTAGAATGCCATTTGTGTCTCTGGATATTTTTTACAATTTAATTTTTGGCAAATGCATGTTTGGGGTTGGAGGGGCATCTCAGGTCAATATCTTCCAATTAATCCTATACTAGGGCCGGGCTTCTCATGCCCATCTGGTGGAGAACACCCCGGACTCACCCGGGACAGTGCGTCAACCCATCGCCGGGCTCACACTCCCTCACACAAACATAAAACTATATTAGAGCAATTTAAATAGGGGCATTTCACTTTGAATACATGTTATTAGAAGGTGGAAGGAAATGAGAGAACCTGGAGGAAACCCACGGGGACTCGGGGAGAACATGGAAACTCCAACCAGATTGGGATTCCAACCTGGGTCGAAAGTTCTGCGAGGCAGACACCACTAAGCCACCATTCCACCCTCTCATCTCATTATTAACTGCTAAGTCCTATATTAGGTTCACGAGGGGGTTGCCCAGGCCCATCCAGAGGAGAACAACGTGGGCACACACAGATACACCCAGGACAGGGTGCCAATCTATCGCTAGGCACTTACTCACTCACTCACACAGACACACATACAAACACACTCTATATGGGGCATATTTGGAACATGCAATTAACCTTACATTCATCCATTCATTATTTTCCGCTTTATCCTCCACTAGGGTCGCGGGGGGGGGGGTTTCCACAGGGGGTTTCTAATGCCCATTCAGGGGAGAAGGTTTCGGGCGCTGGGCAGATACACCCAGCACACAGGGCACACTTACTCACACAGACACAAATAAAAACACACTCTATATGGGGCAATTTGGAGCGCGCAATTAACCTGAAGTTTTTTTTTAGACTGTGGGAAAAAAGCCTGTGAACCTGTTGAAAACTCACGAGGACAGGGGAGAACATGAAAACTCCACCCAGATTGGGATTGGAACCTGGACTCTCCAGCGCTGAGAGGCGAAGGTGCTAACCACTAAGGTAATTTCAAATGAGGCTATTTAGGGCAGCTGATTCATCTTGAATCCATGTTTTTGGACTAGTGGGAGGAAACCTGGGAACCCGGAGGAAACCCACACAGACACACGGAGAATTGGGCGATGACCGTGATAACAACTAAGCCACCGTGCTGCCCTAGTTCACAGTATTTCCATCCATCTATTATCTTCCGCTTTATCCTCTATTAGGGTCGCCGGGGGGAGGGGGGGTTCCCCATGCCCATCCAGAGGAGAACGTCTCGGGCGCTGGGCAGATACACCCAGGACAGGGCGCCAATCTATCGCTGGGCACACACTCACTCATACAGACACACTCTATATGGGGCAATTTGAAGAATTCAATTGACTTGCTACATGTTTTTGGACTGTGGGAGGAAACCGGAGAACCCTAAGGAAACCCACGCAGACACGGGGAGAACATGGAAACTCCACCCAGATTGGGATTCAAATCAGGAATCCCTAGCGCTGAGAGGCGAACGTGCTAACCACTAAGCCACCGTGCCGCCCTGTTCACAGTACTTTTAATTCATTCATTCATTATCTCCCGCTTTATCCTCTATTAGGGTCGCGGTGGGGTTCCCCATGCCCATCCAGGGGAGAACATCTCAGGCGCTGGGCAGATACACCCAGGACAGGGCGCCAATCCATCGCTGGGCACACACTCACACAGACACACTCTTTATGGGGCTATTTTGAGAATTCAATTGACTTGATCCATGTTTTTGGACTGTGGGAGGAAACCGGAGAACCCGGAGGAAACCCACGCAGACACGGGGAGAACATAGAACCTCCACCCAGATGGGGATTCAAACCAGGAATCCCTAGCGCTGAGAGGCGAACGTGCTAACCACTCAGCCACCGTGCCGCCTTGTACTTTTAATTAAAATAAAAATTTCCTGAAATCATTTAGGACGGTTAGTTTTAGATATTAAGCTGAAAAAGTGATTAGTGTTTAATATAACAACACGTTAGAAACAGAAACATGTCAAATATCTTATTCACTGAACAGTAGACCTGATAAACAGACTGTGTTGTGTTTCAAAGTGAACAACAGCGCCATCTGTAGGAATAACAACCGAAGTGCAGGTCAGACTGCCACAAAATACAGATACTTTCCGGTCCACATCAAATAATGCACAAATGTTTTAATAGTGGCTTTGTAGTTGTTGTTGAACAGTTTGATTTATTCTCCATTTGGACAGCTTTCAGAACCCCTCCAATGAGCTTACAAGTCACTCACACAGACACACACACTGTACAGGGACAATTTAGAGCAGTCAATTTACTTCGAATAAATGTTTTTGGACTGTGGGAGTTAGGGGGATCTGTTGTCCCACCCAGGGGAGAACGTTTTGGCTTCTTGACAGATACACCCAGGACAGGGCGCCAATCTATCACTGGGCACAAACTCACTCACACAAATACAATCTATATGGGGCAATTTGGAGAACTCAATTGACCTTGATCAATGTTTTTGGACTGGGAGAGGAAACAGGACAACCCGGAGGAAACCCACGCAGAAACCCATGGGGAGAACATGAAAAGAATGAAAATAAAATAAAATAAAAATATGCGGCACGGTGGCTTAGTGGTTAGCACGTTCGCCTCTCAGCGCTAGGGATTCCCGGATCAAATCCTATCAGGGTGGAGTTTCCATGTTCTCCCCGTGTCTGCGTGGGTTTCCCTTGGGTTCTCCGGTTTCCTCCCACAGTCCAAAAACATGGATCAAGTCAATTGAATTTTCCAAATTGCCCCATATAGTGTGTGTCTGTGTGAGTGAGTGTGTGCCCAGCGATGGATTGGCGCCCTCTCCTGGGTGTATCTGCCCAGCGCCCGAGATGTTCTCCCCTGGATGGTCATAGGGGAACCCCACCGCGACCCTAATAGAGGATAAAGCAGAAGATAATGAATGAATGAAAAAAATAAAATAAATCAATAAAAATAAAATTATATATATATATATATATATATATATATATATATATATATAGGTATATATGTAAAAAGGTATATAAAACAAAAAAATATATATATTGAACTTTATTTTTATTGATTTCTTTTTTTTTATTATTAATTTCCTTGCGCTTGTCCCATGCCTAGGTCATTGTATTGTGACTTTTATCTAATGCCTTGCGCTCTCGATTGTAAGGGGCTCTTACGAGCGAGCTTATCAAATCGGCGCTTATTGCAGTAAGCCTCGCTTAAGCTCGCCCATGCGACCTGCTCTCGCTAAGTCAAGCCAGGCTTTTGTAATCGACGCTCAATGCGCGCGCACGAAGTCTCTGAACGGCCGCGGTAATCGCTAAAAGGTGCAAAACTATGTCGAAAGATTCGAAGCATCGCGCTGCTTTCTCCTCTCCTGCCGAACAGGAGTCGATTATTCGTCTTTACGATGACTATAAAGACATAATCACGAGGAAAGGCAACACGTCAGCTATTAATAAAGCCAGAGAAGCTGCCTGGCAAAATGTGGCAGACAGATTAAATGCGTGAGGATATCATTTAATCAATTCTTTAGCATTTCAAAAGTTAGAGTAAATTAATAAATTAATAATAATAATAGGGGCGGCACGGTGGCTTAGTGGTTAGCATGTTCTCCTCTCAGCGCTAGGGATTCCCGGTTCGAATCCCCATCTGGGTGAGGTTTCCATGTTCTCCCCGTGTCTGCATGGGTTTCATCCGGGTTTTCTGGTTTCCTCCCACAGTCCAAAAACATGGATCAAGTCAATTGAGTTTTCCAAATTGCCCCATATAGAGTGTGCATGTGTGACTGAGTTTGTGCCCAGCGATAGATTGGCACCCTGTCCTGGGTGTATCTGCCCAGCGCCCGAGACGTTCTCCTCTGGGCATGGGGAACCCCACCGCGACCCTAATAGAGGATATAGTGGAAGATAATGAATGAATGAATGAATAATAATAATAATAATAATAATAATAATAACAATTAATCATATCCTGATTTAGTAGCAACTTGAGGGGAGTGAAAAGAACGTGGCAGCAGGTCAAGATTAAACATAAAAACATATTGCAGAATGGTAAGTGTACGTCCAGTTGATTAGCTACAGAAGCCTTAATTATTTTAAGTATATTTAAGTCGGTATACAAGGTATGTTTTAGGGACCAGAGAAGTGGCAGGACAGTTCTATCAACACACCTGACATATATCCATCTTCCACATTATCCTGTACTAGGGTCACGGGAGGGAGATTATCGTTAGAGTTAGTGTTAATGTTGCGTACCGGAGATGTTTATGGGACATTTATATAAATATAGATAAAATCTACTAAATATTTTAATATTCAAAATATTTTAGCAACCAGAAATAAAACCACTAATGCTGGTGGGGGTGGTGGTGCTGGTGGTGCACTTCATGTAGTAGCCCTGTGTAGACCTGTGTTAAAGCAGAACAGCGGACCCATCATTGTAGAAATAAAGTGAGGAGCATCAGCTGATCCTTTTCTTTCCCATGAAGCAAAGCTGTATGTTAAAGGTAGGTTTAGATGTTTCTAAGATTTGACATTTTAGTTCTTAAAGGCTGCATCGTAGAGTTATTGTACTTAATGGGTAGTGATGGGTGGATGAAACCTCTCTGAAGATTCAAGATTCAAAGCTCTATTGTCACATGCACATATAGAAACATGTTTCCCTGTGCAATGAAATTCTTACTTTGCCGTCCGCCCTGGATGAGTAAGAAAAAGTAAATATAATAATAATAATAATAATAATAATAATGGGCGGCACGGTGGCTTAGTGGTTAGCACATTCGCCTCTCAGCGCTAGGGATTCCCGGTTCGAATCCCCATCTGGGTGGAGTTTCCATGTTCTCCCCGTGTCTGCGTGGGTTTCCTCCGGGTTCTCCGGTTTCCTCCCACAGTCCAAAAACATGGATCAAGTTAATTGAATTCTCAAAATTGCCCCATTTAGAGTGTGTCTGTGTAAGTGAGTGTTTGCCTAGCGATGGATTGGCGCCCTGTCCTGGGTCTATCTGCCCAGCGCCCGAGACGTTCTCCCCTGGATGGGCATGGGGAACCCCACCGCGACCCTAATAGAGGATAAGCGGAAGATAATGAATGAATGAATGAATGAATAATAATAATAATAATAATAATAATAATAATAATAATAATAATAATAATATAAAAAACACACACACTCTATGTACGTATTGTAAGGAAGAAAAAACGATTTACATTATATTACAGTAGTCCGGTGGGGGGGGGGCTCAGATGTTCATGAGTCTAATGGCCTTTTGACATAGTGACATCTGGTGGCTGATGTCAATTATTACAGCCTGAACTTTTCCACGAAGCAAATGCTTTATCCTCTACTAGGGTCGCAGGGGGGCTCCCCATGACCATCCAAGGGAGAACATTCCGGACACTCACTCACAAACACACGATTCAATTGACCTTGATCCATGTTTTTGGACTGTGGGAGGAAACGGGAGAACCCGGAGGAAGCTCATGCGAACACGGGAACATATTTTAACCCACCATGCAGTGAAACACACACACTGGGTAAAATTTAAGTAATTCATTTATAGAGCGTTTTTTTTACAATAGTACATTGTCACAAAGCAGCTTTACAGAGTAATAAGCCTTTAAACCCCCGAAGAGCAAGCCGAAGCAACAGTGGCAAGATAAAACTCCATGTTATGTTGTTATTTTAAGGAAGAAACCTTGTGAGAACTTAGACTCAGTGGGGGACTCATCCTCCTTGTGCGGTTGGGCAGCATCAACAGTGTAGGACAGCCATGTACAGATTGTGTGGTGATCAGGTGACCTGTATTTAACAATTGAAAACTATATGAGTCCATTGAGGACGTCCTGCAGGACTGCCAGTCCAATAGAAATCCAGGTTCCATCCAGTAATCATCGTAGTTGCAGTTCTTCAGCAGAACCAGAGCTGACGACACCTCCAGGAGGAAACCCACATGCACACGAGGAGAACATGGCAACTCCAAGATTGGGATTCGAACCTGGAATCCCTAGTGCTGAGAGGAGAACATGCTAACCACTAAACCACCGTGCCACCCTAGTTTATTTATATAGCACTTTTTAAGCACTTTTTACAATAGTATATTTACAGTGATTATAAACCCCAATAGTTCCCCTTGATATGTTCCCAATAGCGTCTCTCAGCACTAGGGACTCCCGGTTCGAATCCCAATCTGGGTGGAGTTTCCATGTTCTCCCCATGTCTGTGTGGGTTTCCTCCGGGTTCTCCGGTTTCCTCCCACAGTCCGAAAACATAGATCAAGTCAATTCATTCATTCATTATCTCCTGCTTATCCTCTATTAGGGTCGCGGTGGGGTTCCCCATGCCTATCCAGGGGAGAACGTCTCGGGCGCTTGGCAGATACACCCAGGACAGGGCGCCAATCTATCACTGGGCACACACTCACTCACACAGACACACTCTACAGGGGGCAATTTTCAGAATTCAATTAACTTGATCCATGTTTTTGGACTGTGGGAGGAAACCGGAGAACCCGGAGGAAACCCACGCAGACACGGGGAGAACATGGAAACTCCACCCAGATGGGGATTCGAACTGGGAATCCCTAGCGCTGAGAGGCGAATGTGCTAACCACTAAGCCACAGTGGATCAAGTCAATCGAGTTTTCCAAATTGCCCCATATAGAGTGTGTCTGTGTGAGTGTGTGCCCAGCGATAGATTGGCACTGGGTGTATCTGCCCAGCGCCCGAAATTTTCTCCCCTGGATGGGCATGGGGAACCCCCCCGCGACCCTAGTAGAGGATAAAGTGGAAGATAATGGATGGATGGATAAAAGGTATATTTTTCAATGTATTTGAACATGGTGTGTGTGGTGAAATACAAACCCATCTATGTACAACAGAGGTGTAGATTTTTCCAAACCAGACCATTTTTCCCAATGAGGCACACCTTTGAACCAGTCCCACCCATTTTCGCTGGTCCATCGAGGCATTTAAAGCTTTAAACGTCATAGTCCGGTAATAGTAGCTACTTTAATATAAGCTTTGGTACACTGTCGAATCAGCACGTGTCGGAAAAGTGAATCAAGCGTCACAACCTGTGAAGTGAATCAAAACCTTGGTGTAAATTACTTATTAATTAATTAAATGCTGTGCTTTATTATTAGCTCTAACTTTCTTCCTTGTCTGTGTCTTTTGAGGTGTGACCGGCTTCCTGGAGATCTTCATCCATGGCTCTGCTGACGAATACTGGACGGAACCTGAATATCAATTGGACTGGCAGTCCTGCAGGACGCCCCCTTAATGGACTCACATATAGTTTTCCAGTTTTTAGTTTTTCCATTTGTTTAATATCTGTACATGGCTGTCCTACATTGTTGTTGCTGCCTGGCCGCTCAAGGAGGATGAGTCCCCCACTGAGTCATGGTCCTCCCAAGGTTTCTTCCTTGAATAACAGGACATAACATAACATTTATCTTCATTGCAGTCCTGCCTTAAAAGGACCAGCTAACATCGTTTCAGTGATTGCTCCATTAACACAGGTGTGGGTGTTGATGAGGGCAGGGCTGGAGATCAATCTGTCATGATTAAGTAAGAATGACACCACTGGACACTTTAAAAGGAGGCTGGTGCTTGTCATCATTGCACGTGCAGTCATCATTGCACTGCACAAAAATGGCCTAACAGGGAAGAGTGTCGCAGCTAGAAAGATTGCACCTCAGTCAACAATCTATCGCATCATCAAGAACTTCAAGGAGAGAGGTTCCATTGTTGCCAAAAAGGCTCCAGGGCGCCCAATAAAGAGCAGCAAGCGCCAGGACCGTCTTATAAAAGTGTTTCAGCTGCGGGATCGGGCTACCAGCAGTGCAGAGCTTGCTTAGGAATGGCAGCAGGCAGGTGTGAGTGCATCTTACTCTTAGAGCAAGGCCTGGTCTCAAGGAGGGCAGCAAAGAAGCCACTTGTCTCCAGAAAAAACATCAGGGACAGACTAATATTCTGCAAAATTGTACAGGGAGTGGACTGCTGAGGACTGGGGTAAAGTCATTTTCTCTGATGAATCCCCTTTCCGATTGTTTGGGACATCTGGAAAACAGCTTATTCGGAGAAGATGAGGTGAGAGCTACCACCAATCTTGTCTCATGCCAACTGTAAAGCATCCTGAAACCATTCATGTGTGGGGTTGCTTCTCAGCCAAGGGAATTGGCTCTCTCACAGTCTTGCCTAAAAACACAGCCATAAATAAAGAATGGTACCAGAATGCCCTTCGAGAGAAACTTCTTCCAACCATCCAAGACCAGTTTGGTGATCAACAATACCTTTTCCAGCATGATGGAGCACCTTGCCATAAAGCAAAGGTGATAACTACATGGCTCAGGGAACAAAACATGGAGATTTTGGGTCCATGGCCTGGAAACTCCCCAGATCTTAATCCCATTGAGAACTTGTGGTCAATCATCAAGAGACAGGTGGACAAACAAAAACCTACACATTCTGACAAAATGCAAGCATTGATTATGCAAGAATGGACTGCTATCAGTCAGCATTTGGTCCAGAAGTTGAGAGCATGCCAGGGAGAATTGCAGAGGTCCTGAGCAAGAAGGGTCAACACTGCAAGTATTGACTTGCTGCATTAATTCATTCTAACTGTCAATAAAAGCTTTTGTTACTCATAATATGATTGCAATTATATTTCTGTATGTGATAAAAACATCTGACAAACGCGAGGGGGGGGGGTGTTCCCCATGCCCATCCAGGGGAGAACTTTTTGGGCGCTGTGCAGGTACACCCAGGACAGGGCACCAATCTATCGCTGGACACACACTCACACACTTTTTACAATAGTATATTGTCACAAAGCATCTTTACAGTGATTATAAACCCCAATAGTTCCTTGGTATAAGTTCCCAATAGCGCATCTCAGCGCTAGGGATTTCCAGTTCGAATCCCCATCAGTTTCCATGTTCTCCCACGTGGGTTTCCTCTCACAGTCCAAAAACATGGATCAAGGTCAATTGCATTTTCCAAATTGCTCCGTATAGAGTGTGTTTATGTGTGTGTCTGTGTGAGTGAGTTTGTGCCCAGCGATAGATTGACGAACTGTTCTGTCCTGGGTGTATCTGCCCAGTGCCCGAAACCCCCACTGTGACCCTAGTACAGGATAAAGCAGAAGATAATGGATGGATGGATAGTTCCTTAGGCGCCATGTGCAACGCTGCCCACTGCTCCCCACGTATGTGTTTTATCTCTGCACTTCAAGTTTAAGTAATTTAAAACTAAATCTAAAACTGCACCCGGGAAGCAACTGAAGTTACCTTGCTCAAGGGCACTTCAGCCATTGTACTCGGTGGGTCTGGAAATCGAACTAGGGACCTTCATGTTGCAAGGCTATTTCCTTAAGCACACGTCTACCACTGCCCCTGTAAGCAGTGAGGAGTGTGTCTGGGTATCTGTTAGTGTTCTGTCTAACTTTTGTTTAGTGATTTGCACTGTGTTTAAAGGAAAGGTAAGAACCAGGAAAAGACACTCAGTCCTCCTCGTCCGGAGAACACACCTCTACAAGAGAACGAGTGAGTTGTAGTCATGCAGTTCAATATAAATTTCAACATATACTTCTCAATCGTGACCATATGAGGGCATGGTAGATCAGTGGGTCGGTTCTTTGGCTCATTAAATAGTGTATCAACTCTGTTCTGACCCAACAGTTGACCCAACGTTCGAGAGACCCCGCCGTGTAGTGGTATTATTTTTTTATTTATATGTTTAAAGTGACGGTGGCTTAGTGGTTTACATGTTCGCCTCTCAGCGCTGGTTATCCAGGTTCAAATTCCAATCTAGGTGGAGTTTCCATGTTCTCCCCGTGTCCATGTGGGTTTCCTCTGGATTCTCCAGTTTCCTCCCACAGTCCAAAAAACATGGATGAAGATCAATTAAATGCTCCAAACTGCCCTATATAGAGTGTGTTTGTGTGCGTGTCTGTGTGAGTGAGTGTGTGCCCAGTGATAGATTGGCGCCCTGGTGTGTCTGCCCAGCGCCCGAGACGTTCTCCCCTGGATGGGCATGGGGAACCCCCCCCTAGGGACCCTAATAGAGGATAAAGCAGAAGATAATGGATGGATGGAAGTTACGGTGGCTTAGTGGTTAGCATGTTCGCCTCTCAGCGCTAGGGATTCCAGGTTCGAATCCCAATCCAGGTGGAGTTTCCATGTTTTCCCCGTATCCGCGTGGGTTTGCTCCGGGTTCTCCGGTTTCCTCCCACAGTCCAAAAACATGGATGAAGTCAATTGAGTTCTCCAAATTGCCCCATATAGAGTGTGTTTGTCTGTGTGAGTGTGTGTGTGTGTGCCCAGCAATATATTGGCATCCTGTCCTGGGTGTAGCTGCCCAGCGCCCGAAACGTTCTCCCCTGGATGGGCATGGGGAACCCCCCCCCCCCCCCGCACCCTAAAATAGGATAAAGCGAAAGATAATGGATGGATGGGCGGATGAATTGTGGAGTGATAAGAGGAAATATGGGGATAAAAGAATATTAAATGTATATAAATGTAAATTTCATTTTAGTACTGTTATTATAAATACTCGGTTATGTATTTTTTGTGATATAGAGTTTATATTAATGTATGATTGTGGATCAGTGAGATTAGACACTGTATTTCATTTTATAAGATTGAACCAATAAATTAAATGCATAACCTCAGTGAATAACAAACGTCATGTTTTCTGTAGATCGTAATATAACATGCTTTTATTATATAATTATTACATTTTAATAATAGTAACCTGCAATCCTAACTAATACTTCTGAATAGTTATTCTAGTTTATTCAATGTATAAAGATTTTATATGCAACAGCAGCAATTTATTGGATAGAACTGCAAATTGTTCCTCGATTTTGTTTCCCAGCCAGCGAGAATATGACATCACACGGCTTATCCAATAAAAGCGGTCCAGCTAGGCTATACTATAAACCGAGCAGGTTTGTATAAACATATATGTTGCTGTAGTAACTGAGTGAGGCTTAAGTCTAGCCTCTTTTGTGGATCCAAATTCAAGCAAAATAAACCAGCATGATTTTAAAAAGCCTGGCTTATTAAGTTAGCTCGCTTTACAGAATCAGCCCCAGGTTTGTCCTCACTTATATTTTGCTGTTCCAACTGATCAAGACTTAAGTATTAACCTCGTTTAGCAAAAACGAATTTAGGCAAAATAAGCCAGGCTTGTCTTGAAAATCCCGGCTTAAGACCCCATAGGCCCCAGGTTTGTTCAAATGTTTCCTGGAACCCAATTTAAGCTAACTAAGCCAGGCTCATCTTAAAAAGCCTGGCTTACTAAGTCAGCTTGCTTTGTGAAACTGGCACGAATTTATGCAAAATAAGCCAGGCTTGTCTTAAAAATCCCGGCTTATTAAGTTAGCTCGTTTTGTGGAATAGACCCCAGGTTTGTACAAATGTGTATGTTGCTGTAGTAACTGAACGAGGCCTCTTTGCTGCAACCCACGTTAAGCTAACTAAGCCAGGCTCATCTTAAAAAGCCTGGTTTACTAAGTCAGCTTGCTTTGTGGAACTGGCCCAAGGTTTGTAAAAATGTATATGTTGCTATAGTAACTGAGTGAGGCTTAAGTATAGCCTCTTTTATGGATCCAAATTCAAGCAAAATAAACCAGCCTCATTGTAAAAAGCCTGGCTTATTAAGTTAGCTCACTTTACAGAATCAGCCCCAGGTTTGTCCTCACTTATATTTTGCTGTTTCAACTGATCAAGACTTAAGTATTAACCTCGTTTAGGAAAAACGAATTTAGTCAAAATAAGCCAGGCTTGTCTTAAAAATCCCGGCTTAATAGACCCCAGGTTTATTCAACCGTATATGTAACTGAGTGAGGCTTAAGTCTATCCTCTTTTGGATCTAAATTCAAGCAAAATAAACCGGGCTCATTTAAAAAAAAGCCTGGTTCATGGAGTTAGCTCGCTTTGTTGAATAGCACCCAAGTTTGTACAAATGTATATGTTGCTGAAGTAACTGAGCGAGGCTTTTGTGGATCCAAATTTAAACAAAATAAGCCAGGTTTGACTTAAAAGCCTGGTTTATTAAGTTAGCTTACTTTGTAGAATGGGCCCTAGGTTTGTATAAACGTATATGTTGCCACTAAATGTGTCCTCTTTCCTGGAACCCAGTTTAAGCTAACTAAGCCAGGCTTGTCTTAAAAAGCCTGGCTTACTAAGTCAGCTTGCTTCGTGGAATTGGCCCAAGGTTTGTATAAAAGTATATGTTACTGAAGTAACTGAGCGAGGATAAGTCTAGCCTCTTTTGGATCCAAATTCAAACAAAATAAACCAGGCTCATTTAAAAAAGCCTGGCTTACTGAGTTAGCTCATTTCATGGAATAGAGTCATTTTACTCTCATCGTGTGAAATCCATTCTTGTGGTCAAATCCTTAACATTTAAAAAAACATAGTAAAATAAAAAAGGCAGTGTAAACAAAATAAACATAAATAAATGAATTATTTTTAAAAATATGAATAATATTATGGTGGCAGGGTGACTTAGTGGTTAGCACGTTTGCCTCTCAGCACTTCCTCCCACAGTCCAAAAACATGAATCAAGTCAATTGAGTTCTCCAAATTGCCCCATATAGAATGTGTCTGAGACCTGCCCTGGATGGGCATGGGGAACCCACCTGTGACCCTAATATAGGATAAAGCGGAAGATAATGGATGGATGGATGGATGGATGGAATGTTATGGTGGCACGGTGGCTTAGTGGTTAGCACGTTCGCCTCTCAGCACTAGGGATTCCCGGTTTCGAATCCCAGTCTGGGTGGAGTTTCCATGTTCTCCCCGTGTCCACGTAGGTTTCCTCCGGGTTCTCCGGTTTCCTCACACAGTCCAAAAACATGGATCAAGATCAATTGAATTCTCCAAATTGCCCCCTATAGAGGTGTGTGAGTTTGTGTGAGTGAGTGTGTGTCCAACGATAGATTGGCGCTCTGTCGTGGGTGTATCTGCCCAGCGCCCGAAACGTTCTCCCCTGGATGGGCATGAGGGAAACCCCCCACCCCCACCCCCACCCCCGCGACCCTAATAGAGGATTTGCTGACCTTTATTTAACCAGGCAAATCATTAAGAACAAATTCTTATTTACAATGACAGCCTGACAAAAAAAAAAAAAAAACATACAGCACACAAACAACACTATAATACAACAAAAACAACAATAACATTATAAGTGTATTTAGAAATCACTGCAGTTACAACATTCAGTAAAAACATTTGTAATAGCATCCTTAAAAGAGGACATGGGTATAAAATCAGTCATTTTTAATGATTTTTGCAAGGAGTTCCAGTCTCTGGCAGCCGCAGATTGAAATGAAGATAAACCAGAGACTGTGTTTGTTTTAGGGATGTTTAGTGTGATGAGTTGGGCAGTGCGAGTATTGTAAGCAGCTGATGGATAAAGCGGAAGATAATGGATGGATGAGTAATGTAATTAATACTAAATATTTCTATATTGTTTTTGTTTATTTGGAAGAAATAAGGGCGGCACGGTGGCTTAGTGGTTAGCACGTTCGCCTCTCAGCGCTAGGGATTCCCGGTTCGAATCCCCATCTGGGTGGAGTTTCCATGTTCTCCCCGTGTCTGCGTGGGTTTCCTCCGGGTTCTCCGGTTTCCTCCCACAGTCCAAAAACATGGATCAAGTTAATTGAATTCTCAAAATTGCCCCATATAGAGTGTGTGTCTGTGTGAGTGAGTGTGTGCCCAGCGATGGATTGGCGCCCTGTCCTGTGTCTATCTGCCCAGCGCCCCAGACGTTCTCCCCTGGATGGGCATGGGGAACCCCACCGCGACCCTAATAGAGGATAAGCGGGAGATAATGAATAAATGAATGGAGGAAATATGTGTGTGATTTGAATTTGATATAGATCGTCAGCATCACATATTTAATATTTAATACCTGTATTTTATTTGATGTATTTATTTTGCTTCAGGCAAAGATTCAGTTTACAGAAAGGAATCGACTCTATAGCTTCGGAGTTGTTCACTCTAGGTTGACTGTGTGCGTGCGGATCTTTTCGGTGTCGACTGCCACGCTTGGTTTGCTCAATGGGCGGGCGGTAACGTTAGCTACTGTCACTGGTCGGCGTCGTGTCATTGTTTTGATTTTGTACAGTAAATAGCAATACAGAAGAATAATCATGTCAGAAGAAAACGAGGGCACAAAGACTTTCGAGACAACGGAGGAGCAGAAGGTTAGTTTAAGTGTAAATGCTGAATATTCCAGAAAGTTCTGCGATACACACATCCTGCTGTTAGCCTCTTTAGCTACAGCTAACGCTTTCCCAGCAGGATAAACGAATTTTTGTTCGGAAATATTACTTTATTTCATTCAACATACGTGAAAATCCTTCGTGGGTTTATGTTTGTGTGTATCGTATATACATCTAATGTAAAAATGAAACAAATTTTTGTGAGTCGTGGGCTACAAACTGGGACGTGTCTTAAATGACTTTTAAGTCTTGCGCTAGGGCACTGCGTGTGGCCTCATGATTTCCACACCCGAACTAGTGCCCTACTTATACTATTCAAAGCCATTTGGGCTACAGCCAGCCTTACCCTTCTTTAACTAAAACGATTTGTAACTACTGAATACACCGAACAATATATATTTTAGAATTCAGTGTAATTGAATTTACATTTAAAATCGGTCTGACGGTTTAATTTGAGCCAGTCTTTTCTGGAAGCAGGATTTTCTGTCTTTATTAGTATTTAGTATTGGCTTTCCAGCTAAACATGCTTGGAAGAATGTTGTTTTCTAACATCCATCCATCCATTATCTTCCGCTTTCCCCATGCTCATCCAGGGGACAACGTTTGGGGCGCTGGGCAGATACACCCAGGACAGGGAGCCAATCCATCGCTGGGCACACACTCACTCACACAGACACACTCTATATGAGGCAATTTGGAGAACTCAATTGACTTGATCTATGTTTTCGGACTGTGGGAGGAAACCGGAGAACCTGGTGGAAACCCCATGCCCATCCAGGGGAAAACGTCTCGGGCGCTGGGCAGATAGACCCAGGACAGGGCGCCAATCCATCGCTGGGCACACACTCACTCACACAGACACACACTCTAAACAGGGCAATTTTTGAGAATTCAATTAACTTGATCCATGTTTTTGGACTGTGGGAGGAAACGGGAGAACCCGGAGGAAACCCACGCAGACACGGGGAGAACATGAAACTCCACCCAGATGGGGATTCGGACCGGGAATCCCTAGCGCTGAGAGGTGAACGTGCTAACCACATTTTTTTTATTTTTTTTTTATCATGTTAGAAAATAGGCAGCACGGTGGCTTAGTGGTTAGCATATTCTCCTCTCAGCGCTAGGGATTCCCGGTCCGAATCCCCATCTGGGTGGAGTTTCCATGTTCTCCCCGTGTCTGTGTGGGTTTCCTCCGGGTTCTCCGGTTTCCTCCCACAGTCCAAAAACATAAATCAAGTTAATTGAATTCTCAAAAATTGCCCCGTTTAGAGTGTGTCTGTGTGAGTGAGTGTGTGCCCAGCGATGGATTGGCGCCCTGTCCTGGGTCTATCTACCCAGCGCCCGAGACGTTCTCCCCTGGATGGGCATGGGGAACCCCACCGCGACCCTAATAGAGGATAAGCGGGAGATAATGAATGAATTTGGCTTAGTGGTTTGGCTTAGTGGTTACATGCTTATCTCACCGCTGGGTTCTCCAGTTTCCTCCACACAGTCCAAAAACATGGATTCAAGGTAAATTAAAAGCTCTGAAATTGCCCCAATATAAAATATGTGTGTTTGTCTGTGTGAGTGAGTGTGTGCCCATGCCCAGCAATAGATTGGTGCCCTGTACTGGGTGTATCTCCCTAGCACCCAAAACGTTCTCCCTTGGATGGGCATGGGCATCCCACATGACCTTAGTATAGGATTAAGAGGAAGGTAATGAATAAATGATTAAATAAATCTAACATGCACAGCAAAAATAATTGTATAGTGTGTATTGTTCTGTCGGGTCTAGATGGAAACTTTCTCCTCGCGGCATGTGCCATGCGTGCTTATAAAGGTCAGTAGACGGCGTCGCGTCAGGTGCGCTAAGCAATTTCACTGGCCCAAGCACCACTGTCACAATATATTATTTTTTAATCCATAAGCATGGTACTTCACAAACATTGACAGCTGCATAATGCGTATATTATTGCAAAATTATTACTGCTTTTCTGAAAAAAACTGGCTGTCTATGGGTTTTATTTAGATCTGAGAAATTACTTAAATCACAGAGCTGATTTTTTTTCTCTTCACAATATAATTAATCTCAAGTAATTCACAATTACTTTGATATAATACAAAACTGCTTTCCTCATGATCTCCCAGTTTTGCCTGGAGATCATGGTCAACTCCAAACAAAGAAAACAGTCATGGAATGTTTTCCATGCAACAGGGCAGTTTGTAAAATGGTGTACTCTTTTTTTTTTTTTTTTTTAAAAGGGGAAGCAGATTCATGTGCCTTTGACATGTCACAACAAATCAGTTGTGACAAAATTATTTATTTTGGAATTACTTCCACGTTTTAATCTGTAGTGTTTTATCACCTGAATCATTGTTTTGCTTTATGATCAGGTCTTATTTTACCAGTTGCATTGATTTATTAGTATTTTCTCAATTTTGTAAATACTCAGGTGAAGTTGTTTAAGCTTGAGTATTGAAGCAGCATCCAACAAAGGCTAACTCTTTGCCAGCAATGATAAGTCGTGGTTCACGACTTGTCAGAGACCGAGACACGGCCAGAAATCGCCTACTGCTTACTACATAGTGGAGGAAAGCTCAAGGCAAGATAAACCAGTACACAATAGACATCAGGCTTTAGGGGGAAATTAATAAACTCGTCATGTCCCAGTGATGGCTTAGTGGGTTAGCATGTTCGCCTCGCAGCGCTTGGGATTCCCGGATCGAATCCCCATCTGGGTGGAGTTTCCATGTTCTCCCCGTGTCTGCGTGGGTATTTTCCAGGTTCTCTGGTTTCCTTCCACAGTCCAAAAACATGGATCAAGTCAATTGAATTTTCCAAATTGTCCCATATAGAGTGTGTATGTGTGCGTGAGTGAGTGTGTGCCCAGCGATAGATTGGGGCCCTGTCCTGGGTGTATTTGGATGCCATTTTGATGTAAGCATCAATATCAAATCAAAGTTTATATGTCACATGCCCAATAATACGCAATACAACTTCCAGTGAAGTGTGAACAGTCATCTGAAGAATAAGAGGCTATTTCCATGTCACAAATTTAAAAAATGTTTAAAAAAATGTTTATGTATGTTTTAATCTAAATTGGGAGCGGTACGGTGGTTTAATGGTTACCACATTCACCACTCAGCACTGGGGCTCCAGGTTCGAATCCTAACCTTAAACTACGGCTGTAATGGCTTTGTGTCGCTCGGCGCAGTCCTGCTTCCGTAGGGTCTATGGAATTCTCTCTCCACTGCATGTGTTGTCCCAGCTTATAAAGCTGCACAGGCCATCAGACGGAGCCAGATCAGGTGCGCCAATCAATCTCGCAGATCTCCCAGCGCCACCGTGCCACCACAAGGGTAGTTAAATTCAAATGGAAACTCTGGATCAATTAAAAAGTCAAAAAGCAACGTCAAATTAAGATCCATCCATTATCTTCCGATTTATCCTCTACTAGGGTCGCGGTGGTGTGCCACATGACCCTCCAGGGGAGAACGTTTCGGGCGCTGGGCAGATACACCCAGGACAGGGTGCCAATCTATTGCTGGGCACTCACTCACTCACTCACTCACTCACACACACAGACACATACACACACACACTCTTTATGGGGCAATTTGAAAAATTCAGTTGACCTTCATCCATGTATTTAGACTGTGGGAGGAAACCGGAGAACCTGGAGGAAACCCACACAGACACGGGGAGAACATGGAAACTCCACCCAGATTTGGATTCGAACCGGAAATCCCTAGTGCTGAGAGGCGAATGTGCTAACCACTAAGCCACCGTGCCGCCCACGTCGAATTAAGATATAAAATGGAAATAAAAGAATGGAAATCAAGTTGAATTCCAAATCTAAATTGTGACACAGGAAAAAGGAAAAGAAAAAAATTATAAAGTTTCAAATGTAACTGAAAAAATGTCATGTACAGTGTTGGAAAAATGAGTGAGTAAAAAAAGTAAGTGAGAAATAAACTTCAATCATGCAATCAAGCTGATGAGGAACCCATCCATCCATCCATTATCTTCGCTTTATCCTATATTAGGGTCGCAGGGGGGGTTCCCCATGCCCATCCAGGGGAGAACGTTTCGGGCGCTGGGGTCATACACCCAGGACAGGACGCCAATCTATCACTGGGCACACTCTCACTCACACAGACACACTATATATGGGGCAATTTGGAGAACTCAATTGACTTGATCCATGTTTTTGGACTGTGGGAGGAAACCAGAGAACCCGGAGGAAACCCACACGGGCACGGGGAGAACATGGAAACTCCACCCAGATGGGGATTCAAACCGGAAATCCCTATTGCTGAGAGGCGAACGTACTAACCACTAAGCCACCCCTGATGAGGAACAAAAAATGTAATTAAGATTACAAAATACATTCACAAAATATTTCAATATTTCAATTAAATAGTGGAATTTTATAGTGGTGGTGTGACCTCTTGTCGATTGACACTTGTTATATAGCAGATGTGATGCTATGTAACCTGATGTTATACGGTTACTCGTAATCGCTTACTCAAAAAGCTATCAGCTTTACTAGTTAAACAGTCTTTACTAGATCAAAACTAGTTATCAGGTTAGAATCATTTCCTTAACACAAGGGTTTAAGCATTTTAAGGTTTTAAGTCTTTTATCATTTAAAGTTCATCATATCATAACAAGGTTCAGGGAGTCTGAGGAGGACGGTGAAGGTAGCCGTCACTGCAGAATCTGTTTGATCGTCAGCATATAGATGGTATTGCTCTAGCAACGGTCACCCTGCTGTGAACATAATCACCTGGGATCAGGGGTGCTTTGGAAAACCATCTGCTGTGTCTAAAGCTATACTGCCGACTACATAGTAGGCAAATGCTGTACAGTAGGTGAGAATGACTAATATGTCTGACTTGTGCACCAGGTGTTTATCAGTAGGTGATTTGTTCACAACCGAATGGGAAAAAGCACTTAGTGTCGATTAATTAATGTATTCAATCATTATCTTTCGCTTAATCCTTTTCTGGGGGGCTTCAGAAGATAAGCAGAAGATAATGGATGGATGATTGGATAGTTGTTGATGACATTAAATGCTTATTAGCTACTAGGCTACTTTATTATAAGTTAAAAATCTGGACCTTGGCCTAAAAAAATTTCCTCTAACCTAACTGAATTCTAATAAAATAGCCATGATATAGCTGGACTTTGTAGTTCTACAGGTATCTTCTATAGTCTATTTGTCCAGCGCTCTACGTACTTTTCTAGTTTGACGTACTTTTCCGCTTTAATATGTTCTTCGATAAAGAAGGGGGAATTAGGGTGGTGGTTGCTACTCAGTACTGCAGTGATGCCGACATGGTGGTGGTGTGTAAGTGTGTGTCGTGCTGACAAGACGAGTCCTTAGTACTCCAGTCAAAACATACAGGTGTCTGACCAACTCGTACCATCATCCAGCACCCTCGTACTTCCTGCTCTGTGAGGGGTTTAGATCATCAGAGAGTAAGAGGGTTAACAGAGGATGTAGATCAACAGATGTACTACAGAATGGAATTGTAGAACTACAAAGTCCATCTATATGATGAGGGGAGAAGCAATGAGCTGTACCTAATGAAATGGCACTGCAGGATTCAATTTTGGGGCGGGTGTTGTTTTCAGTCCTCTAAATCCTGCTGAACTTTATTCCATTTCAATAGGAAGTTGGGAGCGAGGTGATCTGTCCAGAGAGAGCTGAGGAGGCCAAGCTGAAGGCCAGATATCCAAACCTGCCAGCGAAAGCAGGAGGCTCGGATCTGCTCCGGAAAAGACTGCAAAAGGGGGTAAGTGCCTCGCACGCCCTCAGTTTTTTGTGTGCGTATGTATTTTTAGTGTTTCATTGTATGAAAAATTTTTGCAAAGAGGGCCAATTCGATTTCGTGAAGATGCCCGGGGAAGATAACCCAAAAGTAATAAAACAATTTCCATCATCCCAATTACCGTGTTTTCCAGACCATAAGGCGCACCGTACTATAAGGCGCAGTCTCAATTACGGACTCTATTTCTGTACGGTACTTATTCTGTACGGCAGCGTATTATAAGGCACTTGCTAAACCGTACGATCTACAAGAAAAGTAAAGGACGCAAAATGCTGATTTATAATTGAAGTTTATTCTACTACTTGACAGAACACACATTATTTTAATCACTCTTCTCCCACAAATCTATCAAAGTCCTCATCTTCAGTGTCTGAATAAAAAAGCTGCACTCCGGTGTTCCCTCTCATCAATGTCTGAGTCAGTCTCGTCGCCAGGCGGCTGTTCAGCAACGATGCCGGCTTTCGCAAAAGCTCAAACAACAGCTAGAGCAGAAACCTCAGCCCAGGCATCCACAACCCATTCACAGACGGTGGTGTAACTCGCCCGCTGTTGCCTCCCGAGTTTTACTAAACGTGTGTTCGCTGTCTATCATCCATCGCTCCCACGCCGCCCGCAACTATACTTTAAACGCCCTGTTTACACCAATGTCCAGTGGTCGGAGTTCTTTAGTTAATCCTCCCGGAATGACGCCAAGCTCCGAATGAATTTTCTTCACTTGGCTTTTTCAGCAGTGATGGTGATGTGTGGAAAAAAAAAACACCCGGTCGCGCAACAATACTTTTACAGATTTTGGAACTCAGTAAACGTATAGGGCGCACCGGATTATAAGTCCGGAAAATACGGTACCTTTATTTTTATTACCTTTATACCTTTACTGGGTGTAAACTCTAAAGACACAATTCTTATATGTCTGGAGAGTCAGATAACATTAAACAGGGTGTATAGAATGCCTTGAATTTAAGGTCATTTAAGGTTCATGTTGTCGTCAACACCTCTTAAAAAAAATCTGAAGTTGTGTCAAATGTATCTGTTTTCATCGCAGGCTAATGAGTAACAATCGAATGCCACTCCTCTGCTGCCACCTAGCTGCCTCTGGATATCTGATTATATGTCCACAACTCAGGCGGCACGGTGGCTTCGTGGTTAGCATGTTCTCCTCTCAGTACTAAGAATTCCGGGTTCAAATCCCAATCTGGGTGGAGTTTCCATGTTCTCCCTGTGTCCGCGTGGGTTTCTCCGGGTTCTCCGGTTTCCTCCGACAGTCCAAAAAACATGGATCAAGTCAATTAAATTCTCCAAATTGCCCCATATAGAGTGTGTATGTCTGTGTGAGTGAGTGTGTGCTCAGTGATGGATTGGCGCCCTGTCCTGGGTGTATCTGCCCAGCGCCTGGAACGTTCTCCATGCCTGTTGAATGATGAATAATAAACATCGTCCAACTGTTCAGAAAGTTTCTCCTCAGTATTTTACTGGAGGTCTGATTTATACTCATCCATCCATTATCTTCTGCTTTATCCTCTATTAGGGTCGCAGGGGTGTTCCCCATGTCCATCCAGGGGAGAACGTTTCGGGTGCTGGACAGATACACCAAGGACAGGGCGCCAATCTATCACTGGGCTATACTCGTTCAAGTAATTTATTTATATGGCGCTTTTTACAATAGTTCATTGTCACAAAGCAGTTTTACAGAGTTAAAAGCCTTTACACCCCCAAAGAGCAAGCTGAAGCAACAGTGGCAAGATAAAACTCCCTGTTATGTTATTTATGTTATGAGTAATGATGCAGTAGTACAATCCATGGCTTCTGATAGACACTTCTGTATATAGTTGCTGTTTGTTTACATACATTTATGTTAACCATAACTTCTGTTACAGATATAATAATTATTTCTATTGTATTCTTAACATTTGTTTTGTTTTGTATTTCTCTGTCATTCACTCCTCTTGCTCTCTTTTTTTTTTATTTCTCTCCCGTTCTGTCTTTATTGTTCTGTCTGTCTGTCTCTCTCTCTCTCTCTCTCTCTCTCTCTTTGTTATTGTCTTTTTCGTCTCTCTCGATCTCGTCTATTTTATCGATCCATTTTATTTTTCTGTCCCTCTGTCTTTCTCGTGGTCTCTCTCCCCCCTATTGTTTTATTTTTTTTATTTTTATTTTTTTTTGTCTCCTCATGTTTTTTTTCCGTCTCTTTCTCTCTCTCTCTCTCTCTCTCTCTCATCCTATGTTTTCGCCATTTAATCTATTAAAAATCTATTTAATTTTTTCTCTCCTTGTCGTATTTTTTGTCTCCTGTTCTGTCTCTCTCTTCCTCTCTCTCCCTCTCTCTCTCTCTCTCTCTCTCTCTCTCTCTCTCTCTCTCTCTCATGGTTCTTTTCCATCTCTCTCACTCTCTACTTTGGTGTTGTCACCGTTTTAAAATCTATTTTATCTTTCTGTCTCTCTCATGGTCCGTCTTTTAACTTTTTCTCTCATGTTTGTTTACCGTCTCTCTCTCTCTCTCTCTCTCTCTCTCTCTTTAATTGTCTTTTACTGTCTCTCTCAATCTCGTCTATTTTATCGATCTATTTGTTTTTGTTTTTTTTTGTCCCTCTGTCTTTCTCGTGGTTCCCCCCGCCCCCATTGCCTTTTTTTTTTTTTGTCTCTCCTTCTCGTTTTTTTTCCGTCTCTTGCTCTCATACTCATATGGTCTTTTTCTTTCTCTCTCTCATCCTATGTTGTCACCATTTCAAAATCTCTTAAATTTTTTCTCTCCTTGTCTTTCTTATTGGCTTTTTTGTCTCCTGTTCTTTCTCCTGTTCTCTTTCTCTCTGCTGGTCCTTTTCTGACTCTCTCGCTCTCTCTTTCGCTCCCTGCTTCCATCTCTATTGTCTATTTGTCTTTTTTGTGTTGTCTCTCTTATCCTCTGCTGTTGTCACACACTCAAACTTTCTCCTCTCATCTCTCTCTTTCAATGTTGGACTTTCTGACCCTCTCTGGTGGTCATTTTTTTGTCCCGATATTTTTCATTTTTGTTCTTTCTATTGTCTCAATCTGTCTCTTTTTTGTATTATTTTATCTTATTTTGTTCTCTTTTATTCCCTTTCTCACACTTTGTCTCTTCTGATCTGTCTCTCTGGTCTGGTCCTCACTCTCTTCACATCTCTTTTTCTTTTGTCTCCATTTCTATTGCCTTCTTCTCTCTCGCACATGTTTTCCTCTCACTTTGTATTTTTATGATTATTTTTTTTCTGTCTGTTTTATTGTCTCTTTTTCATTTTCTCTATTCGTGTGTCATACTCTTGGACTTTTTGTCATCTTCTGCTTCATCTGCCATTGCCTCTCACTCACTGCATCTTGGTCTTATCCGTTTCTTTATTTGTCTCCCTGCCTTCCTCCCTCTCTTCTCGTCTCTCTGTCATCCTGTCCGTAGCAAAAGTACTTCGACTCAGGCGACTACAACATGGCGAAAGCCAAAATCAAAAACAAGCAGCTCCCGGCGGCGCAGACGGAGAAGGCGGAGATCACCGGCGATCACATTCCCACCCCTCAGGACCTGCCTCAAAGGAAAACCTCTCTGGTGACCAGCAAGCTGGCCGGCTGACGGACGCTGCTCCCACCGGCGGCTCACTCTTCTCTCTCTCCTCCTTCCTCCTCGATAATCACAGCTCTTCTGTTCGTCTCCATCTCTTCTGTTTCTTTCCGTTTGACCTCCCATGTAAGAAATACACTGAAGCCAGAGGTGCCAGCTGTGGGCCTGAATAATCGGTAGTGATGCTGTATGGCAGTCTGTATGAAGATTTCTGTCTGTGCTGTAGAACTAGATGAAAGTATGTACATATTTGCACGTGTCAAGGAGGCGCCCGGTTTTAACGACTCAGTCGCAGCATCCCCGAGCTCGACAGATTGCCGGGGTGACGTTCCCGATTGAACGATGACCTCTGATTTCAGTCCCCGAGATGTTTGACCTCCCACTCTGTGTTTATCCCCGTTAACATTTAAGCTTTAAACCCCTGATGGACCACAATGCTGTTGCTAGTCCACAATAGACGCACGTGGCTGCCGTTGGCTCGTTGCCTCTGTCCGCAATCTGGCCTTAATCACGTTACGGTTGTAAAGCAGCAATCGTGAACCTGAAGGCTAACGGCCAACGTAAGGTAAACCGCCGCCGCATAAGCTTCTCACGAGGTCCTCTCGCTGGTTACCGAAGCCAAACACTACATCAGACATCTGTGTGTCGACTGCAGTCACTCCCGTGCCATTTGATTTGTAAATAAAATAGTTTTGCAAACCTCTGCTCTTTCCACTTCGTCCTTCACGTCGTCTTTATTGTTCTTTTCGATCTGGATTCAGTTCACTGCTCGTGTTTTGGTGTACTGGGGGTCACTTCTGGTTGCAAGACATGGGTCACAAACCTACCAGATGAGAGTCGCACATCAGCCATGGACAATGTGGACCATATTCGTCCATCCGTATATTATCTTCCGTCTTATCCTCCCTGTACTATGGTTGTGGGGGGTTCCCCATGCCCATCCACAGGAGAACGTCTCAGTCACTAGGCAGATACACCCAGGACAGGACACCAATCTATCGCTGGGCACACTCACAGAGATACATGTATGGGGCAATTTAGAGCATTCATCCATCCATTATCTTTGGCTTTATCCTCTACTAGGGTCGCGAGGGTGTTCCCCTTGCCCATCCAGAGGAGAAGGTTTCAGGTGCTGGGCAAATACACCCAGTACAGGGCACCAATCTGTCGCTGGGCACACTCACAAAGATGGGGCAATTTAGAGCGTTCATCTATCATCCATTATCTTTGGCTTTATCCTCTACTAGGGTCCTGGGGGGGTTCCCCATGCCCATCCAGCGGAGAATGTATCGGGCGCCGGGCAGATACACCCAGGACAGGCACCAGTCTATTGCTGGGCTCACACACACAAATTGGGGCGATTTAGAGCAATAAATTTACCTTAAATCCATGTTTTTCAACTCTGCCCTCCACTCCCTCAATCAAACACACTGTATATGTGACCTTTAATTTACCTTGAGGAGGTTAGCACATTCGCCTCTCAGCGCTGAGGATCCAAGTTTGAATTGCAATCTGGTTTCCATGTTCTCCGCGTGTCAGCATAGGATTCCAGAGGGTTCTCCGGTTTCCTCCCACAGTCCATAAACATGAATTCAAGGTAAACTGAATGTTCTACATTGCCCCTTATAGAGTGTGTCTGTGTGTCCTGCGTGTGTCTGCCCAGTGCCCTGAAATGTTCTCCCCTGGATGGGCACAGGGAACCCTCCCCGTGACCCTAGGAGAGGATTAAACGTAAGATAATTAATGAATTTACCTTGAATCTATGTTTTTAGACTGGAAACTGGAGAACCAAGATGAAGCCCACACAGACACGGAGAGAACACGGAAACTCCACCCACCTGGATCCCCAGAGCTGGGAGGCGAATGTCTCACTCGGACCATATACAGAGCCAGTCGAAAGTTTGCTGTCTATGTTCTCCACTAATTAAATAGATGGATTTTGTAGTTGGCGGCACGGTGGCTTAGTGGTTAGCATGTTCTCCTCTCAGCGCTAGGGTTTCCTGGTTCGAATCCCCATCTGGGTGGAGTTTCCATGTTCTCCCCTTGTCCTTGTGGGTTTCCTCCAGGTTCTCCGGTTTCCTCCCACAGTCCAAAAACATGAATCAAGTTAATTGAATTCTGAAAATTGCCCCCTGTAGAGTGTGTCTGTGTGAGTGAGTGTGTGCCCAGCGATGGATTGGCGCCCTGTCCTGGGTGTATCTGCCCAGTGCCCGAAACGTTCTCCCCTGGATGGGCATGGGGAACCCTGTGACCCTAATAGAGGATAAAGCAAAAGATGGATGGATGGATGGATTTTGTAGTTTTACAGTTACAGACTGTAGTAGATTTGTTTTTGTTAGCCCCCTGTTGGTTCTCTGTTCTCTATTGGTCAGGACCATCACAGAATATAATTTGGGTGGTGGTTCATAGTCAATTCTGCAGTGACACTGATGGTGTGAGGGGGGTTTTAGTGCAGCAGTGCTTCTGGAGTTTCATTTAAACACCTCACTGACACTGCTGGGATAGGAATAATGCACCAACCACATAATACCTGCTCTGTGGTGCTACTATTGGGGTTCTGACTTAGAACAGAGTATGGACTATGTATTTTAGTCCACAAGCAGATGGACTACAGTCTGTCATTGTAAAACTACAAAGTCCATCTTTACTAAGTGAAACTGATAACATGAGCAATTCGTGGAGGAACCTTTGGAACTATACAAGACCTTTATTTTGTAGCACGACCGCAGGGCCATTAATACAAGGTCTGATGTGTCTTACTGTAAACCTTAACTGCATCTGAAGTAACACACTACCCACTGCATACTACCTCATGGTGGAATTAAATCACCTGATTAAAGGAGTGGAGGGCACAGTTCAAAAACATGGATTTAAGCTAAAATTTATTGCTCTAAATTACCCCATTTTGTGTGTGTGAGTGAGTGAGCCCAGCAATAGACTGGTGCCCTGTCTTTTACCTAGAGGAGTGTAGCACAAGGCGGCACGGTGGCTTAGTGGTTAGCACGTTCGCCTCTCAGCGCTAGGGATTCCCGGTTCGAATCCCCATCTAGGTGGAGTTTTCATGTTCTCCCCGTGTCTGCGTGGGTTTCCTCCGGGTTCTCCGGTTTCCTCCCACAGTCCAAAAACATGGATCAAGTTAATTGAATTCTCAAAAATTGCCCCCTATAGAGTGTGTCTGTGTGAGTGAGTGTGTGCCCAGCTATGGATTGGCGCCCTGTCCTGGGTGTATCTGCCCAGCGCCCGAGACGTTTTCCCCTGGATGGGCATGGGGAACCCCACCGCGACCCTAATAGAGGATAAGCGGAAGATAATGAATGAATGAATGAGTGTAGCACATTCGCCTCTCAGCACTGAGGATCCAGATTTGAATTCCAATCTGGTGTCTATGTAGAGTGTTTGTGTGTCCTGGGTGTATCTACCCAGCGACTGAGACGTTCTCCTCTGGGTGGGCATGAGGAACACCACCGTGACCCTAGTAGGGGATTAAGCGGAAGATGATGGATGGAAAATTGCCCCATATAGTGTGTGTGTTTGTTTGAGTGAGTGTGTCCAGCGATAGACTGGTACCCTGTCTTGGGTGTATCTGCCCCGCGCCTGAAACGTTCTCCCCTGAATGGGAATTGGGAACCCTCCCGCGACCCTAGTAGAGGATCAGGCCGAAGATGATAGATAATAGATGAATGCACTAAATTGCCCCATATAGTTTGTGTTTGTTTGACCCTAATAGAGTATTAGGCAGAAGATGATGAAAAAATCAAGATAATAATATATCAGAAGTGGTTATGTTGAATATAAATATCAGGTTACAAAAAAACACTTTATCAAGTCAAATCTTTTTTAGGAATAAGTGTGTGTGTGTGTGTGTATATGTATGTATATGTATATATATATGTTGGGGGTGGGGGGTAAATGAACCCTGGCTGCCTCCAAAAGCATTTTATTGGAGATATTATGTGCCACGTGACTGATTGACACCAGCTGAGTAATCACCTCGGTTTGAGAGGTAACTGGATGCGTCACTGCAGTTCATACCTCTGATTTCCCCCCTAGTCTCAGAAAAGTTTTTTTACAAATTAAAAGTCCTTCCAACGTCTTAAAATTGGTTATTTAGTCATTTAGTTACGTCAATTAAGTCGCAGCCGTCTGTAAGCACACCCTAACCTCCCACAATCCATGCACAGTGGTATATATATATATATATATATATATATATATATATATATATATATATATATATATATATATATATATATATATATATATATATATATATATATAATACCAACTATATTTTGATTATTTCCGTATTTGTTTAATTGTATTGTACCGTTTTCGAATATCTTATTGGCTACGATACTTGAATTGTCCACCAGAGGGCCTAGACGTCTTTAAGCTTGCAACGTTCGTTAAAAAATTGCACTCACGTTTGTTTATCCATTCATCCATTCATTAATTAATTAATTCATTCATTATCTTCCGCTTAATCCTCTACTAGGGTCACAAGGGCGGGTGGGAACGTTTTGGGCAGATACACCCAGGACAGGGCGTCAATCGATTGCTGGGCAGACAAATTCACATAGACACACATACTATATGGGGCAATTTAGACACACGGACACGGAGAGAATATGGAATCTCCACCCAGATGGCAATCCATTGCTAGCTTTTTGTGTGAACTGTTTCTCTGCAGGGGCGGCACGGTGGCTTAGTGGTTAGCACGTTCGCCTCTCAGCGCTAGAGATTCCCGGTTCGAATCCCCATCTGGGTGGAGTTTCCATGTTCTCTCCCCGTGTCTGCGTGGGTTTCCTCCCACAGTCCAAGAATTCTCAAAATTGCCCCATATAGAGTGTGTCTGTGTGAGTGAGTGTGTGCCCAGCGATGGATTGGCGCCCTGTCCTGGGTCTATCTGCCCAGCGCCCGAGACGTTCTCCCCTGGATGGGCATGGGGAACCCCACCGTGACCCTAATAGAGGATAAGCGGAAGATAATGATTGAATAATGAATGAATGTTTTTCTGCAGGATTTAGGTCAGGAATCTGAGCTGGTCACTCCAGATCGCTCCTCTCCTTTATTTACTCCCTCTTCTTTCAGGGTAAGGTGTTTAGGTGGTTAAGCTAATAAGTGCACCAGAGTTTCAAAGTGGGCCTCTAATCCTAATTGCTTCAGAGGTACTGACCATGTGCTCTCATCATAAACATTAAATAATTAATTCATTAATTCATTCATTATATGTATATAGATTCATTATCTTCTGCTTAATCCTCTACCAGGATCGTGGAGGTTCCATATGCCGATCCAGGGAAGAACATTTCGGGCGCTAGGTGGATACACCCAGGACAGGACGCCAATCTATCACTGGACACGCACTCCCTCACACAAACACAAACGATATTCGGGGCAATTTTAGCTTTAATTTCTTTATTAATTGATTATTTTCTGTCTAATCCTGTACTACAGTTTGTGTGTGTTTGTGTGTGTGTGTGTGTGTGGGGGGGGGGGGGTTCAATTCAATTGACTTGATCCATGTTTTTGTACTGTGGGAAGAAACCAGAGAACCTGAAGAAAACCCACACGGACACGGGGAGAACATGGAGTCTCCACCCAGATTGGGATTCAAACCATGATCCACAGTACTGAAAGGAGAACATGCTAACCACGAAGCCCGTACCACCTTTCACCCCAAACCAGTCACTGCAAATTGGCTACAAGCGTCTGCAGAATGACGTCATGTAATATCCTGTGTGTGTGTGTGTATATATATATATATAGGGCGGCACGGTGGTTTAGTGGTTAGCACATTCGCCTCTCAGCGCTGGGGATTCCCGGTTCGAATCCCCATCTGGGTGGAGTTTCCATGTTCTCCCCGTGTCTGCGTGGGTTTCCTCCGGGTTCTCCGGTTTCCTCCCACAGTCCAAAAACATGGATCAAGTTAATTGAATTCTCAAAATTGCCCAATTTAGAGTGTGTATGTGTGAGTAAGTGTGTGCCCAGCGATGGATTGGCGCCCTGTCCTGGGTCTATCTGCCCAGCGCCCGAGACGTTCTCCCCTGGATG
>JAFMOD010001225.1:62462-82087 GCA_019802435.1 Corydoras maculifer
GGTATAAAGATGATTCACTGGGTTTATATTTGGTATAAAGATGAGACACTGGGTTTAGCTTTGGCGTAAAGATTCATCTGGATTAAATGTTGATCAGCCTTGTGTAGCTATTATTTTCTTATTTTACTTTCCTTTGGAGAAAAGTGTCTGCTAAATAATTAAATGTTAACGATTCGGAATCCTCGTATCAGGTGCTAATCACTTTATCATGCCCTGGATTTCTTTCTCCCTGATATCATATGTTCTACAAATCTATTAGAGGCCTTCCCATCCATCCATCCATCCATAACCTTCCGCTTCATCCTGAATTAGGGTCGCGGGTGGGGGGGGGTTCTCCATGCCCAACCAGGTGAGAACGTTTCGGGCACTGGGCAGAGACACCCAGGACAGGGCACCGTTCTATTGCTGGGCACACACTTACTTACACAGACACACTCTATATGGGGCAATTTGGAGAACTTAATTGACTTGATCCATGTTTTTGGACTGTGCGAGGAAACCAGAGAACCCGGAGGAAACCCACGTGGACACGGGGAGAACATGGAAACTCCACCCAGATGGGGATTCGAACCGGGAATTCCTAGCGCTGAGAGGAGAACATGCTAAACACTAAACCACCGTGCCACCCATTAGAGGCCTTTACATATATAGTAAATGTAATGTTTATAGGATTTTGACTAATATAACTAAAGTATTCTTGGTAGTTTTATAATTAACAATCATTTGTTTTGAAATGAGACGTCTATCAGACTTTTGTTTGGGCTCAGATGTCCACATGCTGCCTGCTGTATAGTGTATGATCTGTTAGCTTGGTTTGAAATTGCCCTCTGTCTCCATCTGATGAGGGAATGGTGTAGCCATGTTGATGTAACAGACTGCTTTTTATTTCCTCTCTCATGTGATGGCAAGACTTCTTGCTTCTGGGAAAGTTCAAGCAACATCCCTGTTACTCACAAGTACAACCCACAGGAGCCTCCCGAATGTCGGAGGAACTCGACACTTTAGTCAGATATTAAAACTTTTGTTGAACAAGAAACTGGGCCTCATATTAGATGTAAAACAGAACGTTATTTAAGATGAGCAACGATCTGGATTTTATGTTCCTGAAAGTAAGTTCTCGATTTTAATCACAGAGTTTGGTATAAAGATGATTCACAGGTTTAGGTTTGATGTTAAAGATGATCCATTGGGTTTAGGTTTGGTAAAAAGATGATCCACTTTGTTGAGGTTTAGTATAAATATGATATACTGGGTTTAAGTTTGATATGAAGATGATTCACTGGGTTTAGGTTTGCTATATTGATCATTTTCTGGGTTTATATTTGGTATTAAGATGATTCACAGGTTTAGGTTTGCTATAAAGATGATTCAATGGATTTGGGTTTGGTATGAAGATGATCCATTGGGTTTAGGTTTGCTGTAAAGATGATTCACTGTGTTTAGGTTTGCTGTAAAGATGACTTACTGGGTTTTGGTTTGGTATGAAGCTGATTCACTGTGTTTAGTTTTGCTGTAAAGATGACTCACTGGGTTTAGGTTTGGTATAAAGATGATTTACTGAGTTTAGGTTTGGTATAATGATGATTCACAGTTTTAGGTTTGCTATAAATATGACTCACTGGGTTTAGGTTTGATATGATGATTCATTGGCTTTAGGTTTGATATGTTGTTGATTTACTGGGTTTAGCTTTGGCGTAAAGATAAGGGTTTAGATTTGGTATATTGATGATTCACATGGTTAACGTTTGCTGTAAAGATGACTCACTTGGTTTAGGTTTGGTATGAAGATGATTCACTGTGTTTAGGTTTGATATAAAGATGATTCACTGGGTTTAGGTTTGGTATGAAGATGATTCACTGGGTTTAGGTTTGGTATGAAGATGATTCACTGGGTTTAGGTTTGGTGTAAAGATGATTCACTGGGTTTAGGTTTGGTATAAAGATGATTCACTGGGTTTAGGTTTGGTATATAGATGATTCACTGGGTTTAGGTTTGGTATAAAGATGATTCACTGGGTTTAGGTTTGGTATAAAGATGATTCACTGGGTTTAGGTTTAGTATAAAGATGATTCACTGGGTTTAGGTTTGCTGTAAAGATGATTCACTGGGTTTAGGCTTGGTCTGAACATGATTAACTGGGTTTAGGTTTGGTATAATGATAATTTTCTGGGTTTAAATTTGGTCCAGATCCTTCAGCTGAGCAGCAATAACAATCATCAGAGAGACACGATGTCATAATCAGAATATCATGTTGGTCCAATTAAAGCCAGTTCAGCATCATTTCCTTTGGACTCAGGCCAAAAGATGTGTACCAGTCCTTCAGAGCACACACTGACCTACGGTCCTCCCACTCTTACAGCACTAATCAGGGGGGCATGGTCTCTACTTTACAGAGCGCAGCATGCTTCACTGTTGGATGGATTCTAAAAGATTTATGGCCACATGTGACCATCTTGTGATCGGTCTGTTTTATCAGCTAGAGGAACTGTGATAAAAAATGTTGAGTCATCAACATCCCTGGTCATCCAATGTGAGGTCACTGAAAAGGTCATCTGTATCATATTGTGAGGGTTAAATTATCTGATATTGTATAAAATATATAATTGTGTAATCACATGCTAAAGAAATTGGATTTTTGCTTCTATATAAAGGAGTGTGGAAGCTCAGTGGTTGGTGTGTTGGGCTATTAATCCGTAGGTTGAGGGTTCAAATCCCATATTCACTGATATTACCAATGTGGGCCCTTGAGCAAGGCCTTTAACCCTTATTGCTTCGGAGGTGCTGTCCCTGTGTTCAGACCCTAGCCATCAACTTATATTAGGGATTTGGGTAAAAGCGTCTTCTAAAATGACCAACTATAAATTTAATTGACCCCGAAAACATTGTTTGGTGCCCCCTTGAGGAAAGTGTTGATCACAGGCTGGAAGCCACTTGATTCAAGGAGTTTTTGAACCCTATCTGATACGATGTTGTGATGTTTATTGCTATTTTACACTCCGCCAGTTTAAATAGCAATGCTGCTTGTGAATATATCTACACTCATGGGTGTGGCCATCTCAAAATAAGGTGTGTTCAGGTACATTTCGGGCATATTGCTATCTAGGCGATGGGACAGACAGACATCAACAATCATTGCTGTTTTGGCGGCGGAATGTCAACGCAGTCCTTTGATGACCGATCAACACTATAGTCACCTGGAACACTAAAAGGGAGGCACTGTAATCTGAAACACCTTTGAGATGGACAGAATATTCCAACACATTTGGTCTTTAGGTTGATAAACCATTGAGAAGAGAGTTTATTTTAGTGTAATGCCACGTACTTATATAGTTTTGAGCATACAAGCAATCACAGAGCGTTTGAAACTCTGGTAAGCATTATGGTCTCATGGTGCTCTGTCATGTGACTGTTCGACTCATGTTCTGTGGACTGTGGAGGAGGAATCTGCTGTCAGGGTCCGTAGTGTGTTTTAGTTTCATGAGTCCTGTTGTAAAATTATTAAATGAAGAGTGTGTGTGGAGTTAGTGCTAACAACTTTTGCTTGTTAACTTTGAGTGTAAATATGACGATGATGAATAAATATGAAGAAAGTTTGGTATAAAGATGATTCACTGGGGGCGGCACAGTGATTTAGTGGTTAGCACATTCGCCTCTCAGTGCTAGGGATTCCCGGTTCGAATCCCAATCTGGGTGGAGTTTCCATGTTCTCCCCGTGTCTGCGTGGGTTTCCTCAAAGTTCTCCGGTTTCCTCCCACAGTCCATAAACATGGATCAAGTCAATTGAATTCTCCAAATTGCCCCATATAGAGTGTGTGTGTGTGAGTGAGTGTGTGCCCAGCGATAGATTGGCGCCCTGTCCTGGGTGTATCTGCCCAGCGCCCGAGACGTTCTCCCCTGGATGGGCATGGGGAACCCCCCCGCGACCCTAATATAGGACAAAGCAGAAGATAATGGATAAATGGATGATTCACTAGGTTTAGGCTTGGTATAAAGATGATTCACTGGGTTTAGGTTAATCCTCCACTAGGGTTGCAGGGGGGGGGGTTCCCCATGTCCATATAGCTGAGAAAGTTTCGGGTGCCTGGCAGATACACCCAGGACAAGGCACCAAGTTAGAGCATTCAATTTATCTTAATCATGGGGAAGAACATGGAAACTCCACCCAGATTTGGATTAGAACATGACTCCTCTGCACTGAGAGACAATGTGCTAACCACTGTGCCGCCCTGCACATATTTATTCATTCATTCATTTCTTCATTATCTTCCGCTCTATCCTCTATTAGGGTCGCGGTGGGGTTCCCCATGACCATCAACAATCATGGCGCTGGGCAGATACACCCAGGACAGGGCGCCAATCCATCGCTGGGCACACACTCACTCACTCACACAAGCACACTCTATATGGGGAAATTTTGAGAATTCAGTTGACTTGATCCATGTTTTTGGACTATGGGAGGAAACCGGAGAACCCGGAGGAAACCCACGCAGACACGGGGAGAACATGGAAACTCCACCCAGATGGGAATTCGACCCGGGAATCCCTAGCGCTGAGAGGCGAACGTGCTAACCACTAAGCCACCGTGCCGCCTGCACACATTTACATAAAGCTAATATTAGCATCGTATGCTACACCTCTGCATCATCTTCTCTCTCTCTCTCTCTCTCTCTCTCTCACACACACACAGACAATCAATGTAATCTTATTACAGTCAGCTCTGTCCTCTTTATATCTCTGGTTGAGCTTCATCAAGTTCTTGTGACCAAATCCTATATTTATGGGTTCTAGTGAACTCTGAGCTCACAATCTGCTAGCTGAGTGCACTCTGAATGCTTTCAGTCATCAGAGACACAGAACATGATGTAACGAGCACTTTACTTACTTTCTGAGCATGGAACGAAACAGACGAGCATTCCAAACTGCCTCGCCCTCAGGTGATCGAACAGCTCAGTACAGTTTGTACTAACCCTCACGTGAAGGTTCACACTTTTCTCAAGTAGAGACAGAGACGCGGATAGTGAGAGGCGCAGAGAGTGAGATACTAGGAGAGTGAGACACATGGAGAATAAGAGGCGAGGAGAGTGAGAGACACAGAGGGTGAGAGAGAAGGAGATTGAGGGACAAGGAGAGTGAAAGACGAGGAGAGTGAGAGACACGGAGGGTGAGAGACGAGGAAAGTGAGAGAGGAGGAGAGTGAGAGACACGGAGGATTAGAGACATGGAGGGGGAGAGATGAGGAGAGTGAAAGAGGAGGAGAGTGAGAGATACGGAGGGTAAGAGACACGGAGGGGGAGAGACGAGGAGAGTGAGAGATACGGAGGGTGAGAGACACGGAGGGGGAGAGACGAGGAGAGTGAAAGAGGAGGAGAGTGAGACACATGGAGAATAAGAGGCGAGGAGAGTGAAAGACACAGAGGGTGAGAGAACAGGAGATTGAGGGACAAAGAGAGTGAAAGACGAGGAGATTGAGGGACAAGGAGAGTGAAATACGAGGAGAGTGAGAGACACGGAGGGTGAGAGAGGAGGATAGTGAGAGAGAAGGAGAGTGAGACACATGGATAATAAGAGGCGAGGAGAGTGAAAGACACGGAGGGTGAGAGAGAAGGAGATTGAGGGACAAGGAGAGTGAAAAACGAGGAGATTGAGGGACGAGGAGAGTGAAAAACGAGGAGAGTGAGAGACACGGCGGGTGAGAGACACGGCGGGTGAGAGACTAGGAGAGTGAGAGAGGAGGAGAGTGAGAGAAGCTGAGAGATGAGAGACACTGAGATTTGAGACGAGGAGAGTGAAAGACACCGAGAGTGAGAGACATGGAGAGTGAGGGAGACAGCTTAAGAGACACGGAGAGTGAGAGATGAGGAGAGTAAAAGAGACAGCATGAGAGATGAGGAGAGTGAGAGACACGGAGAGTGAGAAACATGGAGAGTGAGAAACATGGAGAGTGAGAGCCACAGATTTACAGACGAGGAGAGTGAGAGACACAGAGAGTGAGAGAGACGGAGAGTGAGAAACACGGAGAGTGAGAAACACGGAGAGTGAGAGATGAGGAGAGTAAAAGAGACAGCATGAGAGATGAGGAGAGTGAGCGACACGGAGAGTGAGCGACACGGAGAGTGAGAAACATGGAGAGTGATAAACATGGAGAGTGAGAAACATGGAGAGTGAGAGCCACAGATTTACAGACGAGGAGAGTGAGAGACACAGAGAGTGAGAGAGACGGAGAGTGAGAAACATGGAGAGTGAGAGCCACAGATTTACAGACGAGGAGAGTGAGAGACACAGAGAGTGAGAGAGACGGAGAGTGAGAAACACGGAGAGTGAGAGCCACAGATTTACAGACGAGGAGAGTGAGAGACACAGAGAGTGAGAGAGACGGAGAGTTAGAGACGCGAGCAATAAAGTGAAAGCTAGCGTATGAGGAGAAATAGAAGGAAGCATGGTGTATATGTAGAGAGGAAGTGTATATGAATTTAGTGTACAGTATATGAAGTTACAGAGTGAAGGCTAGTGATCAGGCCGTGAGAGAGTGAAATCTAGTGTATAGGGAGCAATTAAGTAAAGGGTAGTGTTTAGAGAGAGAGAAAGTGAAGCATGGTGTAAAGGAAGTAAAATCTCATTTACAGGGAGTGAGAGAGTGAAATCTAGTGTTTAATTGTGAGGAAGTGATGGCTAGTGTATAGGGACAAAGTAAAGGCTATTATTTAGGAAAAGAAAGAGTGAAATATAGTGTATAGGGAGTTAAATCTATTGTATAGGGAGCGAGGGTGTGAAACATGATTTATAGGGAGTGATATCTTGAGTATAGGGAGCGATAGAGAGAGTTATCACAAAGATGAGCATGTTGGTGCGAGCAGAGGGAGCAGATGTATTCACAGCAGTGTGTGTGTGTGTGTGTGTGTGTGTGTGTGTGTGTGTGAACAGTAGCGCCTCCATCCTTATGATGGACTGCTATTTTTACCCTCAGTTCTCATGTTCCCGCCTGTCTGTTGCTAGGAACTCGGTTCTGGTGCAGGTTCTCCCTCTGGATCCAGGATTCACACACACACACACACACACACACACACACACACACACACAGAGAATAAAAAAACAGATGATGATGGGGTTTCATTGTGAGGTGACTGATTCTGATCTAATTACCTGCCCTGATTTCTACAGTGTATCTACTCTAATAAACATTATTTAGTGTGATTAAAATATATAGAAATCATAAGTGTAATTAACATATTTGGTGATCATTAGTGCTATTGCCATATATAGTAATCATTAGTGTGATTAACAATAATGGAAATCATTAGTGTGATTTCCATATATAGTAATCATTAGTGGGATTACCATACATAGAAATCATTAGTGCTATTGCAATATATGGTAATTATTAGTGTGTTTGCCAAATATGGTAATCATTAGTGCCATTCCCGTATATGGTAATCGTCAGTGTGATTTCCATGTATAGTTATCATTAGTGTGATTACCATATATGGCTATAGCACTAATGATTTTTACATATATGGTAATTATTAGAATGATTGCCATATATAGTTATCATTAGTGTGATTACCATATACCAATGGCAATCACACTATTGCTATCTGATTTTTATCATTCCATTGTTATTTTCTGGCTTTCTTCTCCTGCAATTTTCGACCTATCGACATGGTTTTCGCAGGACACGTCCGGCATACTGATGCGACCACTGCTTGTATACCGCTAAGGAATCGGTCAAACCGTTCTCAAGATTTTCCTATTTTTCCGTACTATAAGTAACATTCAGGCAGCATTACGGTGATGTTTGCGCTCCCGTAACTCGGCAACTTTGGGACTATAAAGACTAAATTGGTTGGAGTCAGAGATGGCTTTGGTCAGACTGGTCTTGTTAAATTGCAGAATGATTGCACTCTTCACTCACTTCTCAAAGTTGGCTTAGTTCATTTCCTATGGGGAAAAATCAGGTTTTAAAATGGCATAACTTTTTTGAGCCACAAACACATATATATCATAAATATAACTTTAATATATCAACATTATATAACATATATATAACTTTAATATATCAACAGGGCGGCACGGTGGCTTAGTGGTTAGCACGTTCGCCTCTCAGCGCTAGGGATTCCCGGTTCGAATCCCCATCTGGGTGGAGTTTCCATGTTCTCCCTGTGTCTGCGTGGGTTTCCTCCAGGTTCTCCGGTTTCCTCCCACAGGATCAAGTCAATTGAATTCTCCAAATTGCCCCATGTAGTGTGTCTGTGTGAGTAAGTGTGTGCCCAGCGATGGATTGGTGCCCTGTCCAGGGTGTATCTACCCAGCGCCCGAAACGTTCTCCCCTGGATGGGCATGGGGAACCCCACTTCGACCCTAATACAGGTAAAAGTGGGAGATAATGAATGAATAATATATCAATGCTGTTTCAACTCTATACAACCCTATACACTAGATTTCACTCTCTCACTCTCTGTAAACAAGATTTAACTTCCTTTACACCATGCTTCACTTTTTCGCTCTCTAAACACTAAATTATTTTTTACAAGTCAACTTAATTGAGTGTAATGTTTTGGGCGCTGGGCAGATACACCCAGGACAGGGCGCCAATCTATCACTGAGCACACTCGTTCACGCACAAATACGCACACTATATGGGGCAATTAAGAGCATTTGATTGATCTTGAATCCATGTTTTTGTACTGTGGGAGAATACTGAAGAACCCGGAGGAAACCCACACGGACACGGGGAGAACATAGAAACTCCACCCAGATTGGGATTGGAACTTGGATCCCCAGCGCTAAGAGGAGAACATGCTAACCACTAAACCACCGTGCCTCCCTGGTCACCAGCCCACCTTTTTTTGTCAATATACATGCAGTAATTCATAAATAGTTTGTGATATCAGTGCCACTCAAATGACAAGTCAAACTGACCAATGATGTGACCACGGTTTATGGACATCTTATTACCTGACCACGCCCACTTTTTACTTTTCTACCTTGTTCACTGTAATGCTTTGATGTACGTATGCACTGTGTCTCCTACGTCCACGCTGCAATCACCCTCACGTTATATACAGGAAATTCACCTCTCTAGTTGTTGTAATTTATATATTTTTTTTTTTTATAATTATTATTCCGTAATAAATAGTGTAAATCTACATGTTGAATCCTAATCTAGGTGGAGTGTTCTCCGGGTTCTACGGTTTCCTTCCACAGTCTAAAAACATGGATCAAGGTCAATTGAATTCTCCAGTGATAGATTGGCACCCTGTCCTGGGTGTATCTGCCCAGCGGCCAAAACGTTCACCCCCGAATGGGCATGGGCAACACCCCCGCCACCCAAGTAAAGAATAAAGCGAAAGATAATGGATGATAGTTGTTGAAGCTCTGGTCTTAAAGAACTGTTTTATTCATGTGAAGGTGTTCATGTCTGCACACGCTGCTACAGCTCTGAGCGAAATACCAAACACACACAAAGCTTAGAAGCACAAACAGCTGATAAAATGGTCTTTTTTTCCTACTGAGAGGAATTTGCCCTCCACATTTAACCCATCGGTGCAGTGACACACATATACACACACTAAGTAAAGTGAGCACACGTTCTCGAGCGGTGGGCAGCCTCGTATACAGCACCCAGGGAGCAATTAGTGTTAGGGCACTTCAGCCATAGTACTTGATGGGACCAGGAATCGAACCGGAGACCTTCAGGTGGAAAGGCTGTATTCTTAACCATAAGCCTACAACTGCCCCACTAGCCAGTTACATGTCTGTGCGTGTATGAAATGGGGTTTTATTATTTTTTTAAATATCATTTTGAGGTTTAACTGTAACTATGTTTCACATGATTTTTTAGAATAGCTTAACACCAACATTATAACATTAATACATTGAGATCAATAGACAGACAGACAGACAAAAAGATAAAAATATATTTTATAATAAAATATCTCTGGGCACACACTCACACACACAAACACACTCTATATGGGGCAATTTAGAGCATTCACTTTACCTTGAATCCATGTTTTTGGACTGTGGGAGTCTTACCTGATCCCCAGTGCTGAGAGGAAAACGTGCTAACCATTAAGCCACAGTGTCGGCTCAGAGTAAATTGTGTGTGTGAGTGTGTGCCTAGTGATGGATTGGTGCCCTGTCCTGGGTGTTTCTGTCCAGCCCCCAAAATATTCTCCCCTGAATGGGCATGGGGAAACCCCCCCCCCCCGACCCTAGTAAAGTAAGATAATGAATGAATGAATGAATGAATGAATAAATGATTGTGTATGTGTGTGTGTATAGGGCGGCACGGCGGCTTAGTGGTTGGCATGTTCACCTCTCAGTGCTGGGGATTCCCAGTTCGAATCCCCATCTGGGTGGAGTTTCCATGTTCTCCCCGTGTCCGCGTGGGTTTCCTCCGGGTTCTCCCGTTTCCTCCCACAGTCCAAAAACATGGAGCAAGGTCAGCTGAATTCACCAAATTGCCCCATATAGAGTGTGTCTGTGTGAGTGAGTGTGTGCCCAGCGATAGATGTGTGTGTGTGTGTGTTTTATATGTGAGTTTTCTTCGGATTCTCCACTTTCCTTCCCTCACAGTCCAAAAACATGGATTCGAGGTGAATTAGCCTCTTTAAATTGCCCCTATATAGTGTCTACGTGAGTGAGTGTGTCTCCTGTACTGGGTACATGACGCAGGATCATTGGATCCCAACAGTCTATGATGCAGAAGCTCACCACTAGGTTTGTGTGGGTGAGATGAATAAGTTACTCATCAGATTAACAGACAGGAAGCTTCCAGTGACTCTTATTTTGGAGACAAACATCTCGTGAAACTAAGAAGAAAATCTCCTCACTCTGCTGCATGTGATTTTCTGCTTTATGGCTTTTTGCGTTTCACATGGCTGTGTGTCAGCTGACTGACCGCCCGGTCCGTGGGAGAAAGCGAGGTAGGAATAGTGGGAGGAAAAAGGACAACAGAGATGGAGAGTCTCACAGAAATTCAAGTACAAGTTCAGCAGTTGGTTCATATACGCTATATTCTATATTACACATATATATCTCAGAAGTTTTCTTACCATTTATAATGGATTATTGTTGTTGTGACAGCCAACGTTTATGTGGGATTAAAGTTCTTGTTCTTGTTTATGAGGGATTAAAGTAGTTGGGCAACTGTTGTTTATGAGGAATTACATTAGGTATGGCAACCGTTTATTTATGAAGGATTATAGTAGTTGTGGCAGCAATTGTTTTTTTTAATTAAAAATTATACTAGTTGTGGCAATTGTTGTTTTTAAGGGATTTTAGTAGTTGTTGGAACTGTTTTTGGTGAATTATAGTAGTTGTGGCAACCGTTTATTATGAGGGATTATGGTGATTGTGGCAACCATTGTTTGCCACAACTACCAGAATTATAGAAGTTCCGACAACTTTTTTTTGGGTAATTACAATAGATGTGGCAACTGTTGTTTATGAGGGATTATGGTTGTTGTGGTACACCATTGTTTATGAGAGATTATAGTAGTTGTGTCAACTGTTGTTTGTGGGATTATAGGAGTCATGGCAACCGCTGTTTATGAGGTATTATAGTAGTGGTGGCAATTGTTTTATGAGGGATTATAGTTCTTTTGGCAACCATTGTTTATAAAGGATTATAGTAGTTGGGGCAATAGTTGTTTAAAAGGGATTATAGTTCTTGTGGCAACTGCTGTTTACGAGGAATTATAGTAGTTTGGGCCATTGTTGTTTATAAGGGATTATAGTTTCTGTGGCAACCTTCATTTATGTGAGATTATAGTAGTTGTGTCAACTGTTGTTTGTGGGCTTATAGTCGTGGCCACAGACATTTGAGAGATTATATTAGTTATGACAACCGTTGTTTATGAGGGATTTTAGTTGTGGGATTTTGGTAGTTGGTAGTTTGGTATTAAATTAGTGTGGGATTAAAGTAGTTGTGGCAACTTTCTATTGTGCACAAATGGACAAAAGATATATAAATATATATATATATATATATATATATATATATATATATATAGCATGGTGTCTTAGTGGTTAGCACGTTCACTGCTAGGGATTCCCAATCTGGGTGGAGTTTCCATGTTCTTCCCGTGTCCTACAGTCCAAAACATGGATCAAGTCAAGTGAATTCTCCAAATTACCAAATTACCCCATATAGAGTGTGTCTGTGTGAGTGAGTGTGTCCAGCGATAGATTGGTGCCCCGTCCTGGGTGTAACTGCCCAGCGCCCGAGGCGATTTTCTTGGCTCAGCCACTGTTAAATTCCTAGCTGGGCCAATCACACCATCTACTGAGGCCTGCACTGTCTACATCAGAGGTGCCCAATACGTCAGGGGTATCGGGTAGATTGCGATGGAGGTTTAAAAAAAAAAAAAGCGCTTATCGCGTATTAGCACTTTTTTACGGCACAGTATCTGAAGCACTTATACAAACGCACACATTCACACACAATGGGAGTCATTCTGAATCGCGATCTCTATCGCTGTGCAAGCGAGCAGTCTGCCCCCCCCCCCCGTGTCTGAATCCGTAGCGCAGCCTTGCAAATCATCTACATTAGATGTTTTTGCACTTTATTTGAATGACAAGATGACCGAAGGACTTTGCTCCAAAAGAACTAAAATGTTCCACTTTCATTTAGAGAGGGAGAATGAATATTTTTTTACATCGTCAAACTCAAAATGCGTTTGCTTTTATTAATGTTCATGTTCTGTTTGGGAAAATGCATGTTACAGTGATTGTTTTACATTTGTGCTGTATACTGTGTGTTTGCTCGTTTGGTTGTACTGAAGTCGAGTCTTCTCTGTGCTATTAGCTGGAACGTGTTTAATAAAACATCAATTCTAATAGATTCGACAGTACTAACATAATGTGTTATTAGATTAACCCTGGTAGATCTCGATGACCTGTGGAAATAGAAAAAAAGATCTCGGGCCAGAATAGTGTGGGCACCCCTGGTCTACATGATGATCATTTCATTATCTGTTTTTATTCCAGCATAAAAAAGAAACTGAAAAAAAGAGTACCGTATTTTCCGGACTATAAGGCGCACCTAAAAGCCTAAAATTTTCCCAGAAATCGGACGTGCGCCTTATAATCCGGTGTGCCTTATACGTGTATTGAGTTCCAAATTCTATAAAAGTATTGTTGTGCGACCGAAAATTAATTCGGAGCTTGCTGTCATTCCGGGAGGATTAAATAAAGAACTCCGACCTCTCTGACATTGGCGTAAACAGGGCGTTTAAAGTAAAGTTGCGGGCGGCGTGGGAGCGATAGATGATAGACAGTGAACACACGTTTACTAAAACTCGGGAGGCAGCGGCGGGCGAGTTACGCCACCGTCTGTGAATGGATTGTGGATGCCTGGGCTGAGCTGCAACCGTTGTCTGAGCTTTCGCAAAAGCCGGCATCGTTGCTGAACAGCTGCCTGGCGACGAGACGGACTCAGACATTGATGAGGGGAGCACCGGAGTGCTCGATAAAGACACAGCTTTTTATTTCAAACACAGAAGACGAGGACTTTGATGGATTTATGGGAGAAGTGTGATTAAAATAATGTGTGTGTCACAGGTGCCTGGGGCACCTGTCCCTCATTAACATCCTCTTTGTCTCAGTTGGGTGATTGGTTTATTTTGTGCATGTGATCGGGTGTTTTTCCTCCTTAGTTTCCGTGTTCACTTATCCCGGTGCACGTCTTTGTATGGGTTTATCCCGGTGTTAGTCGCGTTTTTGTGTTTCCCCATTTCTGTTGGTGTCCTTACACCACTTTTTAATAATAAATCTTGTTTTTGTTTTTATGCCCGGTGTCTCGAACTCTCCATCCGTGTTTGAAGATGGTACGACGCTGTGCATTTTCCCCGCACAGGTTTTATCCGTGTTGGCGTTCGCAGGTGCCTCGGCGTTGCGCATTCTCTTCGCGCAGCCGTGCCCTGTGGACGTTTTCAGGCGCGAGCGGCGTACGCAGTTTCCCCGCGTAGCCGATATCCCGGGGAAAACGAGCGGAGGCTAACAGTGTGTTTTGTCAAGTAGTAGAATAAACTTCAATTATTCATTCATTCATTATCTCCCGCTTATCCTCTATTAGGGTCGCGGTGGGGTTCCCCATGCCCATCCAGGGGAGAATGTCTCGGGCGCTGGGTAGATACACCCAGGACAGGGCGCCAATCCATCGCTGGGCACACACTCACTCACACAGACACACTCTAAATGGGGCAATTTTGAGAATTCAATTAACTTGATCCATGTTTTTGGACTGTGGGAGGAAACCGGAGAACCCGGAGGAAACCCACACAGACACGGGGAGAACATGGAAACTCCACCCAGATGGGGATTCGAACCGGGAATCCCTAGCGCTTAGAGGCGAATGTGCTAACCACTAAGCCACCGTGCTGCCTAACTTCAATTATAAATCAGCATTTTGCATCCTTTACTGTTCTTGTAGATCGTATGTTTTAGCAAGTGCCTTATAATACGCTGCCGTACAGAATAAGTATCGTACAGAAATGGAGTCCGTAATTGAGACTTATGGTCCGGAAAATACGGTATTGATTTTCATTTTCAAATTTGAATGTTGAATATTGATCATTTGATGATATATTTTAGAAAGTTTTGTGTTGCAGTACCTTGATGGTTTTCTATCCTTTAATTAAGTGACCGTTGTGTATATGTGTGTTTGTGTGTGTTTGCAGTATGCCCGGGTTTGGATTCCCGATCCGGAGGAAGTGTGGAGATCGGCGGAGCTCACTAAAGATTATAAACAGGGTGATTCAGCGTTGCAGCTGCAGCTGGAGGATGGGAAGGTGAGTGAGTGAGTGTTGGAGGCGTTGCCGTTTGCGATGGTTTAATCTAAATTCAGCTCTTCCGGTTCTGAACGGGTCGAGTTTGTGTCTTTATGTTCGTGTCTGTGCTTGTTTAAGAATCTGGAGCATAGTTTGGACCCGAAGACTAAAACTTTACCCCACCTGCGGAACCCTGACATCCTGGTTGGAGAGAACGACCTGACGGCTCTGAGTTACCTCCATGAACCCGCCGTGCTGCACAACCTTAAAGTTCGGTTTATCGACTCCAAGCTTATTTACACCTACTGTGGTAAGCACACATACACACACACACACACACACACACACACACACACATACACACACACACATCCATAATTACCAATTCATTACAAAAACACAGTATATACATTAACACACTACATACATCTATCCATCCATTCATTATCTTACGCTTTATCCTATATTAGGGTCGTGGGGGGGTTCCCCATGCCCATCCAGGGGAGAACGTTTCGGGCGCTGGGCAGATACACCCAGGACAGGGCGCCAATCTATCGCTGGGCACACACAAACACACTCTATATGGGGCAATTTGGAGAGCTCAATTGACCTTGATTCATGTTTGTGGACTGTGGGAGGAAACCGGAGAACCCAGAGGAAACCCACATGGACACAGGGAGAACACGGAAACTCCACCCAGACTGGGATTCGAACCGGGAATCCCTAGTGCTAAGAGGAGAACATGCTAACCACTAAGCCACCGTGCCGCCCCACTAAATACATAATCATAGAAGTAACGTAAACATAGTATATAAATGCGGGCAGCATGGAGGTTCAGTCCCGGATCCCAATCTTGGGCTTAGTGGTTAGCATGTTCTCCTCTCAGCGCTAGGGATTCCTGGTTCGAATCCCAATCTGGGTGGAGTTTCCATGTTCTCCCCGTGTCCGCGTGGGGTTCTCCGGTTTCATCCCACAGTCCAAAAACATGGATTAAGGTCAATTGAATTCTATGTATCCCACCACACGAAACATAAAAACACAAAACGAGTCGCGTAATAGTTAATAAAATCTATTATAATGAATCTAATATCACAGGACAAATCACATTATACATTTCAACCCTACAAAACAACAGAAACACCCCGACAACACTCTTATAACACAACACCTTTACAACTCCCCAACAAGACCCCAGCAACACCCTGACTACACCCCAATAACCCCCATAAAACCCTCACAAATCCTATACACCTGCATAACTCCCCTAAAACTTCCCTACAACACCTAAAAAACCCTCACAACTCCCTTATAACACTCCAACAACACAACACATAACAAAACCCCTACAACACCATAACAACTCCCCTACAACACCCTCACATCACCCCAATAACACTAAACAACTCCCCATAAAACACCCCAGTAACAAATAACAACACCCCGACAACACCTCAACAATCCTACAACGCCCCACCAACATCTTAATAACATAGACCAACACCCTAACAACACCTCAACACCCCTACAACTACACAACTCCCCATACACCACTCCAATAACACAGACCAACATCTCAACACTCCTACAACTCCCCACCAACATCTTAATAACACAGACCAACGCCCCAACAACACCTCAACACTCCTACAACACCCCACCAACATCTTAATAACACAGACCAACGCCCCAACAACACCTCAACACTCCTACAACACCCCACCAACATCTTAATAACACAGACCAACACCCCTAAAACTGCACAATTCCCTATACACCGCCCAGTAACACAGAACAACACCGCGACAACACCTCAACACTACTACAACACCCCACCAATATCTTAATAACACAGCCCAACACCCTGACAACTCCGCAACACCCCTATAACTGCACAACTCCCCATACATCACTCCAATAACACAGACCAACACACCAACACCTCAACACTCCTACAACTCCCCACCAACATCTTAATAACACACACCCACAACCCTACAACACCCCTACAACACCCCTACAACACCCCCACAACTGCACAACTCCCCATACACCACTGCAATAACACAGACCAACACCCCAACACTCCTACAACAGCCCACCAACATCTTATTAACATACACCCACAACCCTACAACACCACTACAGCTGCACAACTCCCCATACAGCACCCCAATAACACAGAACAACTCCTCTCCAACACCCCAACAACACCCTTGTCCTCCCTACCTGCTCAATACAAGCAGCAATATGAAATGGGATGAATGTTATTGATATGTTTCTTGGTTCCTCTGTGGTTGCAGGCATCGTGCTGGTGGCCATCAATCCATATGAGACGCTGCCCATCTACGGCGCGGATATCATTAATGCCTACAGCGGGCAGAACATGGGTGACATGGACCCACACATTTTCGCCGTGGCTGAGGAGGCCTACAAGCAGATGGCTAGGTACGTGTGTGTGTGCGTGTGGATTCTCACATATGATAGTGACCTTGGTTCTTGAATTTTAAAGGTAAAATATATAGGTCACCAAATTGCACACTGCAGTGCCCTCCCTCTCTCTCTCTCCCTCTCTCTCTTTCTCTCTCGCTCTCTCTCTCTCAGTCTCGTTCTCACACTGAGGTCAGCATCATAATTACTGGGACTTTAAAGAAACACTATTAATCCTTTTTTGAAAGTCGAGCACTAGATCTCTAACTAATCAGAGCATAACTTACACTGAGGTCAAGCTGGAGAGTCCAACTCTGAAAAGTATAATCAGATAAAAGCATTGTGTGTTTGTTGTATAGGATTGTGTACTGCACTATAGTATACACAGTCCTTTCAGACACTGTGTATATACTGTGTATCAGTTATAGTTGTTTTGCAGCAAGGCATGATGGGGAATGTTGGCGTTACTGGTTCCGCATCAGCAACACCCCAACTCCCTCACAGCTCTGCTACAACACCCCTACAACACATCAATACCCTCACAACACCCCTACCACACCCTCACAACTGCCCAGAAACTCCCATACAGCACTCCAACAACACAACATGCAAACAACACTCCTACAACACCCCAACTCCCTCACAACTCCCCTAGAACACCTAAAAACACCCTCACAACTCCCTTATAACACTCTAACAACACCTATCAAAACCTCTACAACACCCTAACAACTCCCCTACAACATCCTCTCAACTCAACATCAACACCCTTATAACACCCCAACACCCTCACAACTCCTCTACAACACCCCAACACCATCATAACACCCTCACAACATCCCAATAACACCCCAACACTTCAAAACTCCCCAACACCCCTACAATGCCTCAACACCCTCACAAGTCCCCTTCAAAACCCTAACAACATCCTCACTGCTCCCAAACAACACCAAACAACACCCTCACAACTCTCATACAACTTCCCAACAACACCCCTACAGTGCCCCTACAACACCCCAACGCCCTTACAACTTCCCTACTTCCCTAACTTCGCTATAACACAGAACAACACCCTCTTTACTCCCTTACAACACCCCAACACACTCACAACATACAACACCCAACAACACTCGTACAACACCCCTACAATATCCTCACAACTGCCCTACAAAATCCCAACACCTTCACAACACCCCAAATTACCATATAGATGGCCTTTGTAGTTTTACAATTATATACTGTATTACATCTGTTATCTTCATTTTGTTCTATATATAATTTGGGTGGTGGATTATAGTCAGTTCTGCAGTGACACTGATGCGGTGAGGGGGTTTTAGTGCAGCAGTGCTGCTGGAGTTTAATTTAAACACCTCAGTGGCAAAGAAGTTTAAGTTAATTTATTTATAGAGTGTTTTTTACAATAGTACATAGTCACCAAGCAGCTTTACAGTGTTATAAGACTTTTAACCCCCAAAGAGCAAGCCGAAGCGACAGTGGCAAAAAAAAACTCCCTGTTATGTTGTTATCTTAAGGAAGAAACTTTGGGATGACCGCTGATTCGCTGTGACCGCCCTCCTTGAACGGCCGGACAGCATCAAAAGTATAGGACAGCCATGTACAGGTTGTGTGGCGATCAGGTGTCCGTATTCAACAATTGGAACAACAATAACAATTGGAGGAACGATATACGTCCATTGAGGCGAACCTGCAGGGCCGCAACGCCACTGGGACAATAGAAATCCAGGTTCCATCCAGTAATCGTTGTAGCCACAGTGTTCTGGCAGACCAAGGATGAAGAGCTCATGACACCTCTAAGAACCTGATTGACACATGAGAATAATTCTCATTATTTCAACCAACCAAATAATACCTGGTCTGTGGTGCTACTATTGGGGTTCTGACCATTAGAACAGACTGATGGAGACTAACACAGTATGTAATGTAGTCCACGAGCAGATGGACTACAGTCTGTCATTGTAGAACTACAAAGTCCAGTGGAACTGAGAACATGGACAATAACCTGAGCAAGAAGAGGCTTGTCCAAAAGTTTTACTAATACTGTTGACACTGTATGACTAAATCTAAATCTACGCCCTCTATATTCACAGATTAATTAACCTCAATGTACGCTTTGGGTTAAAAATTGGTTCCCCTCCTCAATATGAACACACTTGGTATTATGTGTATATACAGTGGGTTGCAAAAGTATTCATACCCCTTGAACTTTGCCATATTTTGTCACATTACAACCACAAACATAAATATATTTCACTGGAATTTAATGTGAAAGACCAACACAAAGTGGTATACAATTGTGAAGTGGAATGAAAGTTATACATGAATCAACAATTTTTTTACAAATAAAAAAGTGAAAAGTGCGATGTGCAAAATTATTCAGCCCCCTTTTCCCTGAGTGCAACCAATTG
>JAFMOD010001225.1:108985-174299 GCA_019802435.1 Corydoras maculifer
CTCTCTCCCTCTTCCTCTCTCTCTCTCCCTCTCCCTCTCTCTCTCACTCTTGCTCTCTCTTCCTTTCTCTCTCTCTCTCTCTCTCTCTTTTGCTCTCTCTCTCTTCGACAGGTGGAGTATCAGTGTGAGGGCTTTTTAGAGAAGAACAAGGACACAGTGAATGAAGAACAGATTAACGTTTTGAAGGCCAGTAAGGTCTGTGTCCATTCGGTTCCCTTCACTTAAACACTCGGTTACTCTAAAGCTCTCGTCTAAAGCACCCACATTACCACGGCACTGTCCCAAATCACATCATCCAGCACTCGCTCAACACACTTATGACACTAAGTATCAAATAAAATGAAAGTGAGAATGTGATTTATTTTACCTACTGTGTTTACACTCAGAGGAATTTAACCTATCCCTGCAATGAAACACACACACACACACACACACACACACACACACACACACACACACACACACACACACACACACACACACACACACACACACACACACACACACACACACACACACACAAACACACACACACACACACACACACACACACACACACACACACACACACACACACACACACACACACACACACACACACACACACACACACACACATACACACATACACACTCGCGTACACACATTCACACATTCACAAACACACATACACTTGCAGACACATATACAGACCCACACACACACACACACTCGCAAAAAGACATACACACACACCCACGTACACACACACTTACAAATGCACACACACTCACTCATTCACAAATGCATACACACCCAAACACTCGCAAACATTCATACACACACATACACACCACACACACACACACACGCTCATTCATAAATGCATACACAGCCACACACACACACATACTTGCAAACATATACACACACAAACCCATGTACACACACACACACTTACTAATGCAAACACACACACACACACACACACACACACACACACTCACTCACTCACTCATTCACAAATGCATACACACACATACAGACATAAACATGAAAACAGATGTACACACACACTTGCAAACACACAGACACACACAATTGCACGCACACACATAAACTCATTCACAAATGTATATACAGACACACACACATATACTCACACACTCGCAGACACATATACAGACAAATACACACACACACTCTCGCAAAAATACGTACGTACGTACATATACACACGCTTTCACTCATTCACGAATGTATACACACCCACAAATACACATACACTCACACACACACTTGCAAATACATACACACACTAGCAAATACACAAACTTGCAAACACACACATACACTCACACACACACACTTTCAAATACACAAACTTGCAAACACACACACACATACACTCACACACACACTTGCAAATACATACACACACTAGCAAATACACAAACTTGCAAACACACACACACATACACTCACACACACACTTGCAAATACATACACACACTAGCAAATACACAAACTTGCAACCCCCCCCACACACACACCTTGTCAGCAAACCTTATTTTGAATATATTCACAAGCAGTGTTGCATCAAAATAGACGTTGAATGTTGGTGAGGTGTTAGAGAGCGAGGAGCATCTCTCGATAGGGCTCTAAGTGTCCGTGGGATTTATTGCCCGCTTGACCGTTAAAGCATCTGTAAGGTCAGACGACACCGTTTTATTTGTTGTAACGAGATCAAGGCGAGAACCGAACCTAAAGTGGAAAAGGCGGGAAATCACAGTGTCTTTGTATCTTGACTGGTATGCATGTATATAATCCATTTTTTTATTCTTTAACCTGATTGAGAAGATTTCACTGCTCGAAAGAAGATACGGGTTGTATAATAGGGTTATGTTAAAGATGTGCCAGGGACCTTTTTAAACACTGGAACCCAATCAGTGTGGTAGGTTAGTGTTAGCAGACTGGTTGCTCAAAGTGCTCTGGTGTTGGAGATTCTCAACTTCGACATCAGAACAAACAAAAATGCACTGGCTAATGTAATTCATAGATTTTCTGGTAGTTATTTACATCTGCACTAGTCAAACATTTCAAACAAACATTTGGTCATTTATTGGATGCTTTTATCCAAAGCGACTTACAAGGTGAACACAGGGTTAATCACAACATCCCTGGAGCAATGAGGGTTAAGGGTCTTGCTCAAGGACCAACAGTGGTAACTGCAGTGGACCTGGGATTTAAACCCCCAACCTTTAGATTGATAGTCCAATGCCCTAACCACTGAGCTGCCACTCCCTATCATCAGTAATGGTAAAGCGTATTTCTCTCTCCATACACACGACTTCAACCTTCTCTGACTTCTTGGCATCCTGCTTTTAGTGCACAGCTACCTGTAAGCATCATCCTGTCAGTTAGAGCAGGGGTTCTTAACCTTTTTGACCTCGGGGCCCAATTTGTTGAACACGAAGTGGCCCAGGCCCAGTCAGTTATTACCGATATCCCGAACAAGATTATAATTATTCTAAATCTTGGTTTAATTGTTTTGTACTTGCAAAGTAATTAAATTAAATACACTTACAGTTTAAAAGTAAAAATCCTGTCAAATAATCACAAGAAATGATTATCACAAACATATTTTATATAAACTTTTCCATGAAAAGTATTTGAACAAATCCAACAGACAGTCAACAAGCTTATCAACACAAAAATAACTTTTTAAATTTTTTTTTTTTTTAACATTTTAACAAAAATAGACAAATTCAATAAATGAAATCACTGCCATAAAATGAATACAATCAAAATGTCCATGTAAATGTTTAAAAAACATAAAAATAAATTTCAAAAAGTGCGACAGCATTAGTCCACACTCAACACTGAGCTCTGGGCTCTACCTCGCTATCTCCGTTCACAAAACCATATTTACTAAAGCCTGTGTTATATTTTCTAACAACTTTGGCCTTTTTTTGATTGGTTACCTTCATTTTTGTCTTCCACTTTTCTCTTAAAATATGCTTCCATTTATGGCAGTTAGCTAAGGTTCTTCTTTTACATTTTAAATAAGCTGTTAAACATCTAGGCGGCATGGTGGCTTAGTGGTTAGCACGTTCGCCTCTCAGCACTAGGGATTCCCGGTTCGAATCCCCATCTGGGTGGAGTTTCCATGTTCTCCCCGTGTCTGCGTGGGTTTCCTCCGGGTTCTCCGGTTTCCTCCCACAGTCCAAAAACATGGAACAAGTTAATTGAATTCTCAAAATTGTCCCATATAGAGTGTGTCTGTGTAAGTGAGTGAGTGTGTGCCCAGCGATGGATTGGCGCCCTGTCCTGGGTCTATCTGCCCAGCGCCCGAGATGTTCTCCCCTGGATGGGCATGGGGAACCCCACCACGACCCTAATAGAGGATAAAGCGGGAGATAATGAATGAATGAATGAATGTTAAACATCTGAGTGGTGCACTAGTGGTGAGAAAGTGTATTGCACCTTATGAAAAATTAACGTGGTGCCACGGCCCTCTACGGCCCAAAGGTAAAAACTGTTTTTCTTTTGAGGCTATAGCCCATGGGTTAAGAATCCCTGAATTAGAGAACCTTTATAAATAATTTCCATACATTATCTTCTGCTTAATGCTCTATTGCAGGGGGTTGGTTCCCCATGCCCATACAGGGAAGAACATTTCAGGCGATGAGCAGGTACACCTAGGACAGGGTTGACAGTCTGTAACCGGGCACCCACTCACTTACTCACACACACACACCATATATCCATCCATTATCTTCCCCTTAATCCTCTACTAGGGGGGCTTCCCATGCCCATACAGGAGAGAACGTTTCGGGCGCTCGGAAGATACACCCAGGACAGGGTGCCAATCATTCAATGGGCACACATTCACTCACACAGACACACTATATATGGGGCAATTTGCAGAATTTACCAATTGACCTTGATCCATGTTTTTCAGACTGCGGGAGAAAACCGGAAAACCCGGAGGAAACCCACGCGGACACGGGGAGAACATAGAAACTCCACCTTAGGATTCAAACTGGGGAATCCCTAATGCTGAGAGGCGAACGTGCTAAGCACTAAGCCACCGTGCCACCTCTATATGTTTCCATGTTCTCCCCGTGTCTACGTGGGTTTCCTCCGGGTTCTCCAGATTCCTCCCGCAGTCCAAAAACATGGATCTATGTTAATTGAATGCTCCAAATTTTCCCAATTAGAGTGTGTCTGTGTGAGTGAGTGTGTGCCCAGCGATGGATTGGCGCCCTTGGTGTATCTGCTCAGTGCCTAAAATGTTCTCCCCTGTAAGGGCATGGGGAACCCCCCTATGACTCTAGTAGAGGGTAAAGCGGAAGATAATGGATGGATGGATATATATGGACCAATTTGAAGCAGCCAATTCACCTAGAATCCATGGTTTTGACTATGGGAGAAAACCGGAGAACCCATACGGACTCGGAAAGAACATGGAAACTCCACCCAGATTGGGATTCGAACCTGGATCCCTAGTGCTGAGACGCAGACGTACTAACTGCTATGACATCACGCCGGTCTATAATGTATTTACAATTAAAAAAGCCTTTGTTTTAGGTTCTGTGTCCTACATTGCATTGCATTGTGTGTTGGTGGCTTTGTTCGGGGTTTCTTTTTGTGGTGGTTGTTGTTCTCATGCATCTTCTGTGTGTGTGTGTGTGTGTGTGTGTGTGTGTGTGTGTGTGTGTGTGTGTGTGTTTGTGTGTGTGTGTGTGTGTGTGGATGTGTGTTTTGGGTTTCTCATCATGTTTTGTCCATGTGTCACGTGATATCATGACAACCTGTACGCATGCAGAAGGTAATTGCAAGCATCCGGTCATCTCTGACTAATCTGTTCTCCTCACTGCATTAACATGAAGTACATACAGTGTGTGTGTGTGTGTGTGTGTGTGTGTGTGTGTGTGTGTGTGTGTCAGCATGATAAATCCACATCCCACCCCCACCTTTGATTGCATGTTGGCTTTATCACCTCCTACATCCTTTCCAGTTACATATATGAGGTGTGAACAAAACGTTTGGTGGACGTTGCAACAAAAACATTACAGTATATATTCATTCATTCATTTATTATCTTCTGCTCCTCTACTACGGTCACAGGGCGAGCTTCCCATGCCCATTCAGAAGAGAACAGTTCGGGCGTCTGGGGTGCCAATCTATCTCTGGGCACACTCACTCACACAAACACCCTATATGGGGCAATTTAGAGTATCCAATATACCTTGAATCCATGTTTTTTTACTGTGGAAAATTGAGGAAACTGGAGAATTCGGAGGAAACCCATGTGAACACGGGGAGAACATGGAAACTCCAGGGATTCGAACCTGGAGCCCCAGCACTGAGGGCAAACGTGCTAACCACTAAGCCCTCACAGTACAGAGTGCCGCCCTCACAGTACAGTATACAGCACCAGTCAAAATGTGGACACCTCCTTCACCTTCTCGCTCCATCGTCGATTTCCTCCACTAATTATATTAATGGACTGTAGTTTTATAATTACAGACTGTAGTATATATGCTTTCTTTGTTTTTTTTGTCCCCTGTTGGTTCTCGGTTCTCTATTGGTCAGGACCATCACAGAATATAATTGGGGTGGTGGATTATTGTCAGTTCTGCAGTGACACTGATGAGGAAGAGGAGGTTTTAGTGCAGCAGTGCTGCTGGAATTGCATTTAAACACCCCAGTGACACTGCTGGGATAGGAATAATGCACTGACCAAATAATCCCTTTGTGGTGCTACTATTGGGGTTCTGACCATTAGAACAGAGTTAAGCGGACTTACACAGTTTCTTTGTTTTTATTAGTCCCCTGTTGGTTCTCTGTTCTCTATTGGTCAGGACCATCACAGAACAGGCATCATTTGGGTGGTGGATTGTTTATAGTCAGTTCAGCAGTGACACTGATGTGGTTTGGGGTTTTAGTGCAGCTGTGCTGCTGGAGTTGCATTTAAACACCTCAGTGACACTGCTGGGATAGGAATAAGACACCACCTAAATAATCCCTTTGTGGTACTATTGGGGATCTGACCATTAGAACAAAGTACAGACTATGTACTGTAGTCCACAACCAGATGGACTCCAGCCGGTCATTGTAGAAGTACAAAGTCCATCTTTACGGTAACTAGAACTGATAACATGGACACTAAGTGGAGCAAAAAGGGGGCGTGTCCAAACATTTGACTGGTACTGTCCCTTTAACATAATGTTCATCACAAACATTACACTTCTCTTCCACCTCTGCTGGCTTATCCACTGTTCCACCTTGTTGTGATAAGCCACGCCCACCACATCACATGGTTAGGATGCTTCTAGACACGTCTGTGTGGATTCCTGCGTTTCATTCAAGACAAACCAGACGTTTTGTCCACAGCATGTATATTTACTGACTTTCGTCTCAGGAGGTAACAGCGCCATGCTGCTTCACATTTTGTGTTTTTAAAATGGTCTTGGTCGGCAGGTTCGAATCTGGTTTTCTCTGCTGTTGCATGTTGCTCCTCTTGTTATCCCTAAATTCAATCGACACGCGAATGACCTGCAGCTTTCTTTCCTTTCTTTCAGGCTGCTGAGACTTTTAGTTTTTGACGCTCTGCAGAGCTCAGGTCTCGGGTTTGAAAGCACTGGTGCAAACTGTATACATCTAAAATCTGTGACCACCTTTGATTATTCATCCATCCATCCGTTATCCTCCACTCCACTAGGGTCGTGGCGGGGGGGGGGGGGTCACCCATGCCCATGCCCATGCCCATCCAGAGGAGAACGTTTCAGGTATGGGGCAGATACAATGATGGGCACAGTCACTCACGCTATATGGGGCAATTTAGAGCATTCAATTTACCTTAGATCCATGTTTTTGGACTGTGGGAGGAAACCGGAGAACCCGGAGGAAATCCACGTGAACACAGGGAGAAAATGGAAACTCCACCAAGATTGGGATTCGAACCGGGAATCCCTAGTGCTGAAAGGAGAACATGCTAACCACTTAACAACTGTGCGGCCAAAATAAATATTCATTCATTCATTCATTTCTGCTTAATTCTCTACTAGGGTCGCGGGGGGGGGGGGGGTTCCCCATACCTATCCAGGGAAGGACGTTTTAAGCGCTGGGCAGATACACCCAGGACAGGGCACCAATCGATCACTGGACACACACTCACTCACACAGACACACATCATATGGTGCAATTCAGACTGGTTATTTTATCTTAAATCCATATTTTTGGATATACTGTGGGAGGAAACCGGAGAACCCGGAGGAAACCTATGCCGACACTGGGAGAACATGGAAACTACACCCAGATTGGGATTTGAACCTGGAATCACTGAGAGGACTGAGGGGCGCCTCGTCTCTGATTGTATAACGTAATCTTAAATATAAAATAAACACCGCTTTCCGAAATGCGTGAGGTTGTACTATATGACCTGCAAACCCTGTAATATGGATCTGTGATGGATGTGTTCGACAGTTTGACCTGCTGGTGGAGCTCTTCCAGGATGAAGAGAAAGCAGCAAGCCCTACAGGAACTGCACCGCCCACTGGAGGGCGCACTCGGCTGAGTGTTAAACCAGATGCGGCGAAACCGGATCAGGCCAGTAAGGAGCACAAGAAGACCGTGGGCCTGCAGGTGCGTTAATTATTTTACCGCCATGAAAAAACAGTATACAGTACTAAGTTTGGACACGCCCCCTTATTGCACCATTGTTTTCCACCTACCATATAGATGGACTTTGTAGTTTTACAATTACAGATCTGTTCTCTTATGTTGTTAGTTCCTTGTTGGTTCTCAGGACCATCACAGAATATCATTTGGGTGGTGGATTATTTATTGTCAGTTTTGCAGTGACACTGATGTGGTGAGGGGGTGTTTTAGTGCAGCAGTGCTGCTGGAGTTTCATTTAAACATCTCAGTGACACCGCTGGGATAGGAATAATGCACCCACCAAATAATCTCTACTCTGTGGTGCTACTGTTGTGGTCCTGACCAGGGGCGTCGTTAGACCTGGGACCTGGGTGTTTTGTCAGTATCCCTGAATCAAATGAGAGCAGTTTTCTCTGCAGCCTCTCCTCCAGCAGCGGGACCGAACGATGGAGTCACCGTCAGCTGTTTGTGCTTCTAAGCTCTGTGTGTGTGTGTGTTTGAGGGAGACAGATTTATTTCACCAGTAGTGGGAGTCAAGTTACCATAATAACTGTGTTGAGCAGCTTCTCAGTTTTCAGAAACCGTCTGAATTTTTCTGAAGTTGCAAACTGTCTCAAAGTTACGGTATTTAAAGCAAAATCTTGTTAAAACTGATCTGATCTGATCTGCGACGGACTCGTAAAACGGATTCATGCTTTTCTGCCGAAACTCAGGTTCATTTAATAAATTTTTTTTCAATTTATTAGAAATTTTTTTTCATTTATTTATATATATATTTTTTAATTTGTTTTATTTTTCATTCATTCATTTATTATCTCCCGCTTTATCCTCTATTAGGGTCGCGGGGGGGTTCCCCATGCCCATCCAGGGGAGAACATTTCGGGCGCTGGCCAGATACACCCAGGACAGGGCGCCAATCCATCACTGGGCACACAATCACTCACACACACACTCTATATGGGGCAATTTTGAGAACTCAATTGACCTGATCCATGTTTTTGGACTGTGGGAGGAAACCGGAGAACCCGGAGGAAACCCACGCGGACACGAGGAGAACATGGAAACTCCACCCAGATGGGGATTCGGACCGGGAATCCCTATCGCTGAGAGGAGAACGTGCTAACCACTAAGCCACCGTGCCGCCATTTATTTAATTTATTAATTTAATTTAATTTATTTATTTATATGTGCTATATTTAATTAGACATATTTAATGTTATTTAATTTTATCCAATATAACTAATAAATGATCAAACAAATTATTTTAAAAACAGTTTGAAAAATGGATTAATACACTCATAAAAGGGCAATTTTTGAAGAGGACAGATGGGGAATAAGGGATCTGGGCTAAAGCCCCTGATGTTTCTAAACCCTAAAAACGGCCCTGGTCCTGACCATTGGAGACCAGAGTCTACAGTATGTGCAATGGACTACAGTCTGTACTCGTAGAACTACAAAGTTCATCCAGTGGAATTAATCCAATACATAATTGCCCACGGTTGCTTTATTTGTATTTCTTTATTGCTACTATATTTTTATATTTACAATTTTCTATCTTATCTTATCTTAAAAAAATAAAAATAATAAAATAAAAATGAATTTCCACATTGTGGGACACAAAAAGTATATCTTATTTTATTTTTATTATAACGCTGCTATATTTCATTTGAAATTTTATATTTAATTTTATTATTTCTTCTTTTTTGAACGTAATATTTAAAAAAAAATAATAATAATAATAATTCTACCACTTAGGGTAAACTGGGTCCGTGAAATGCAATTTCGTTTACATTTCATGTACCACGTTATGTAAATGACAATAAAGTTTCCTTGAATCCTTGAATAAATGGAGCAAAAAGGGGGCGTGTCCAAAGGTTTTTCTTATTTAATTAATATGTTTTCTCCTGTAGTTTCGTAACTCTCTCAAGCTGCTTATGGAGACGCTGAACGCCACGACGCCCCACTACGTCCGCTGTATAAAACCCAACGACCACAAACATGCCTTCACGTGAGTCCCACAGTTAACGATTCTTTTATTGATTCGTCATCTTTAACTTTTTATTATTGTATATATGTGTATGTGGTTAGAAAAGCCAATTTATACTAATGATGCTCATCATGACCGGTTCATATCGATTGAGAGAAGGGAAATCTATTGCTGTCAAAGCTTCACTTTTGGCTGGTTTCAGGTTCGACCCCAAGCGAGCTGTACAGCAGCTGAGAGCGTGTGGAGTGCTGGAGACCATTCGCATCTCTGCCGCAGGATTTCCATCCAGGTGCAAAAACGGATGCAGACGTGCGCCACGAAAAGTGTCTACAAAAGAAAATATGAACACTGTTTTATATATATTTATATATCCCAAACAATTTGAATATCATGGAAAATTTGATTAATCTCCATAATTCCATTGAAAAAGTTTAACTTTTGTAGATTATAGATTCAGGGGTGGCATGATGCCTTATTGGTTAACACTTTCTCCTCTCAGCACTAGGGATTCCCGGTTCGAATCCCAATCTGGGTGGAGTTTCCATGTTCTCCGCGTGTGCGTGTGGGTTTCCTCCGGGTTCTCCGGTTTCCTCCCACAGTCCAAAAACATGGATCAACGTCAATTGAATTCTTCAAATTGCCCCATATATAGTGTGTTTGTGTGAGTGAGTGTGCTCCCAGCGAAATATTGGCGTCCTGTCCTGGGTGTATCTGCCCTCCGCCTGACACATTATCCCCTGGATGGGCATGGGGAACCCCCCCGCGACCCTAGTAGAGGATAAAGCAGAAGATAATGGATGGATGGATAGATGTTTAAATCGTGGACCCTTAATCTATAATCTATGAAAGTTTAACTTTATGGGCGACACGGTGACTTAGTGGTTAGCATGTTCACCTCTCAGCGCTAGGGATTCCCGGTTTGAATCCCAATCTGGGTGGAGTTTCCATGTTCTCCCCGTGTCCGCGTGGGTTTCCTCCGGGTTCTCCGGTTTCCTCCACAGTCCAAAAACATGGATCAAGTCAATTGAGTTCTCCAAAATTGCCCCATATAGAGTGTGTCTGTGTGAGTGAGTGTGTGCCCAGCGATAGATTGGCGCCCTGTCCTGGGTGTATCTGCCCAGCGTCAGAGATGTTCTGCCCTTGATGGGCATGGGGAACCCCCCCGCGACCCTAATAGAGGATAAAAGCAGAAGATAATGAATGAATGAATGAGTTTAACTTTATTCATTCATTCATTTATTATCTTCCGCTTATCCTCTATTAGGGTCGCGGGGGGGTTCCCCATGCCCATCCAGGGGAGAACGTCTCGGGCGCTGGGCAGATAGACACAGGACAGGGCGCCAATCCATCGCTGGGCAAGTTTAACTTTATGAATGGATGATATTCACATTTTGGGAAAGGTTCTCTATATTGTAATTATTAAATGTTACAGCTTAGTTAATTTGGAATTTAGTAGTTTTTGTGTGTGTGTGTGTGTGTGTGTTACAGGTGGACATATCAGGAGTTCTTCAGTCGTTATCGCGTGCTGATGAAGCAGAAGGACGTTCTAGCTGATAAGAAAATGACCTGCAGGATTGTTCTGGAGAGATTGGTGCAGGTACACTATATTTATAAAATGGGTAGTTACTTAAAATGAGGAGGGGAGTTCCCCATGACCATCCAGGGGAGAACATTTTGGGTGCTGGGCAGATACCCCCAGGTCAGGGCGCCAATCTATTACTGGGCACACACTCACACACACTCCATAGTGGTAATTTAGAGTAGCCAGTTTAACTTGATCCATGTTTTTGGACTGTGGGAGGACCCCGGAGAAACCCGGAGAACACGGACACAGGGAGAACATGGAAACCACCCAGATTGGGATTCAAACTGGATCCCCAGCGCTGAGAGGTGGACGCACTGTTATTTCTAAGTTATATTTTGTAAAATGGCCAATAGATGGAATTGTTTTGATTGCTAAGGCAACCAGTATCCCATCACTCAGCAACTGTCACTTGATCAGACGATTAGCGAACCGGACAAGATTATGCAGCAGAAGCCCAATTTATTAACGATTTTATTTTTAATGTGGGCATTTAAGGGAAGCACGGTGGTTTAGTGGTTAGCACGTTCGCCTCTCAGCGCTGGGGATCCAGGTTCGAATCCCAATCTGGGTGGAGTTTCCATGTTCTCCCTAGTTCCGTGTGGGTTTCCTCCGGGTTCTCCGGTTTCCTCTCACAGTCCAAAAAACATGCATCAAAAATCATGGGTCAAGGTCAATTGAATTCTCCAAATTGCCCCATATAAAGTGTGTTTGTGTGAGTGAGTGTATGCCCAGCGATAGATTGCCGTCATGTCCTGGGTGTATCTGCCCAGCGCCCAAAATGTTTTCCCTGGATGGACATGGGGAAACCCCCCCCTGACCCTAGTAGAGGATAAAACGGAGGATAATGGATGGAATATGCACAAACCTTGTTTTTTATTATAGAAAGCTCGTAACTGTTTTATCAATCATGGTAAACCGGTGTAACGGTTTTTCATTTGTGTCGGGCCTATGCTCACCTCTTTCCCGTGATTTATTCACAGTAATGCATATCCTCTCATTGCTTTAACATCCACGTCCTGCAACACTAGACTAATTCCCTCGACATCTTTTTCTTGTTGTAGGATCAGGATAAGTATCAGTTTGGGAAGACTAAGATCTTCTTCCGGGCGGGTCAGGTGGCGTACCTGGAAAAACTGCGCGCGGATAAACTACGGGCTGCCTGCATCCGCATCCAGAAAACGATCCGTTGCTGGCTGGAGCGTAAGAAGTTCCTGCGGATGAAACGATCTGCCATCATCATCCAGAGATACGTGCGGGGATACCAGGCTAGATGGTAAGAGAATGAATAGATGTGGATTAATTGATAAATAACTGGATAAGTAGATTGGTGGATGGATGAGTGGATAGGTAAATATTGATGAATGTAGATGGATGGATCAAGACCAATGGATAGATGTAGATTAATTGATAACGGGATGGCTAGATTGGTGGATGAGTGAATGGATGGGTATATATTAATAAATGTAGATGGTTGGGTGGATGGATGGATGAAGCCCAATAGATTGATGACGATAAGCTGATGAATAACTGGATGACTAGATTTACTAGATGTATGGAAACCAATAGATAAATGTCGATTAATTGATAACAGCATGGTTAGATTGGTAGATGGATGGATGAGTGGGTAAATATTGATAAATGTAGGTGGATGGATAGATGTAGAATAATTGATAAATAATAGTATGTCTATATAGGTGGATGAATGGGTGGATCGGTAAACATTGATTAATGTAGATGGATGGATGTAGATTAATTGATAAATAACAGGACGGCTAGATTGGTGGATGGATGGGTAAACATTGATTGAATGTAGATGGATAAATGGGGATCAATGGATAGATGTGGATTAATTGATAATTATCGGGATGGATTGGTTGCTGGATGGATGGATGGAGACCAATGGATAGATGTAGATTAATTGATGAATAATGGAATGACTAGATTGATGGATGGATTGGTAAAAATTGATAAATGTAGATGGATGTATGGAGACCAATAGATAGATGTCGATTACATTCACATTTGGTTATTTAGGAGACGCTTTTATCCAAAGCGACTTACAAGGTGAGCACAGGGTTAATCACAACATCCCTGGAACAATGAGGGTTGCTCAAGGACCCACACTGGTAGCTTTAGTGGACCTGGGATTTGAACCCACAACCTTCAGATTGAGAGCCCAACGCCCTAACCACTGAGCTACCTTGCCCGATTAATTGATAACGTAATGGTTTGATTGGAAGATGGATGGATGGGTGGTAAAATATTGATGAATTTAGGTGTAGATTAATGGATGGATGTAGATTAATTAATAAATAACAGGATGGCTAGGTTTGTGGATGGAAGGATGGAGACCAATGGATAGATGTAGATTAATTGTTGAATAATGGAATGACTAGATTGGTGGATGGATGGGTGGATAGGTAAACACTGACGAATGTAGTTGGATGGATGGAGAGCAATGGCAAGATTAATTGATGAATAATGGGATGGCTAGATTTGTGGATGGATGAATGGATGGGTAACTATTGATAAATGTTGATGGATGGATGGATGGAAACCGGTGAATAGATGTAGATTAATTGATGAATAATGTAATGACAATATTGGTGGGTGGATTGGTGGATTGGTAAACATTGATGAATGTAGATGGATGGAGACCAATGGATAGATGTAGATTAATTGATGAATGAATAGAGAGCAATGGCTAGATTAATTGATGAATAATGGGATGGCTAGATTGGTGGATGGATAAATGGATGGAGACCAATGGATAGATGGAGCCTGAAACTCTACGATTGGGGGATGAATGAACAAAGGCTGATAGTGAGATCAATAGACTAGCAAAGGAAGCATGAAGTAAAGAAACCATCTGTTTTTTTGTTTAAAGTTTGGCCAAGTTTCTGCGTCGTACACGCGCAGCCATCATCATCCAGAAGTACCAGCGCATGTACGTCCAGAGAACCGGCTATCGACGCAAACAGAACGCTGCCCTTGCCATGCAGTGCATCCTGCGCGCTTACATGGCGCGACAGCAGTACAAAGCGGTACAGAACCACAGCCACATCAACACGTTTATGAATGCATCATATTTATAACATACAAAGTATATCAAGAATCAAATCAGGTTTATTAGTCACATGCGTAGTTATACACGGAATAGCCAGCAGTCAAATTCTTTTCCATCATCACAGAAAGTTAAAAATTTGGATTTACAAAATAGTTATACAAAAGGATAAGTAAAATAAAATATGTATTTACAATGTGCAATTAAATCTTAAAAAGAAAAACTGCACAAATATGGCACTGTAACAGATATATTATAAAATTGTTTTATAAATTATAAATAAAGTGAGTTGTGGATCTTTGTGCAAATAATGCAGTGCAGGGTTACATTTACATTTAATCATTAAGCAGACGCTTTTATCCAAAGAGACTTACAAATGAGAACATTACAAGTCAGAAGTTATGAAGAAGGGCGCGATAGCGCTATCAATCGATAGTGGGCTATCAATCTGAAGGTTGGCGGTTCAAATCCCAGGTCCGCTGTAATTACCAATGTGGGTCCTTGAGCAAGGCCCTTAACCCTCATTGCTCCAGGGATGTTGTGATTAACCCTGTGTTCATCTTGTAAGTCGCTTTGGATAAATGTAAATGTAATGTAAATGTAAGAAAACCAACTACACTGTAAAATCCCCCCCCTTTTTTTTCTACAACAGGTATTTGTTAAAAAGATGCGTCTTCAGTAGTTTCTTAGAACTGTTTAGTGATTCTGCCTTATGGACAGAGTTGGGAAGATCGTTCCACCATTTTGCAGTGGTGAACGCCACAGAGTGAGAATTAGCTCCTCGCTGAGGTGGAATCGCCAGGCGGCGATCATCATTGGAGTAAAGTGAACGAGTCGGAGTGTATTTTAAAAAGATAGAGTGAAGGTAGAAGGGGGAAGATCCAGAAATTGTTCTGTAGGCCAGAGTCAGTGACTTGTACTGAATGCAGCAGCTACAGGGAGCCAATGGAGAGAAAAAAAGTTGTTTAAGTTGTGAAGGTGTTGTGGGTGGGATTGTGTCCCTTTAGTTCTGGTTCAGGGTCTGAATCGCCGTTGGGAAGAAACTCTTCCTCATCCTCTCTGTGTTTGCCTTCAGGACACCAAAACGCCATCCTGATGGCAATAGAGTGAAGAGCTTGTTGTCAGAATGATGGAAGTCTTCCACAATCTTTTTTATTTTCGCATTTAAGCGCTCTTCACTAAGTGTTCTGATTGGTTAAAGTGAACATGAATACCCATGATGTCTTCGTCATTGTTATAAAACGGGTAGTTCCAGTCCGTCAGTCTGATTGGCTGAGCTCTGTTTCCAGCCGTGGGGTTATTGACAATAACCCACACCTCTGACCGCTTCACGTTCGTATCAATGCATGAAAACAAAACTCACTGACATATCTGTTTCGATGAAGGCCCGTTGTCTCAAATTGAATTTAGCAAAATCAGAGCTTCTCATAATCCCAGCTAAACCCTCAATTCATTACGACCTGACCTTCCAAATTAATGACTCCACAATTTCTCCAACCGACTCGGTCCGTAACCTTGGTGTCATAATTGACTTAAATTCCCCAATCAGGTCACTAAAATTGTCCGGTTCTCCAAATTCTTTCTTTACAACATCAGGAAGATCAGACCTTTCTTGAATGAACATGCTACTCAGCTGTTAGTTGAAGCCCTCATCCTATCCCAGCTCAATTATTGTAATGCATTGCTTGCCGGTCTCCCAGCTTGCACAATCAGACCTCTACAACTGATTTAAAACTCTGCAACCAGACTTGTAATCAACCACCCAAAAAATTATGTCACTCCATTACCCTCTCTCTCTCTCTCTCTCTCTTTCTCTCTCTATCTCTCTCCATTGGCTCCCTGTAGCTGCTGCATTCAGTGCAAGACACTGACTCTGATCCACACAACAATCTCTGGATCTGCCCCCTCTTACCTTCACTCTATAGCTCCAAAATACACTCCGACTCGTTCACTTCGCTCTAGTGATGAATGTCACCGTGGTGCTAATTCTCAATCTCACTCAGAACGATCTTCCCAACTTTGTCCGTACTCTGTCCCCACTTAGTATCTTTAAGAAACAACTGAAAACACATCTCTATCACAAGCACCTAATGTAAAAAGAAAATTAAATAATAAAAAAGGGGGGGGGATGCAGGATAGTATAATGATCGGGTTTGATAATTCTACAGTGTAGCTGTTTTTTCCTTAACGACTTGTGTGGTTCTCTCAATTGTAAGTCGCTTTGGATAAAAAAAAAGCATCTGCTCAATGACTAAATGTAAATATAAAAATAATGATTTTTCTTTAAACAAACACATTCTTGAATCAGACCTTGTTTATTTTATATAGCGTGTTGGTTACCATTTTATAAATGCAATAAGGCACATGAAGTTGTGCATTATGTGGAATAAATTGTGGGAAAGAGGTGTAACTGTACTCCGCTACAGGTGATTACCGTGATTTATTCACAAAAATGCATGTTTTCTCGTGCCTTATTGCTTTATTACGGCATCGCAGTAACATTTTCGTAATAGTAACATTATAAAATCATGAAATAAAATCTTGGTTCTCTCTGCCTGACCTGTGCAGCTGCTGTGTGAGCACAAGGCCATCATCATCCAGAAGATGGTCCGTGGGTGGTTGGCGCGGCAGTGGTACAAGCGCTCCCTGGAGGCCGTGGTGTACCTGCAGTGCTGTGTGCGGCGCATGAAAGCGAGACGCGAACTGAAGAAGCTAAAGATCGAGGCGCGGTCGGTGGAGCACTACAAGAAACTCAATATCGGCATGGAGAACAAGATCATGCAGCTGCAGCGGCGCATTGACGAGCAGGTAACGTACACTTCAGTCGCAACTACGCAACAGTCCTGCAACAGCAGCTTTATGAATGGGAGTGTGTGTTGTGCTGGTCGGTATCGTGTGGATCTGATGTAGCAGCACAACACACACTCCCACACCACCACCATGTCAATGTCACTTTAATACTGAGAATCAACCACTGCCCTAATACCTCCTTTTTGTGGTTCCTAATTATCGAGAGAACATAGAACAAGAGGGCTAACATAATAGTAACAAAATAATAATAACAAAATGTCAAGAAACAGATGGACTACAGAATGTCATTGTAGAGTTACAAAGACCATCATATAATCAGTGGAACTAAAAAATCCTACAGAATCCAATAAAATACCCATTGAGTGTATATATGAATACTGATACCCCAGTCTAATACTTGGTAGGTCCCTCATGGGCAGACCTCAGACCAACGATGGTGCATGGATCCATGAGCTTGCAGAACTGTTCCGTGCACAATGATCAATGATCACAATTCTTCCAGCAGAACGGCTCAAAGTTGCATTCTGAGGTCCACAGCATGTTGCATGGAATCCCAGATGTTATTCACAATATTATTCTGAGCCCTCCATCTGCCCAAAACAACTAAAAATGTGACTTTATTCTGGTAATCAAGTGTTCACTGGTGGTGTTGCAGAACCCAAACTCTGTACATGGCTCTGTATGTTTCTTGAGTTGGGTGTAGGCTCCTGAATCTTAAGGAGGAGGTTGCACAGTCCTCACACACTCCAGCATTAACAATGTTACTTATTTTGTCTGTATTCTGTTTGTTCTAAGTGACAAGGTTGTTGGTCCATCTCTTCCTATAGCATAAGGATAACCGTGTGCTGAACGACCGTCTTAACGGTTTGGAGAGCGCCCATGCCGTGGAGAGCGAGCGCCTGCGCAAGGAGCTGACCCGGTTACGCGGGGTGGAGGAAGAGGCCAGGAACAACGCCAACCGAGTCAGCACACTCCAGGAGGAGCTCGAGAAGATGCGCAAGGATCTGCAGAACGTCCAGAAAGAGAAGAAGACCATCGAAGACTGGGCTCAAAAGTACCAGGATGAAATGGAAAAGGTATGAGATTTGAAAAATAATCCATATCTATAAATGTTAATATCTACATTTATAGTAATTTTATAGTAATTTTATTATATTTTATTGTAACGAGGGGCGGGTACAAATAAGGACTGGATTTTTCCCGACAGGAACGGGTTTTATTACAGAGCATTTACAATACAGTTAACTTATAGCTGTAATGACCTGGTGTCGCTCGTCGAATTCCCGCTCCCATCAGGTCAATGCAATCTCTTTCCCTGCGGCATATGATGTCACCACTTATAAAGCGGCAAATGCCATCAGACAGAGCCAGGTCAGGTGTGGTAATCAATCTCGCTGATCAACACATCGACCTACCACAAGCTCATCTCTCCAGCGGTGGGCCACATTCATGCCATGCCGGTCAGCGTAGACTCTCCCATCCTCTCGCTCCAATGGCCAGGAAAAGTGTCAGGTCCACACAGTATGGCGCCTTCCGCGCCTCCCGGTTTTACGTGACTCGAAGCCTGGGTTGTGGCGTGCACCCCCACTTGGAGAACATGCCCATGCAGCCTGCAGGTGAGGTTCTCTGCCATGTGCATCTTTTTGCCATGTGCATTCGTCCCGGGTTTCGGCACCAAAATGTAAAGGGGTGGACCAGCTCCAATCGCAGTCGCTGGCAACTCGCTTGCCACGCCTCTCCGCTTTGTTCTCCGCCAGAGCCGAAGGACTGGGTCGGGGTGTTCACCCCTGCTGGAGAACATGCCTGCGAAACTTGCAGGTGACGTTCTGTGCCACGTGCATCCTCATTTGTCCCGGGTTTCGGCACCAAAATGTAATGGGGTGGACCATTAACTGTTAGATGTAATGGATGTAAATGTCGCTTGCCGAAGTCCCGCTCCCATCGGGTCCATGCACTCTTTCTCTCCGTGACTTATGATGTCACTGCTTATAAAGCTGTAAACAACATCAGATGGAGCTGCTCCAAACATGGTCGCTGGAAACTGCTTGCCCCACCCACTCTGCTTTGCTCTCCGTGAGGTAAAGTTAGGTCAGGGTGTGCACCCCCACTGGAGAACATGCCCACGCAGCTCAAAGGTGATGTTCCCTGCCACCTGCGTCCTCATTCGTCATGGGTTTCGGCACAAAAATGCACAACTGTAATAGACTGGTGTCACTTGCCAAGTCCCGTTCCCATCAAGTCAATGCAATCTCTTTCCCCGTGGCTTATGATGTCACCACTTATAAAGCGGCACATGCCATCCAACGGAGCCGGATCAGGTTTAATTCATACCTGTGTTTATTGAAAACAAAAATGCTACTAAACTGGACTTTTGCGACATAATCAAGGCTGGTTTTTAAAGTGAACGTTGATCATGTTTCTGGTTTCTCTAACAATTAAGTTTTGCTGTCTTGTGGCCAAATTACAGAATGCAGTTTATAACACATATCAAGAAATATAATGTATTGTATTATCTGGCGTACCACATTATGCTACACGTACCACAATTTAAGAACCACTGATTAAGAGAATTAGTATTTAACTTTTGAACTTTCCGAAAAGGCACTCTAACATGCCCCAAAGCAAAGTTGATGGGCCACTAAAATTAGGCCCTTGGTATGTACAGTTGTCTGGAACCTTAGAGTATTACCTCAAAATATAGATTTCTGTTTTCTGATGCCACAGAAGAATGCAGTGATGGTTCAGACACATAAGATGGAGAGGGCCATGTGTTATAGAAGGTGAGAGTAGATTGTTATCTCAGTTCCTTCCCTGAAGTAGAACTCCGATATCCCATAATGAACCCCTAGACAACCTAGAAAACTCTAGATTTACATTTATGGTGAAAGTAGATGGTTACCTCAGCTGCTTCCCTCAAATAGATCTTCGATTTCCCATAATAAACTCCTAGGCAACCCCAGAAAACTCTCTAGATGTAGATTTATGGTGAGAGTAGTTACCTCAGCTCCTTCCCTCGAATAGAACTCTGATATCCCATAATGAACTACTAGACAACCCCAGAAAACTGTAGATTTACATTTATGGTGAGAGTGATTGTTACCTCAGCTGCTTCCCTCGAATAGAACTCTGATATCCCTTAATGAACTCCTAGACAACCCCAGAAAACTCTAGATTTACATTTATGGTGAGAGTGATTGTTACCTCAGCTGCTTCCCTCAACTCCGATATCCCATAATGAACTTGTGGACAACCCCAGAAAAAACTCTAGATTCATATTTATGGTGATAGTGATTGTTACCTTAGCTCCTTCCCTCAAAGAACTCTGGTATCCCATAATGAACTAGTAGACAACCCCACCAAAAACTCTAAATTTAGATTTATGGTGAGAGTAGATAGTTACTTCAGCTCCTTTCCTCAAAAAACTCTGATATCCCATAATGAACTCCTAGACAACCCCAGAAAACTGTCTAGATTTAGATTTATGTTGAGAGTAGATTGTTATCTCAGCTTCATCCCTCAAAGAACTCCGATAACATATAATGAACTCCTAGACAACCCTAGAAAACTCTAGATTTAGATTTATGGTGAGGGTAGATAGTTACCTCAGCTACTTCCCTCAACTCTGATATCCCATAATGAACTCGTAGACAACCCTAGAAAAAACTCTAAATTCAGATTTATGGTAAGAGTAGATAGTTACCTCAGCTCCTTCCCTCAAAGAACTCTAATATCCCAAAATGAACTCCTAGACAACCCCAGAAAACTCTAGATTTAGATTTATGGTAAGAGTAGATAGTTACCTCAGCATCTTCCCTTAATAGAACTCCGATATCCCACAATGAACCCATAGACAACCCCAGAAAAAAAATCTAGATTCAGATTTATGGTGAGAGTAGATGGTTACCTCAGCATCTTCCCTTAATAGAACTCCGATATCCCATAATGAACTCCTAGGCAACCCCAGAAAACTGTCTAGATTTAGATTTATGGTGAGAGTAGATCATTACCTCAGCCTGTTCCCTCAAAGAACTCTGATATCCCATAATGAACTACTAGACAACCCCAGAAAACTCTAGATTTACATTTATGGTGAGAGTGATTGTTACCTCAGTTGCTTCCCTCAACTCCGATATCCCATAATGATTTCCTAGACAACCCCAGAAAACTGTCTAGATTTACATTTATGGTGAGAGTAGATAGTTACATCAGCTGCTTCCCTTAAAGAACTCTGATATCCCATAATGAACTCCTAGGCAACCTCGGAAAACTGTCTACATTAAGATATATGGTGAGAGTAGATGGTTACCTCAGCTGATTCCCTCAAAGAACTCCGATATCCCATAATAAACTCTTAGACAACCCCAGAAAACTCTAGTTTTACATTTATGGTGAGAGTAGGTACCTCAGCTGCTTCCCTCAACTCCGATATCCCATAATGAACTCGTAGACAACCCCAGAAAACTCTAGATTTATGGTGAGAGTAGTTACCTCAGCTGCTTCCCTCAACTCTGATATCCCATTATGAACTCCTAGAACCCCGGTAATCTCTAGATTTACATTTATGTAAACCTTAGCTGCTTTTCTCAACTCCAATATCCCCTAATAAACTCCTAGACAACTCCAGAAAACTCTAGATTCAGATTTATGGTGAGAAGATATTGTTACCTCAGCTTCTTCCCTCAAAGAACTCTTGATATCCCATAATGAAGTCTTAGACAACACGAGAAAACTCTAGATTTACATTTATGTAAACTTTAACTGCTTCCCCCAACTCAAATATCTCCTAGGCAACCTTAGAAAAGTGTCTAGATTTAGATTTATAGTTTAGAATCTTTTATTTATATAAAGCTTTTCTTTACGAGATAACGCTAAACCTGTGTTAGCCCGCGAGCTACTATTAGCATGTATGTGTTTGTGCAGATGATTTCGGACTTGAAGGAGCAGAACAGCCTGCTGAAGAATGAGAAGGACGATCTAAACCGACTGATCCAGGAACAGAGCCAGCAATGGACAGGTACTCTACCTAGATTAAACAATGTTTTTCGCTAATCCATATTTAATCCATAAGAACCATATCCCTTGTTCCTTTCACTGTGCTTTTAATCTGATGTCCCACATCTCCTCACCCCCCATTACCCAGTCTTTCGTCCCCCCTCCACCTGCCGAACCGTTAGCCTAGCTCAGCTTTTAACTTTTAGATTTCAGTCCTCCACTTTCAGACCTCCAACCTCAGTTCTCCATTCTCAGTCCTTTACTTTGACTTCACTTTTAGAACCTACTGTGACTCCCATTCTTCCCCTCTTAGGCCTTCACTAATATTCCTCCACTCTTGATCCTCCACCCTCAGTCCTCTTTCTTAGTTCTCTATCCTCAATGCCTTTACTTCACCCTTAGTCCCCAACTCCCAGTCGTCCACTCTCAGTATTCCATCCTCAGTCCTCCATTCTTATCCCTTCATTTTCAGTCCTTACTTTTTAATCCTCCACCCTCAGTCATCCACTTTTAGTGCTTCATTCTCAGTCCTTTACACTTAGAATAGAATAGAATAGAATAGAATAGAATAGAATAGAATAGAATAGAATAAAATTCAACTTTATTTATCTGTCATTGCTCATTATAAACAACGAAATGCAGTTTGCATCCATCCAGAAGTGCTTTAGCAGATATATAAATATATACATTACAAAGTGGTAATATACAAATGAATAGTAGAATATACAAATATGAATGTACAGACTATAAACAGATTATAAATATAAAATATACAGCTCTGAGCATGTACAGACTGCGAGCACATATAAGTCCATATATTATTAATGTGTGTCAATATAGTCCAGATATCAGGAGGCAGAGTTCAGGAGTGTGACAGCTGTGGAGAAAAAGCTGTTTTGGTACCTGGTGGTCTTAGTCCGTAAGCTCCTGTAGCGCCTCCCAGAGGGCAGAAGAGAAAAGAGTCCGTTTGCAGGGTGACTGGGTTCTTTGAGTATTTTTCCAGCCCTTTTCAGACACCGCTTCGTGTAGATGTCCTCTATGGCAGGAAGTGTTGATCTGGTGATGCGCTGGGCGCCCTCTGCACCACCCTCTGCAGCGCTTTCCGGTCTGACACAGAGCAGGACCCGTACCAAACTGTAATGCAGCTGGTCAAGATGCTCTCAATGGTGCAGCAGTAGAAGCTCACCAGAATGTCTGAGGACAGATGGTTCTTCCTCAGAGTCCTCAGAAAGAACAGGCGCTGATGTGTCTTCTTGACCAGATTGGAGCAGCCGGTCGTCCATGTGAGATCCTTAGAGATGTGTACACCTAGGAATTTGAAGCTGTTCACATGCTCCACTGCTGTCCCTTTGATGTGAATGGGTTGGTGCTGGTCAGCCTTCTTCCTGAAGTCCATCATGAGTTCCTTTGTTTTTTTGGCATTGAGCAGAAGGTTGTTACTGTTGCACCACTCAGCCAGCCGATTCACCTCCTCCCTATAAGCAGTCTCATCGGTGTTTTTGATGAGTCCAATCACCGTGGTGTCATCTGCAAACTTAATAATGGTATTGGAGCCATAGACAGGTTTGCAGTCGTGGGTGAAGAGAGAGTAGAGAAAGGGACTTAACACACAGCCTTGTGGAACACCTGTGTTTATGGTGATGGTAGATGAACAATGTTTATCCAACTGGACATATTGGGGTCGGTTGGTTAAGAAGTCCAGTAACCAATTGCAAATGTGGGGACTGATGCCCAAGTCTGTAAGCTTTGTGATGAGTTTTGAGGGGATGACTGTGTTAAACGCTGAACTAAAGTCTATGAACAGCATCCTGACGAAGGTGTTTTTATTGTCCAGCTGTGAGAGGACAGAGTGCAGTGCAATGAAGATTGCATCCTCTGTACTCCGGTTCTGTCGATATGCAAATTGGTGGGGGTCCAGGGTGGGAGGAAGACAAGATTTGAGTTGTGCTAGGACCAGCCGTTGGAAGCACTTTGTAATGATGGGAGTGAGGGCTACTGGGCGGTAGTCGTTCAGTCTTGATGGGTTAGAAGGGAGTTCGTACCCAACTTCCAGGCTTCCAATCCCAGTCCTCCATTCTTATTCCTCCACTCTTGGTCCTGCACCCTTACTGAGTCCTTCTTCCTCAGTGCCTTTACTTCACCCTTGGTCCCTGACTTCCAGTCTTCCACTTTCAGTCCTCCATTCATATTCCTCCACTCTTTATCCTCCACCATTAGTCTTTCACATTCAGTCCTTCATCCTCAATGCCTTCACTCATAGTCCCCAACTCCCAGTCCTCCATTTTTTCTCCACTCTTGGTCCTGCACCCTCAGTTCTCCATCCACAGTCTTCCATTCTTATTCCTCCACTCTTGGTCCTGTACCCTTATTCAGTCCTTCATCCTCAGTGCCTTTACTTCACCCTTGGTCCCTTACTTCCATTTTTCTACTCTCAGTCCTCCACTCATATTCCTCCACTCTTTATCCGCCACCCTTCCACCTTCAGTCCTCCATCCTCAATGCCTTCACTCTTAGTCTCCAACTCTTAGTCCTCCATTCTAATTTCTTATTCCTGCACCCTCAGTTCTTCATCCTCAGTCTTCCATTCTTATTTCACCACTGTTGAAATTCCACCCTCCGTCCTTCACTTTGAGTTCTCCATTATCAGTCTTTAACCTTGCCTTTACTCTTTATACCCAACTCCTATTCTTCCACTCTCAGTCCTCCATTTTTATCCCTCCATTTTCAATCATCATGTCTTCAAGTCCCCAACTCCTATTCCTCCACTCTCAATCCTCCACCCTGAGTTCTCCAATCCCATTCTTTATCCTACTTTTCACTTCCCAGCTTTCCACTAGCTTAACACCCCACTCCTCCACCAACTACATCTGCATTTCCACTCTTCTGTTTTCATTACCCCAGTCATTTTGTTCGTTCTCTTCTCTCCACTCACTTTTTTTGTTCAAGACGTACAGTACCAGCCAAAAGTTTGGCCACTCCTCCTTCTTGCTCCGTTGTCTTTTTTCTCCACCTACCATATAGATGGAATTTGTAGTTTTTTAATTCCAGACTGTTATCTCTCTGCGTTTCTGTGAGTAGAGAAGATGCAGAGGGCTTTGAAGGAGGAAACGACTCAGCTGGAGAGCGATTTAAATGAGGAGAGATCAAGGTATCAGAACCTCCTCACGGAGCACCTCCGCCTGGAGGAAAAATACGATGACCTCAAAGAGGAGATGGCTCTCAGCACAGTGAGTGTATTTACTTCTTATCAAGTTCAAGTTCAAGTTATTTATTTATATAGCACTTTTTACAACAGTACGTCGTCACAAAGCAACTTTACAGAATGAAAAGCCTTTAAACCCCCAAAGAGCAAGCCAAAGCGACAGTGGCAAGAAAAAAACTCCCTGTTATGTTTTAATTTAAGGACGAAACCTTGGGAGCCACAGTGGCAAGAAAAATCTAGTTTTTAGAAAAAAATCTTTATAAGATCAATTTTATTACAATATTGGCACATATAGGGTGCGGTAGCTCAATGGTTAGGGTGTTGGGCTGTCAATCTAAAGATTGTGGGTTCAAATCCCTGGTCTACTGAAGTTACCAATGTTCAAGTTATTTATTTATAGAGCGCTTTTTACAACAGTACATTGTCACAAAGCAGCTTTACAGAATAAAAAGCCTTTAAACCCCCAAAGAGCAAGCCAAAGAGACAGTGGCAAGATAAAACCTGTTATGTTGTTATTTTAAGGAAGAAACCTTGGGAGGATCCAGACTTAGTGTGGGACTCATCCTCCTTGAGTGGCCAGGCAGATACAACAGTGTAGGACAGCCATGTTCAGATAGTGTCGAGATCGGGTGACTATATTTAACAATTGTAAAAACTCTAACAACTGGAAAACTATATGTAAGTCCATTAAGGGCGTCCTGCAGGACCGCCAGTCCAATTAATATACAGGTTCCATCCAGTATCCGTCGTAGCCGCAGTGCTTCGGCAGAGCCATGGATGAAAATCTGACTACACCTCCAGGAAACCGGTCACACCTCAAAAGAAACAGACAAGGAAAGCAGTTAGAGCTGATAATAAAGCACAGCATTTATTAAATGAGTGATTGATTGACACAGTGCAGCATGTGACTCCGCCATCACTGACTAGAGCAGCAGAACTAAAAATGCAGATACTGCAGACTCTACATAGTTGAGATGGCTTCCCGGAACAGCATCATACCCCCCCTCCCCCCCACACACACACACACAGACACACATGCTAACCTCGAAACGCAGTTCATTAATGTCAGTACTGTACGCTCTTGGCAGACTGTACCTAAACCGGGTCACAGGAGGACCGACTCCACCCATAGCAGCAACGAAAGCACCTACAACGCAGAGTTCAACGAGAATGAGGATGGAGCTCGAGGAGCCGAGGTGAGTGCAGGATGGAGCTCTTTTAGCTAGTGTAATGTTGTGATGGCATCATGCAGCATGAGAACTTTTGAGATATAGATATATATATGTGTGTGTGTGTGTGTGTGTTTACAGGACGAAGTCAAAGATGTACCATTGGATATGGTTCTGTTCCTAAAGCTACAGAAGAAGGTTTCCGAGCTGGAACAGGAGAAACTCGGACTTCAGAATGAAATTGACTACAAAGACGAACAGTTTCAGCGAGCTAGAGCCAGAGTACAGTCACACACACTCACACACACACACACACACACACACACACACACACACACACACACAGACACACATGCATTTCATTGTTTAATTGGTAATTAGTTTAATTAGGGCATGGTAGCTTGGTGGTCACAGTGTTGGGCTACCAATCAGAAGGTTGGGGGATCAAATCCCAGGTCTACTGACGTTACCAATGTGAGTCCTGGAGCAAGACGCTTAACCCTCATTGCTCCAGGAATGCTGTGGCCAATCCTTTGCTCTGACCATCAAGATGGGATCCTTTGGGAGCGCTTTGGATAAAAGTGCCTGCTAAATGACCAAATGTAATATTAATTATCTACAAATATCAGATATCTCCAACAATCTAATGGACATACCATTATGTGTGTGTGGAGGACATAATAGTTCATTGGCTATTTGCCTATGACTATTTTTTCATAAACGAAACGCGATGACTGTGTTGTGTTCCTAAAATCCCCAATGGTGTGTCATCAGATTGGACATACAGACAGTAATCGGACTTCCGTAAAAAAATATGTCCTTCACATATTTTTAAATACTGGCACTCACGGTCCACTTCTCTGTTTTTTGGTTCGCCCATTTACTCAAAAGGCAAAACGAAGAAGTAAACTAGAGGGTAAAACGCGTCACTAGTGGAGTGCGCCATCTATTGGAAAAATGCAGGTATAGCAGGGATACGCAAGTAAGGTCTAATAGTAGAATATTCATTCATTCATTTATTATCTTCTGCCTAATCCACTACTAGTTTCGTGTTGGGGTGGGGGGTCCCCATGTCCATCCAGGGGAGAGCATATCGGGCGCTGGGTAGATACACCCAGAAGAGGGCGCCAATTTATTTTAATTAATTTATTAGCCTGCGGGATGTAATTTGCCCAACCCTACTCTAGATTGCAATGACTGCTTTGATTGAACACCTGGTTGCTGAATCATGCAAAACAAATGTTTTAGTTCTAAATGGCTCTACATTAAGCAGTTTGGCAGCAAAAAGTATTAATTTTTTATTTTTAAGCAAAGCATTTTAATAATTTTTTTTGACTTACAGGAGGGGGGGGGGGGGGGGGGGGGGGGGGGGGGGGGGGGGGGGGGGGGGGGGGGGGGGGGGGGGGGGGGGGGGGGGGGGGGGGGGGGGGGGGGGGGGGGGGGGATATATATATATATATATATATATATATATATATATATATATATATATATATATATAGTCATCCATTATCTTCCGCTTTGTCCTCTACTAGGGTCGGGGGGGGGTTCCTCATACCCATCCAGGGGAGAACGTTTCGGGTGCTAGGAAGATACACCCAGGACATAGCGCCACTCTATCACTGGGCACACACCCACTCACACACTCACACACACTGTATATGGGGCAATTTGGAGAATTCAAATGACCTTGATCCATGTTTTTGGACTGTGGGAGGAAACCGGAGAACCCGGAAGAAACCCACGCGGACACGGGGAGAACACGGAAACTCCACCCAGATTGGGATTTGAACTGGGAATCCCTAGTGCTGAGAGGCGAACGTGCTAAACACTAAGCCACCGTGCCGCCCATCAATGTATATTTAGCTCTAAATAAGATGTCTGTTCTGAATATAACATGAAATGAAATGGTGCATGTCATATTATTTTACTTCATTTCAAAACAAAACTTGCCCCCTTTTTGATCCATTGTAACAGTTCCACTTACAGTAGACTATAATCCATCTGTTTGTGGACTATGGTCCATACTACATCCATATACGATGATGATGATGATACCTTTATTAGTCCCACAATGGGATAATTTAAAATAGTGAGAAAGATCAGATGATACATTGGGAAAGGAAAAGTCAGGTGATAAAAATACCAGCCCCAGACTATGATCTTTAGGAACCAAAAAAAACATATGACAATATAGACACAGACATGGTCACGGTTTTGGACCAGCTGCCACTTAATGCGGCGCTCTAGCCTATCTTGCCAGACTGGGTAAGTAAGCAGTGAAGGCATGTTCTAATGGTCAGGATCCCAATAGTAGCACCATAGAGCGGGTATTATTTGGTTGGTGCATTATTCCTATCCCAGCAGTGTCACTGAGGTCTTTAAATGAAACTCCAGCAGCATTGATGCACTAAACCCCCATCACCACCTTAGTGTCACTGCAGAACTGACAATAAACAATCCATCCATCAAACCATTATCTTCTGCTTTATCTTATATTAGGGTCGCGGGGGGGGTTCCCCATGCCCATCCAGGGGGGAACGTTTTAGGTGCTGGGCAGATACACCCAGGACAGGGTGCCAGTCATCACTGGGCACACACTAACTCACATAGACATGCACACATACACACTCTATATGGGGCAATTTGAAGAACTTAATTGAATTGATCCATGTTTTTGGACTGTGGGAGGAAACCGGAGAACCCAGAGGAAACCCATTTGGACACGGGGAGAACATGAAAACTCCACCCAGATGGGAATACGAATCGAGAATTCCTAGCGCTGAGAGGCAAACGTGCTAACTACTAAGCCACCGTGCTGCCCGAATAAACAATCCACCTCCCAAATTATATTCCGTGATGGTCCTGACCAAGTGAGAACAGAGAACCAACAGGAGACTCACAAAAACAGAAAACAGATCCACTACAGTCTGTAATTGTAAAACTATAAGCCACTAAATACATTTCCAATAAGTCTTCTTTTATTTACTTCATGACGCATTCGAAAGTCTTTTTGACATATCGTCGTTCAACAGCGTCAGGAACTGGAGTCGGAGAACAAGAAGCTCAAGCACGATCTGAATGAGATGCGCCAGTCTTTGGCTGGAAAAGACGGAGGAAGCTCGGCCTACAAGGTGCTGATGGAGCAGCTACATGCCTCCAACGAAGAGCTGGAGGTTCGTAAGGAGGAGGTGCTAATCCTCCGCTCTCAACTTGTCAGCCAGAAAGAAGCCATGCAGCACAAGGTGAGGTTGACCGTGGCTGCAGGTGCTTCACGTTGCTACGTTCTAACCCGAGTTTAGGCTTTTAACATGTTTTTGTCTCCTTTGCTTCTTTCTGCCTTTGCTTTTCATATGAAGGATGAGAAGGTAATGCGATGTGATGCAGCTGTTGCGTTGTGTGGTCACTTCTGTGATGGGAGGTTTGGGACTAATTACTGTTTGTGTTGGTTGCTTAGGAGACCATGACTGAGCTTTTGCACCATATGGAGGACTTGCACAAGCTCACCGATGCTAAAGAGCTCTCACAGGCTTATGTGGGCCTAAAGGAAACCAACAGGTACATCATGCACCACACCATTATACCCTTACCGTATCCTTACTGTACTCACTGGGATAAAAACACTAACACTAACATATACTAAGTATGAACCACTCCCACAGTCCAAAAACATGGATCAAGTCAATTGAGTTCTCCAAATTGCACCATATAGAGTGTGTATGTGTTTGTGTCTGTGTGAGTGAGTGTGTGCCCAGTGATAGATTGGCGTCCTGTCGTTGGCGTATCTGCCCAGAGCCCGAAACGTTCTTCCCTGGATGGGCATGGAATATATATATATACATATACTTGCAATGTTTCCCAAATGCAAGTGTAAGAGAATTTCTATACCTACAGTATATATTATATATATGTACTGTATGTATGTATGTATATATATATATATATATATATATATATATATATATATATATATATATATATATATATATATATATATATATATATATATACACACACACACACATATGGGCAGCACGGTAGCTTAGTGGTTAGCCTCTAAGCGCTTAGCACGTTCGCCTCTAAGCGCTAGGGATTCCCGGTTCAAATCCCCATCTGGGTGGAGTTTCCATGTTCTCCCCGTGTCTGTGTGGGTTTCCTCCGGGTTCTCCGGTTTTCCTCCCACAGTCCAAAAACATGGATCAAGTCAATTGAATTCTCAAAAATTGCCCCATATAGAGTGTGTGTCTGTGTGAGTGAATGTTGCCCAGCGATGGATTGGCGCCCTGTCCTGGGTGTATCTGCCCAGCGCCTGAAACGTTCTCCCCTGGATGGGCATGGGGAACCCTATACAGGTCCTATAAGAATTATGCCCTTCCATCAATCTATTATCTCCCACTTAATACCTATACTAAAGGTTCTTCATGGTTATCCTATGGAGAACGTATTTGGTGCTGGACAGGGCATCAATCTATCACACACACACTCACTCACACACACCATACACAATACTGTATAGGGACCATTTAGAGAAGCCAAGTCAAAAACTCCACCTTGATTCAGATTGGAACCTGGATCCCCAGCACCGAGAGGCGGAGGTGCTAAGCACTAAGCCACCGTACATTTATTATATAGATAAATTACAAAATCACATTGTGAATTGCTTTTCTGAAACTAATAACAGTCTATCCATCCATTATCTTCCGCTTTATCCTCTGGGTCGCGGGGGGGGTTCTCCATGCCAATCCAGGGGAGAACGTTTCGGGCACTGGGCAGATACACCCAGGACAGGGCGCCAATGCAGCACTGGGCACACACTCACTCACACAGACACACACTATATGGGACAATTTGGAGAATTCAGTTGAACTTGATGCATGTTTTTGGACTGTGGGAGGAAACCAGAGAACCCGGAGGAAACCCATGTGGACACGGGGAGAACATGGAAACTCCACCCAGATTGGGTACAGAACCGGGAATCCCTAGCGCTGAGAGACAAACGTGCTAACCACTAAGACACTGTGCCGCCCTAAAACAAGTCTAAAAAATGCTAATTCTTTTATAAAATCAATAGAAAGTTTGGTCACGCCCTTTTTGCTCCATTTTTTTTCTCCACCTACCATATAGACGGACTTTGTAGTTTTACAATTACAGACTGTAGTACATCTGTTTTCTTTTTTTTTTGTTAGTCCTTTGTTGGTTCTCTGTTCTCTATTGGTCAGGACCATCACAGAATATAATTTGGGTGGTGGATTATTGTCAGTTCTGCAGTGACACTGATGTGGTGAGGGGTTTTTAGTGCAGCAGTGCTGCTGGAGTTTCATTTTAACACCTTAGTGACACTGCTGGGATAGGAATAATGCACCAACCACATAATACCTTCTCTGTGGCGCTACTATTGGGGTTCTGACTATTAGAACAGAGTAAAGGGGATGTACACAGTATGTACTGTAGTCCACAAACGATGATGATAATATGGACAATAAGTGGAGCAGAAAGGAGATGTGGAGGAATTTTAGCCAAACAAATACACAGGAGTCAATGTATGTAATCAGCCAAGTAACATCTCAACAAGGTTACATGCTTTTTGTAACTATTTGCTTATCTTCCGCTTTATCCTATATTAGGGACGCGGGGGGGTTCCTCATGCCCATCCAGGGGAGAACATTTCAGGTGCTGGGCAGATACACCCAGGACAGGGCACCAATCTATTGCTGGGCACACACACACACTCACACAGACACAAACACACTCTATTTGGTGCAATTTGGAAAATTCAATTGACCTGGATCCATGTTTTTGGACTGTGGGAGGAAACCGGAGAACCTGAAGGAAACACGTGGAGAACATGGAAACTCCTCCCAGAATGGGATTCGAACCGGGAATCCCTAGCACTCAGAGGCGAACGTGCTAACCATCAAACCACCGTGCCGTCACGTTAATTTCATAATTAACTACAATTTTTGCACGCTCGGCAGTTTTCTCATACTACTGTGGAGATTTTTTTTGCAGTGTGCAGTTCTGGACTTGAGAAGATCAACGTGGTGCAAGTGACTCGGAATGTGTGAATGAATGAGTGAGTGCGCATGTAGCATTTTTATATGTGTTTCTGTCCCATGTAGATCCCCCAAGTTTCTGCGAAAGCCACTGGCAGTGAACGAGTTGCTGACTAAGCTGAGGTAAAGCGAAGGGAGGAGAAGAGAGGGAGATAGAGAGACATAGGTGATGCATGGCTAGCGGGATTAACAAGTTTAAGACGGGTTCTGTTCCGACCAGACAGCTTCTGCTGGGTTCTCAGTAGAACTAACCTGCATGAAGGAAACCAAGGATTCGTAGTTTGAAAATGTGCATTTTAGAAGGGAAATGGAGGTGAGGTGCAGAAAGGACATGGCTTCTCTTATAAAAGCTGAATGGATGAGTATGGCCAGATCGCCGTGGCGCGAGGGGGGGGGGCGGAGTCGCCATTGATGGACTTTAATTACGGTTATCGAGTTCACCTGACATGGCTCCGCCTTATGAGTGGGCGTTCTTTCAAAAGCGTAAAGATCAGACATCACGGAGAGAGGGAGGGTGACCGATCATGAGCTGGTTGGATGGTGGACATGGCACCTGTGCATAAGAATGATCCTGTAAAAGCCCAGTGTTTGTCAAGTCGGCAATAAAGCCTGGGGTCGAATACTCTGTCCGGTCCTCATTCCCTGGAGTGGATGAAAACCCATGTCACCTGTGAGCTGCACAGGCATGTTCTCCAGCGGGGGTGCACGCCCCGTCCCAGGCTCTCGGCACTAGTGTCACAGGGTGGATGGGAATGAGGACCGGAGAAGGGATTGCACCTCAACAGGAACAGCTTTATTGTTGACACGAACACACGTTCTTACAAAACCAGGAACATCAGACACCAAGGAGAGAGGGAGGGTGACCGATCATGAGCTGGTGGGATGGTGAACACGGCACCTGTGCATAAGAATAATACTGTAAAAGCCTCATTCCCTGAAGTGGATGAGGACCCATGTGGCAGAGAAGGTCATCTGTGAGCTGCACAGGCATGTTCTCCAGCGGGGGTGCACGCCCCGTCCCAGGCTCTCGGCACTAGTGTCACGGGGTGGACGGGAATGAGGACCGGAGACGGGATTGCACCTCAACAGGAACAGCTTTATTGTTGACACGAACACACGTTCTTTCAAAACCAGGAACATCAGACACCAAGGAGAGAGGGAGGGTGACCGATCATGAGCTGGTTGGATGGTGGACATGGCACCTGTGCATAAGAATGATCCTGTAAAAGCCCAAGTCGGCAATAAAGCCTGGGGTCGAATACTCTGTCCGGTCCTCATTCCCTGGAGTGGATGAGGACCCATGTGGCAGAGAAGGTCACCTGTGAGCTGCACAGGCATGTTCTCCAGCGGGAGTGCACGCCCCGTCCCAGGCTCTCGGCACTAGTGTCACGGGGTGGACGGGAATGAGGACCGGAGACGGGATTGTGCCGCAACAGGAACAGATTTATTGCCGACACGAACACGCCTACACACACACACACACATACACTGTGCTTTTACAGTACACACATATGTAGACGTTCCGTGTCCACCGTCCCACCAGTCCCGTCGCATGTTGGCGTGTATGGAAAACTCTCCCTCCAGCGGCATGTGTCAAGACCGCTTATAAAGACACACGGTCAACAGAGGGAGCCACGCCAGGAGCGCAATTCAAAGACCCTGATCTACGTCTACATGTGCGTGGACTATAAAAGCCTGGTGTATGTATATAGGCATGTTTGTGTCGGCAATAAAGCTGTTCCTGTTGCGGTTCCACATGCCAGGGGAGAACATTTTGAACGCTGGGCAGATACACCTAGAACAGGGCACCAAGCTATTTGGGCACACACTATATGGAGCAATTTAGAGCATTCAATTTACCTTGAATCCATGTTTTTGGAATGAGGAAGGAAACCCATGGACATGGGGAGAACATGGAAACTCCACCAAGATTGGGATTCAAACCTGGATCCCCAGCACTGAGATGCGAATGTGCTAACTACGTACTGCCCCAATACTAGTACATTAGTATTATTATATTAGTGTTTCAATAATGAGGCTCATGTGTGTGCAGACTGCGCTGGGACTTGCTTTCAGTTTGAAGTGCATGGGCGTATGCAGCTTGGTTTGTGGTTTGAGCAGCAGTAGAACGTATGGGAAGAAGAGCTTTGCTTTGAAAACTCTTAAGATTTCGTACAAGGAAACAGCATGAGCATGAGAAGCTAACACTATTAACCACAACCGCTAACGCGTCTCATTTACTGGGTAAATGTTCATAAAGTTATATATAGATATATACTGTAGGTAGCAACTGAGAGCTGGATTGGAATGGCTGGACAACTGGGATCTCCAAGATAGACAGACAAAACAACACCAACACAACACCACACCACAAAAACAACAAACACAACACAGATGTCACCCATGAAGATTCTCCCATAAAAATGACCACAACAATGAACACCACAAACTCAACACAACACAACCACAAACACCAACACCACCATACACACAACACAATACAATCACAACACAACCACAAACACAACATAACCACAACACAACACAACACAAACCACCAACACAACACCACCAACACAACAACACCTACACATTACCTCCAACACAACACAAACCATAATCACCAACACAACACAAACCACAAACACCAACACAACAAAAACCAACACAACACAAGCCACAAATACAAACCACTAACATAATACAAACCACAAACACCAACACAACACAAACCACAAATGCAAACCACTAACATAATACAAACCGCAAACACCAACACAAACCACAAATACAAACCACTAACACAATACAAACCACAAACACGCCCACAACACAAACCACAAATACAAACCACTAACACAATACAAACCACAAACACCACCACAACACAAACCACAAACACCAACACAACACAAACCACAAATACAAACCACTAACACAATAAAAACCACAAACACCACCACAACACAAACCACAAATTCCACCACAACACAAACTAAAAACACCAACATAAAACACAAACACAGACGTCACCCATGTAGATACTCCCATAGAAATGATTGGAGTGATATTATTTCTATAAAAGTGCAATCTGTCTGTAAATTGACCCTGGCTCCAGTTTGGAAGTTTGAAAATTGGCCTCATTCATTCCTATGGAATTTTTTAATTTTCAAACTTAATTTTATTAAAAATTATAATTATAATTATAAATGTAATAAACTCCAAAAATACATAGCATAGGTCACATCATCATTTCTTACGTAATGATTTCTTAAGCCCTTTAATAATAAGCTGTCTACACAGTCCGGAGTAGAGCAGTCACATAATAGAGGGCTTGAAGAACAACAAATGAACAAGGCCGAGATTCAAACTGCTGCATGTTTTGAGCTACAGTCATGAAACTCCAGAAGCTTTGGCAAAAAAAAATCCAAATTTGCAGACAGATTGCACTTTTTATCATTATTTATCACTTTGAATATCGCTCCGTTCATTCCTATGGGAGAATCTACATGGGTGATGTTATCCTATCTCTAAGTTAGAGGTAATTCTTTTTTTTTCCTCCGAACAAGCCTCTGTAAAATCCTTATACTTTTACCTAGAAATACCAGGTTACTTTTAAATAGGACGGATTTTTGTCCTTTCTAACGAGGTCATATCTCATAACGATTAAAGTTTTAGTTTTCGAGCCATGGGGGTTAGTTTAGCAGGAGGGACTGAAATTACTCCATAGACTCCAATGTAATTATTTTTTTTTATTTGTTCCGCGTTTTCAAATCATCATAACTCTGTAATTTCTGACTCTATCTGCATCCTTTTACAGCATCCTCTTTCACACAGCGTCTTTGCTGAAGCTATAGGTGAAATTTTCCGAGTGATGAGCATATGTTTGGAAATAGGCAGAAACTACTTTCTCTACAGAGAAGCAGGTATTAACAGACAATGGGGGCTGTGTCTGACACACACATCCAACATCCGATCAAGATTATTGGGTGTGGCCAAGTGACGGCATAAGCACAGTGTTCTGTATGTTTCAGCTTACACAGAGCACAGAAACTCTGGAGTATCAGGGCAACTTTTACTGCCTCTTTCTCAGCATTTTAACCCCTTCATGGGCCCAGCATTTCAAGCCCTCTCTGTAGTTCCATCAGGAAATACAAATATAGTAATTTATTGCTGTGATGTGATAAGTTAAGCAGTCTGTTGGCCTGTTGGATGAACATGTCAGTGGAGCAGGCCTGGGACAACAGTAAACAGAAAACAGCCTTTATGCCTGATGATGGCGTCTTGCAATGGGTTATTCAGTAAAGGGACGGTGGTAAACCAGTGTTAGGAGCAGCCAATGCTCATTGATGCATATGTAGAGTGAAGTCTGGAGTGTGTTTTCTGATCCAACAGTGAGACTGCAGACTGCTGGAGACATTAACGCTGGTTCTGCTAGAACAGTTTCAGATACACAGTGCATCACAGTTTGTTGTGGGTTAAAAAAGTGGCCTGGTACAATAAATCAGGTGGATGAAGGGGTGGATGCGCGTCATTCACCAAAAAACACATGCGCTATGGAAAAAAAGCAAGCCTTAGAGCAACATTCTGCTGGTCTGTAAGGTTGTGTCTGTCTGCATTGGTGGAAGCAGGTCTTGGTGTGCTGTATGTGCAGTGCATACTGCTGCTGCTGGACTGAAGCATGGCATGTTGGATTCCCACTGCATTTAGTTTAACACCATTTACTTTCATTTATTACTTTTTTATTGTTTATGTCTTGTAAGGAACATCACCTGCGATTATCTGTGTTCACCCTTCTTTCATTGTGTCATTTGTTTTGCCCCACCCTGTGCTTCTACCCCCTGTCGGTCAGATCTCACTTTCCTGACACACGTAAGCTGAATGAGGATGGAGAGCTGTGGCTGGTGTATGAGGGCTTAAAGGAAACCAACAGGTTACTCTCTGTGTGCGAGTGTATCTGTGTGCGGGTGTATGTGTGTGTGGGAATATGTGTGTTCAGGTGTATGTGTGTGGGGGAATATGTGTGTTTGGGTGTATCTATGTGCGAGTGTATGTGTGTGTGTGGGTGGATGTGTGTGAGTGTATGTACAGTATGTGTGTGCGGAAGTATGTGTGTGCAAGTGTTTTGGATATAAGCGTATGCTAAATGAACAAATGTAATGTAAATGTAATGTGTGTGTGCAGGAGTATATGTGTGTGGGTGTATTTGTATGCTGGAGTATGTGTGTGCAGGTGAATGTGTGTCTGAGTGTATTTATGTGTGTGCGGGTGTATGTATGTACAAGTGTATGTGTATACGACCATATATGTGTGCGCAGTTGTGTGCGCAGTTGTATGTGTGTGCAAGTGTATGTGTGTGCACGAACGTATATGTGTGTGCAAGGTTGTGTGTGCGCGCGGGAGTATGTGTGTGTAAGTGTATGTGTGGAGACTGACAGGTTTCTTTGTGTGTGCAGACGTATGTGTGTTTGAGTGTGTATGTGTGTGCGGAAGTATTTGTGTTCAAGTGTTTTGGATATAAGCGTCTGCTAATTGACCAAATATAATGTAAATGTAATGTATGTGTGCAGGAGTATGTGTGTGCGGGTGTGTGTGTATGGGTGTGCGGGTGTATGTATGTATGTGTGTGTATGAGTGTATGTACGGGGGGGGGGGGGGGGGGGGGGGGGGGGGGGGGGGGGGGGGGGGGGGGGGGGGGGGGGGGGGGGGGGGGGGGGGGGGGGGGGGGGGGGGGGGGGGGGGGGTGTGCAAGTGTTTTGGATATAAGTGTCTGCTAAATGACCAAATGTAATGTAAATGAAATATATGTGTGCAGGAGTATGTGTGTGTGAGTGTGTGTGTGTGTGTGTGTGTGTGTGTGTGTGGGTGTATGTGTGTGCGAGTGTGTGTGTGTGGGTGTATGTGTGTGCGAGTGTATGTATGTGTGTGTGTGTGAGTGTATGTACAGTATGTGTGTGCGGAAGTAAGTGTGTGCAAGCCTTTTGGATATAAGCGTCTGCTAAATGACCAAATGTAATGTAAATGAAATATATGTGTGCAGGAGTATGTGTGTGCAGGTGTATGTGTATGTGTGTGTGGGTGTATGTGTGTGCGAGTGTATGTATGTGTGTGTGTGTGTGAGTGTATGTACAGTATGTGTGTGCGGAAGTATGTGTGTGCAAGTGTTTTGGATATAAGCGTCTGCTAAATGACCAAATATAATGTAAATGTAATGTATGTGTGCAGGAGTATGTGTGTGTGGGTGTATATGTATGTGTGTGTGGGTGTATGTGTGTGCGAGTGTATGTATGTGTGTGCAGGTGTATGTGTGTGTGGAAGTATGTGTGTACAAGCGTTTTGGATATAAGCGTCTGCTAAATGACCAAATGTAATGTAAATGAAATGTATGTGTGTGCGGGTGGATGTGTTTGCGTAGGTATGTGTGTGAGTTTATGTATGTGTGTGCAGGTGGATGTGTGTGTGGGTGTGTTTCTATTAATAGTGCAAATATACATCCTATGTAAGTTTCTCTTCTTCCAACGGATATGTACTGTATGTTATCTTCTATGACTATATAGTATCTAACTGGAACTCTGTGGACTAGCCCAAACATAATAATATATAATAAATGTGTTCTTAATGAATTTTACTTTTTGGAGAATTGCTGTGAGACTTTCTGGATACACTGCTGTTACGTTCTGTCCTTCAGCTTGGCTCACACACAATCCTTTGAAGTTGATGCGATGCGCTCTGTCTTACCATTTAAGTACGACTGTGTGTGTCAACGTGTGCGTGTAGGTTGCTGGAAGGCCAGCTGCAGGCTCAGCGGCGCTCCCATGAGGCAGAGCTGGAGGCTCTCCGCGGTGAGCTGCACTGTGTGAAGGATGAGAACCAGCGGCAGCAGCAGCTTCTCACGCAGAACCTACAGCTTCCTCCTGAAGCACGTATAGAAGCCAGTCTGCAGCACGAGATCACCCGTCTTACCAATGAGAACTGGGTATGTATACACATACACACACACACACACACACACACACATAAAGCGTCAATGTGAACTGTAGGAGAAGGGCTCCACACAAAGGTTCAGGTAAGTCCAAAAGTCAGTTTATTAATTGACAAAAACTCAGTAGGCTTTGGCAAAACATCAAACATAAACGAAAGCCGCAAAAGGGTTAGCAATAAAAACGTAAGTAACATAGGAATAAGGTCAGAAGCGGCAGGTCAAAAACCCCGGGGCAAAGTCCGACCTGGAATCACTTCTGTACAGAGAACATGCACAGAGAAGCTTAAATGAACATACAGCCCGAGCAACCGACTTAAATAGTAAAACTCAACACCGGAAATGAGGACCAAGTGAACTTGGCACCCCTACAGGATGATCCAGGATAGATAAATAGATACAACGACAGACAGCCTTAAAAGTCTTGGTGCAAAAGCCCAAATAAAAGTCCCTAATGCCAAAGTGCAGGTGCTGGATTAGGAACGGTGGAGTCCACAGGATCCAATGGTGCTTGTGTCGGTTACTGTGAGCGTCCGGTCCAAAAGACCCCATTAATGGACTCGCATATAGTTTTTCAGTTGTTAGAGTTTTTCCATTTGTTAAATACGGGTCACCCGATCTTGACAAAATCTGTACATGGCTGTCCTACACTGTTGTTGCTGCCCGGCCGCTCAAGGAGGATGAGTCCCCCACTGAGTCTTGGTCCTCACAAGGTTTCTTTCTTAAAAAAAAAAGGTTCCTTCCATAACAAGGAGTTTTTTCTTGCCACTGTTGCTTCTGCTTGCTCTTTTGGGGGTTTAAAGGATTTTCATTTTGTAAAGCTGCTTTGTGACGACTTACTGTTGTAAAAAGCGCTATATTAATAAATTACTTGAACTAACACTTGATTCATGTTTAGAAGTCAGGAAAAAAAAACAAAGAAAACTCAGAAAGGCCTCGGCAAAACGTAGAAATAAACAAAAGCTGCACACCAGTTGGCATTTTTACAATAGTACATAGTCACAAAGCAGCTTTATAGTGTTATAAGCCTTTAAACCCCAAAAGAGCAAGCTAAAGAGACAGTGGCAAGAAAAAAACTGCCTGATATGTTATCTTAAGGAAGAAACCTTGTGAGGACCAAGGCTCAGTCCTCATCCTCCTTGAGCGGCCGGGCAGCATCAATGGTGTAGGACAGCCATGTATAGATTGTCTTGTGATCAGGTGACCCGTATTTAACAATTGAAAAAGTATTTAAGTTCATTGAGGGTGTCGTGCAGGACTGCCAGTCCAATAGAAATCCAGGTTCCATCCAGTAATTGTCGTAGTCAGCAGAACCATGGATGAAGAGCTGACAACACCACAAGGAAATTAGCGACACCTCAAAAGAAACCCAGTCAGAGCTAATGAAGGCTAGTATTTAAATAATAACCAGAGTTTGATTTACACAGTGCATCATGTGACTCCGGCATCACTGTCTAGAGCAGCAGAACTAAAAGATGCAGATACTGCAGACTCTACTTTATTGAGAGGGTTTCCCGGAAATGCATCATAGCAGAACAGGAACTATACCAGATGCAGCGGAGTTTGCACAAAGTAGGACCTGGACGCCAACACACTCCCAAACACTGATAAACTGGAAATGAGGAACTCTACAAGACGACGCAGGTGTTAACGATTGATAGTGTGAGAGGAAAATCTGATACACACACACACACACACACACACACACACACATACATACAGACAATGTGCTGAGGATAATAAGAAGGGTTTTATAAAAGACACAAACAATAAATTACTGTGGACAGGAGTGTTAGGTGCATGTGTCAACATCTGTCTGTGTGTGTGTGTGTCTGTGTGTGTGTGTGTGTGTGTGTGTTATCATTAATTTCAATTCACAGAGGTTTCCAATGACGAACCCAACGGTGTTCAGAATGAACGTCCTGCAAAGAATGATTGTATGTAGAGACGTGTGTGTGTGTGTTTGTGTGTGTGTGTCGCACGTATGTGTGTTTGTGTGTGTGTGTGTGCACTAATGGAGCTAGGTGTGTAATTGCACAGAAGCTGAGCTGAACTCTAACCCCACGGAGCTATTTGTGTTTTAACCCACAGCAGATTGATTTAGCACACACTTGTTTATTCATTCACTCCCTGTTTCTCTCTCGCTCTCTCTCTCTCTCCCTCTCTCTCTCTCTATCTCTATGTCTGTCTCTTTGTATGTCTCTCTCTCTTTTACTCTCTCTCTCTCTCTTGCAGTAATGAATCTAAATTTCTTTGTACCACTTACCAGCGTACTGTTCCTTATAAACCAAGTGACATTTGATCAAAATGTGTGTGTGTGTGTGTGTGTGTGTGTGTGTGTGTGTGTGTGTGTGTGTGTGTGTGCGCGCGCGCGTGCGTGTGTGTGTGTGTGTGGACAGGATCTTATGGAGCAGTTGGAGAAACAGGACAGGACCGTCCGCAAGCTAAAGAAACAGCTGAAATTGTTTGCCAAGAAGATGAACACCCAGGAAGGTGCATCAATCCCCTCTTACATTTAACCATCTTAAGTATTGTCCTTGTTCATCTTAACCATGTTGAGTCCCTCACCACCTCCATAAACCTCCTCTTTCACCTTCTTCCCCCTACCTGAAGGTGTCGTCCTAAGCATCGTTAGTCCAATATAAATCCTCCCCACCCCCGTACCACACTACAGTACAGTAACGGGTACGGGTATGAGATTCACTATTTTAGAATTATTGTTCTTTTAAAAAACACATGCTCGCTGGAGAATATCCCTGCAGCTTGTGGCCAATCTCTCTCTCTCTCTCTCTCTCTCTCTCTCTCTCTCTCTTTCTGCGGCATGTGCTGTTCCTGATTATAAAGGGTGCACATGTTCATCAGGTGGAGCTGCGTCAGGTGTGTTAATAATCTATAATTAAAGTCCATCGCAGACGGCACCGCTGTGGTCCCCCGTATCCAGATGTGCTTGGGGGATGTAGTTGAGGGTGGAGTTTCCATGTTCTCCCTGTGTCCGCGTGGGTTTCCTCCGGGTTCTTCGGTTTCATCCCACAGTCCAAAAACATGGCTCAAGTCAATTGAGTTCTCCAAATTGCCCCATATAGAGTGTGTCTGTGTGAGTGAATGTGTGCCCAGCGATAGGTTGGCGCTCTGTCCTGGGTGTATCTTCCCAGCGCCCGAAACGTTCTCCCCTGCACAGGCATGAAACCCCCCCCCCCCACGACCCTAATATAGTGCACATTCAGCACTATACACAGTGTGAGGGTTTTGATCAGATGGACAAGTGATGCTGCGACAGCGATTTTACTGATTGTTAGTACCTGCTTTGTAACTTTGTGTGTGTGTGTGTGTGCGTGTGTGTGTGTGTGTGAAGGTGGTCAGGTGGAGAATGTCTTTCAGATGGTGGATGAGCCGATCCGTCCGGTCAACATCCCACGTAAAGAAAAAGATTTTCAGGGAATGTTGGAGTACAAGAAAGAGGACGAACTCAAACTGGTCAAAAACCTCATTCTAGGTACAACACACACACACACACACACACACACACACACACACACAGACACACACTCATACACTCATCTCATCTTATGATCTTCTGCTGAATCCTCCACTAGGATCATGGGGAGGGTTCTCCATGCCCATTCAGAGGAGAATGTTGGTGCTGGGCTCTAATCCATCACTGAGCACACACACGCTATATGGGGGCAATTCAGAGGAGCCACTTCACCTTGAATCCATGTTTTTGATCCACTTAGATCAGGATTCGAACCTAAATCCCCAGCACTGATGTGGAAGTGCAACCACTAAGCCCCCTTGATTGATTGATTGTTGATTTTATTCACACACACACACACGCACACACACACCTTATCTCATCTTATTATCTTCTGCTGAATTCTCCACTAGGATCGTGGGTAGGGTTCTCCATGCCCATCCAGGGGAGAATGTTTGGGTGCTGGGCAGATACACCCAGGACAGGATGCCAATCTATCACTCGGCACACACACAGATGCTATATAGGGGCAATTCAGAGGAGCCAATTCCCCTTGAATCCATGTTTTTGATCCACTCAGATCAGGATTTGAACCTGGATCCCCAGCACTGAGGTGGATGTGCAACCACTAAGGCTTCTTGATTTTATTTACACACACACACACCCACACACACACTGTTATATTTCATTTTCTTATTCTATCGTGTGTGTGTGTGTGTGTGTGTGTGTGTGTGTGTGTGTGTGTGTGTGTGTGTGTGTGTGGGTTCAGAGTTAAAACTCCGAGATGTGACTGCAAATCTGATTCCCGGCTTGCCCGCGTACGTCCTCTTCATGTGTTTACGCCACGCTGACTACGTCAACGATGACCAGAAAGTCCGAGCTCTACTTACGTCCATCATCAACAGCATCAAGAAGATTCTGAAAGTATGTGTACACACACGCGCACACACACACACACACGATGCCTTATCGCATATTCTAAAAACACCGTCTGAGTTTGATTATTAACTTTTATGAATGCCTATATATATTAAAACAGGCTTATGATTGGTAAAATAAAACCCTGTGCTGCTCTCTTGCCACAAATGTCATTAATGATTTATTTATATATTGTTTTTATTTTTTTGGGGTAGAAAAGGGGCGATGATTTCGAAACCGTCTCATTCTGGTTGGCGAATACCTGTCGTTTTCTCCATTGCCTGAAACAATACAGTGGAGATGAGGTACACCCACACACACACACATATACATATATAGCGTATATTAAGAGTTTTTTAGAATCTTATATTTTACATATACATCCCTTACTTTCTTTCACTTGGTAATCACTCACTTATGATTTTAATCTCTCCTCCGTCGTCTCTCCACCCTACCGCTTCGTCCCTCTGTATTATTTTCTCTCTCCAACTTTCTCGCTCCTCCAGCAATTCATGAAGTTTAACTCAGTGAAGCAGAATGATCACTGCTTGTCCAACTTCGACCTGGCGGAGTATCGACAGGTTCTCAGTGATTTGGCCATTCAGATCTATCAGCAGCTCATTAAGTGTATGGAGAACATACTGCAGCCCATGATCGGTTAGTATACACACACACACACACACACACACAAACACACACACACACAAACACTGAAAATAGTCTCTATGTATATGTATGTACATATATATATATTCCCAGCGATAGGTTGGCATCCTGTCCTGGGTGTATCTGCCCAGCGCCCGAAACGTTCTCCCCTGGATGGGCATGGGGAACCCCCCGCGACCCCAATAGAGGATAACGCGGAAGATAATTAATGAATGAATATATATATATATATATATAATCATCTTCCACTTAATCCTCTACTGGGGTTGTGGGGGGGTGGCATCCAGGGGAGAACGTTTCGGGCGCTGGTCAGATACACCCAGGACAGGGTGCTAATCTATCACTGGGCACACACTCACTCACACAAACACACTCTATATGGGGCAATTTGGAGAATTCATTTGACCTTGATCCATGTTTTTGGACTGTGGGAGGAAACCAGAGAACCCATAGAAAACCCACGTGGACACTCATGCGAGGAGAACATGGAAACTCCACTCAGATTGGGATTCGAACCAGGAATCATTAGCGCTGAGAGGTGAACGTGCTAACCACCAAGCCACCGTGCCGCCCACATTGTATAATATATATATATATATATATATATATAAAGGCGGCACGGTGGCTTAGTGGTTAGCACGTTCGCCTCTCAGCGCTAGGGATTCCCGGTTCGAATCCCCATCTGGGTGGAGTTTCCATGTTCTCCCCGTGTCTGCGTGGGTTTCCTCCGGGTTCTCCGGTTTCCTCCCACAGTCCAAAAACATGGATCAAGTTAATTGAATTCTCAAAAATTGCCCTGTTTAGAGTGTGTCTGTGTGAGTGAGTGTGTGCCTAGCGATGGATTGGCGCCCTGTCCTGGGTCTATCTGGCCAGTGCCCGAGATGAAAAATAGTCTCTATGTATATGTATGTACATATATATATATATTCCCAGCGATAGGTTGGTGTCCTGTCCTGGGTGTATCTGCCCTGCGCCCGAAACGTTCTCCCCTGGATGGGCATGGGGAACCCCACCGCGACCCTAATAGAGGATAAGCGGAAGATAATGAATGAATGAATATATATATATATATATGCAGAGATAAGTATTTGGTTCTTCTAGCAAACCAGACTTAATACTTGGTAACGCTTGGCAACTTGGAGTTTCAGCTCCCTTTATAAAGTTTCTATGGGATTACGCTCTGGAGACTGGCCAGGCCACCCCATGAACTTGATGTGCTTATTTCTAAGCCTCCTTTGTTGAATTGGCTGTATGTTTTGGGTCATTGTCGTGATGGAAGACCCACGTCTTTGGGTCTTGGCCCTTAGGTTGGCACTTAGGATTTTATGGTACAAGGCTCCATCCATTCTCCCACTGAACTAACAAAATCAGCAAGGGGTCAAATAATTATTTTCTCTGCTGTATGTTAAATCATATGTAATCAAAGTGGCAGTGTGGATTTGTATATGGAGCACACACACATATACACACTTCTACCCATGTTAATAATTATGGACTAAAAAATGGTATCAGAAATCTGTTTTGTGATTTAATCTGCGTAACACATAAGCACGATTGAGCGAATTCATTGTTTCTTAGTGATGAAACTGGCTTTATTTTAATAATGGTTCCTTGTTGTGCGCAGCACGGTGGCTTAGTGGTTAGCACGTTCGTCTTTTAGCACTAGGGATTCCCGGTTCGAATCCCAATCTGGGTGGAGTTTCCATGTTCTCCCTGTGTCTGCGTGGGTTTCCTCTGGGTTCTCCGGTTTCCTCCCACAGTCCAAAAACTTGGATCAAGTCAATTGATTTCTCCAAATTGCCCCATATAGAGTGTGTCTGTTTGAGTGTGTGCCCAGCGATAAATTGCGCCCTGTCCTGGGTGTATCTGGCCAGCGCCCGAGACGTTCTCCCGTGGATGGGCATGGGGCACCCCCCCACGACCCAATTAGAGGATAAAGCGGAAGATAATGGACGAATGGATGGTTGTGCATTGGTTAAAGGTTTCCAATGGTATTTACTTCAAGAGAAGTAATTCTACTGCTTTACCAGCAGATGTCAGCAGTGCAATGCACATAGTAGGCTAGTGGTGCATTTGAGTATGAGTTTTAATTTGGGGAGGACAGGTGATTTCCCATTGGATCATCATATTACAACGTCATATAAGCTGTTTAAGCCATTTTAGGAGTTTGGTAGGTTGGTTTTGTTTGCTTTCTATAAAGCCGTTATTCATAATGCATTATAAGTGTGTTTATAAAGCTTTATTAAAGTATTCATAACAGTTGTTTTTAGCAATTGTTAATGTACATAGATGTTTATAATCATAGTCATAAATTGTGGTAACACTTTCTATGAATCCAGTATTCATAATGCATTATAAGTGCATTTATAAAGCTTTATAAAGTATTTATAACGCAAACAGACTGATTTCTTCCTTGTTGCTGTGTGTGTTTAGTGTCAGGGATGCTGGAACATGAGACCATCCAGGGCGTGTCCGGGGCAAAGCCGACAGGTCTGAGGAAGAGGACGTCCAGCGTCGCCGACGAAGGCTTCACCCTAGACCTGATCATCCGCCAGCTCAGCTCCTTTCACAACATCATGTGTCAGCACGGCAACGACCCGGAGCTCATCAAGCAGGTCGTCAAGCAACAGTTCTACATCATCGGCGCAGTCACACTCAACAACCTACTGCTCTGCAAGGACATGTGTTCCTGGAGCAAGGGGATGCAGATCAGGTAAATAATCCTAATCCGTAATAAACCCGGTATGCAGATCAGGTGGTTGATTATTGAATGAGTGAATGAGGATAGTGGTCTAACAGTGTGTGTGTGTGTGTGTTACAGGTATAATGTGAGTCAGTTGGAGGAGTGGTTGAGGGAGAAGAACCTGATGGTGTCTGGAGCAAAGGAATCTTTGGAGCCTCTAATTCAGGCTGCTCAATTGCTGCAGGTCAAGAAGAAGACGGACGAAGATGCCGAGGCCATTTGCTCCATGTGTAACTCTCTCAGTACCGCTCAGGTACCGCAAATCTATCCACCTGTACACTAAACTGTACCTGAAATGTTCACTATTTTAAGATAAGAAAAGATAATCTTTTATTGGTCCCACAAGTTGAAAAGATACATCTAACATACACTATATTGCCAAAAGTATTTGCTCAAATGATCAGAATCAGGTGTTTAATCACTTCCATGGCCACAGGTGAGTAAAACCAAGCATTTTAGCATGCGGGGTGTTTTTATAAGTTCGACCCGCTGCCGGAGGAAACGAGGGAAGCGTGGTTCTTAAAACAAAATCAAAGTTTATTATCTTCCACGTTGGAGTAAAGGGGAAACAACCCCAACAACGAATATGTCCACAGTCAGTAATAATAAGGTGCTGACGTCACCAGGCGTGGCGGCTCTCATCCGAGCTGGTGAGGGAGCAGCGAGGAACGCTGAGGAGGCGGGGCGAAAGAGCCGGAATCCCCGAAATCTCTTACGTCACACGAGGTTAGCGTTCCTAGAAAGAGGTAGCGAATCAGCGCGGTGAATGCGAGTAGCGCCGCGAGGAGAGAGTGCGTTGAGTAAGGACGCACTCGGGGGGGGGGGGGGGGGGGGGGGGGGGGGGGGGGGGGGGGGGGGGGGGGGGGGGGGGGGGGGGGGGGGGGGGGGGGGGGGGGGGGGGGGGGGGGGGGGGGTGGAGCGGAGAGAGGAGAAGCGGGGCGTGTATGTGTGGAAGTGGGTGTGTGTGGAGCGGAGAGAGGAGAAGCGGGGCGTGTATGTGTGGAAGTGGGTGTGTGTGGAGCGGAGAGAGGAGAAGCGGGGCGTGTATGTGTGACAGAATGGGTGGCTCTCAGGAACTCAGTGAATTCAACTGTGGAACACTAATAGGGTTCCACCTGTGCAACAAATCCAGTGGGGGGGGTTCTCCATGCCCATCCAGGGGAGAACGTTTCGGGCGCTGGGCAGATACACCAAGGACAGGGCGCCAATCTATCGCTGGGCACACACATACTCACTCACTCACTCACACTCTATATGGGGCAATTTGGAGAACTCAATTGACTTGATCCATGTTTTTAGATTGTGGGAGGAAACCGGAGAACCCGGAGGAAACCCCGCGGACACGGGGAGAACATGGAAATTCCACCCAGATTGGGATTCGAACCGGGGATCCCTAGCGCTGAGAGGAGAATGTGCTAACCACTAAGCCACCCGGTCATGAAATTTCCTCGCTCCTAAATGTTCCACACATTATGAAAAAATTAACGTATTTGGAAACGACAGCAACTCAGCCACCAAGTGGTAGACCACGTAAACTGACAAAGCGGGGTCAGTGGATGCTGATGTGCATTGGTGCGAAGAGGTCAACTTTCTGCAGAGTCATCACTACAGAACTCCAAATGTCATGTGACGCATGTCAGATGAGCTCAAGAACAGTGTGCAGAGAGCTTCATGGAATGGGTTTCATGGTCGAGCAGCAGCATCCAAGCCATACATCTCAAAGCGCCAGATGCAGTGGTGTAAAGCACGCCACTACTGAACTCTAGAGCAGTGGAGATGCATTCTCTGGAGTGACGAATTGTTCTTCTCCATCTGGCGATCTGATTGATGAATCTGGGTTTAGCGGTTGCCTGGAGAACAGTACTTGTCTGGCTGCATTGTGTTTATCCTCTACTAGCGTCGCAGTGGGTTCCCCATGCCCATCCAGGGGAGAACGTCTTGGGCGCTTAGCAGACACCCAGGACAGGGCCCCAATACATTGCTGGGCACACACTCACTATATAGAGGCAATTAACATCTAGTTAAAGGAGAGTCAATCACCTAATACAGTTAAACACATCATGCTAGAATGCCATAAATACGTGAAGCAAAGACAAGTGCACACGCCCAGAGTGGGGTCAGCAAATGCTGATGGGCATTGGTGCGAAGACATCACCAACTTTCTGAGTCAATCACTACAGAACTTCAAACATTATGTGACCTTCAGATGAGCTCAAGAACAGAATGCAGAGACCTTCATGAATGGGTTTCATGCTCGAGCAGCTGCATCCAAGCCATACATCACCAAGTGCAATGCAAAGCATCAGATGCAGTGGTCTAAAGCACGCCGCCACGTGACTCTAGAACAGTGGAGACATGTTCTCTGGAATCACGCTTCTCCGTCTGGCAATCTGATGGATGAGTCTGGGTTTGGGGGTTGCCAGGAGAATGGTACTTGTCTGGCTGCATTGTGTCGAGTGTCAAGTTTGGTGGAGGGGGGTTTATGGTGTGGGGTTGTTTTTTCAGGAGCTGGGCTTGGCCTCTTAGTTCCAGTGAAAGTAACTCTGAATGTCTCAGCATACCAAGACATTTTGGACAATTCCACGCTCCCAACTTCGTGGAACAGTTTGGAGCCGGCCCCTTCCTCTTCCAACATGACTGAACCAGAGCACCCAGCAAGCATCCCAATACATCGCTGGGCACACACTCACTATATAGAGGCAATTAACACTTAGTTAAAGGAGAGTCAATCACATCATTCTAGAATGCCATAAATACGTGAAGCAAAGGCAAGTGCACACATCTAGAACCATGAAAGAAATATTTACACAAGACGCCTTCTTGATGGCAATAGGGTGAACAATTTGTTACTAAGATGCCTGAGATTCTTTACAATTTTTCTTGGCTCAAACCATTCAAACCTGAATCTCCATCAATTTTCTTTTATTATTATGGTTTTATTGTCCTACATTTTATTGTTCTACATGATCTCGAATGGCATCAGTCGTGTTTTCCTTTTACACTACCTCTCGAACCCTAAATCTCTCTCCACAGCTTCCTGTATCACTCCGTAATGGTATCTCTTGTCTGTCTCTTACTTTCTTCCATATCTTCTATATTTCTTCCAAAGGATGCGGTTGCTCAGTGGTTAGGGCGTTGGGCTGTCAATCTGAAGGTTGGGTGTTTAAATCCCAGGTCCACTGCAGTTACCAATGTGGGTGCTTGAGCAAGACCCTTAACCCTCATTGCTCCAAGGATGCTGTGATTAACCTTGGGCTCACCTTGTAGGTCGCTTTGGATAAAAGCATCTGCTAAATGACCAAATGTAAAATGTGGGTGTGGTAGCTCAGTGGTTAGGGTGTTGGATTATCAATCTAAAGGTTGGGGGTTCAAATCCCAGGTCCACTAATGTTACCAATGTGTGTCCTTGAGCAAGACCCTTAACCCTCATTGCTCCTGGGATGCTGTGGCCAACCATGTGCTTGCTTTGTATCTCTCACATCATGCTTATTGTTTGCCTTTTTCTGTCGCTGTCTTTGAGGCTCGTACCGTGTTTTTCACTCTGCTTCTCGTTTTCTCCCGAACAGATCGTGAAGGTGTTGAACTTGTACACACCAGTCAATGCATTTGAGGAGCGAGTGTCTGTGACGTTCATAAGAACCATACAGGTGAGAAGACTTCCATACTCACGTACCTCTATTTACATTGTTGTATGGAAAGGATGTTAAATACAGTGCCAAAGTTTGGACACGCCCACTTTTTGCTCCACCTGTTGTCTATATTATCACTCCCACTTACCGTAGAGATAGAAGTAACGGTTTCTGACCCATTAACCGTAATTAAAGTCCATCAATGAAGGCTTTGCTTTCTCTCGCCCCGCCACGGCGATCCGGCCACATTGCCCCACAAGCAGTTGCTGGATCCCCGTATCCAGACATGTTTTCGTGGGGGGTGGGGTCATCTCTCCAGCAGTAGGTGTACAAAAAAATGCATGCCATCCCAGTCAGTATAGGTTCTTCAGTCCTCCCATGCAAAAGTGGCAGGACCCATGCAGTACGCCTTCCCGCTTTCCGAAAGCCTGGGTCGGGGCATTTACTCCCGCTGTAGAACATGCCCACACAGGTCACAAGTAATGTTCTTGGACCGCATGTGTCCTCACCTTTTGGCGCCAATTGTAAAGGGGGGTGGAAGGAATGAGGACCGGAGACAGGATTTGACCCAACGAACAGGTTTTATTTTTGACACGACAAGTGTAAATTTAAAAACACTGGGGTTTTACAGCATAATTCTTCCACACGCGATCCTGCTACATTGCCCCATGAGCGGTTGCTATATCCCCGTATCCAGACATGTTCACGTGGGGGGTGCAGTCATCTCTCCAGCAGTGGGCGTACAAAAAACGTATGCCATCCCGGTCAGCATGGGCTTTTCAGGCCTTCCGTGCCGACGTGCCACCCAAAAATGGCAGGTCCCAGTCATTATGGCGGTAGGTGCCTTCCACACCTTCCTGCATTCGCAGGAACCTTCGCTTACCCCGCCGACTTCTCTTTGCACTTTGTGATGCCGAAATCCTGGGTTGGGTCATGCAACTCCACTGGAGAACATGCCCACGTAGCTCGCAGGTGACATTCTTGGACCGCATCCGTCCTCACTCCTACCGGATTTCGGCGCCAATTATAATGAGGGGTGGAAGCAATGAGGACCAGAGAAAGAATTTGACCTCAACGAACAGGACAAGCATACATTTAAAAACACCGGGCTTTTACTTTCCCGTACGCGTGCCGTGTCCACCGTCCCGCCCCAGGTGCAATCAATAACCATAATTAAAGTCCATCACTGATGGCACTCCTACAGCAATGGACTTTGTAGTTTTACTTTGTAGTTTCTAGTAACCGTAGTCCATCTGTTTGTGGACTTTATGGTACATACTGTGCTACAGTGGTGGGCCGTGCATTTCACACCTAGGCCTTTAGTAATTCTCCACCTGAATTAATCCACCTTAGGTGACGCCGTCGACAATGGATTTTCACTAGAAATAATTAACCCAGCTGACGCAGCTCCGACTGATGAACGTGTGCGCCCTTTATAAGTGAAAACATCACACATTTACCCACAAGCTGCAGGAACGTGAGGGTATGGTGGATCCATTGGCCAGGACGTTTTAATGAAATTAAAAGAACCTGTTTTTGGTCCTCATTCGCATCCACCTCGTTACCATCGTTACACAGGTATAAAATATCACCAACAATAACCTTATAAAACTATCTTTTTAGTTGAGTTGTATTTCCGTAATAAGTTTTAATTGGCTAAAAATGTCTGCTCATCAAAAGTACTGTCCAGTCAGAGGGCATGAATATGCTGCCCTAACTTGCGCCTGCTAGAAGGGCCTTGGTGTCGCTAACTCAAAATCTGATTGATTGAAGCAACGGATTAATCGGGACTTACTTACTGCTACCCAGCCTTCAAAATTCAAGTTCAAGTAATTTATTAATATAGCGATTTTTACAATAACTCTTTGTTGTCACAAAGCATCTTTACAGTACAATAAAGTATCTTACAATTGAAAAACTATATGAGTTCACTGAGGGCGTCCTGCAGGACTGCCAGTCCAATAAAAATCCAGGTTTCATCCAGTAATTGTCATAGCTGCAGTGCTTCAGCAGAACCATGGATGAAGATCTGAGGACACCTCCAGGAAATTAGCAACAGCTCAAAAGAAACAAGCAATAAAAGCAGTTAGAGCTGATAAAGGCCAGTAATTAAGTCATAAGTTCTAGTTCAAGTAATTTATATATAGAGTGCTTTTTTTAAATAGTACATCATCACAAAGCAGCTTTACCAAGTTAAAAGCCTTTAAACCCCCAAAGAGCAAGCCGAAGCGACAGTGGCAAGAAAAAAACTCCCTGTTATGTTGTTATTTTGAGGGAGAAACCTTGTGAGGACCAAGACTCATGGGGGAGTGGGGGACTCATCCTCCTTGATCAGCTGGGCAGCATCAACAGTGTAGGACAGTCATGTACAGATTCTGTGATGATCAGGTGACCTGTATTTAACAATTGAAAACTATATAAGTCCATTAAGGGGGTCCTGCAGGACTGCCAGTCCAATTAATATCAAGGTTCTATCAAATATTCGTCGTAGCCACAGTGCTTCGGCAGAGCCATGGATGAAGATCTGACTACACCTTTAGGAAACCGGTCAAACCTCATAAGAAACAGACAAGAAAAGCAGTTAGAGTTAATAATAAAGCACAGCATTTAATTAATAAGTAATTTATTAACACAGTGCAGCATGTGACTCCGGCATCACTGACTAGAGCAGCAGAACTAAAAGAGGCAGGTACTGCAGACTCTACATAGTTGGGAGGGTTCCCTGGAATTCCCTGGCATCATTTCAGCGCCACACCCCCCATTAATGATAAGGTGGGTGAAGAGGTGAAATGCCAGCACAGACTGATCCCAGATAACCAACCCAACACCGCCAAGCCTAAGATCAAACCTTTATCTAAAGGGAATTAATTAAACACAAGATTAAATAAATGTGTTTTTAATTTATTTTTAAAGATAAGTAATGATTAGGGATCATGAACAGGAACTGCACCAGAGTTTGATTGACACAGTGCATCATGTGACTCCAGCATCACTGACTAGAGCTGCAGAACTAAAAGGGGCAGATACTGCAGACTCTAGTTATTTGAGAGGGTTCTCTGGAACAGCATCATTTTGGTGCCACACCCAGATTGAAGGCTATGGGCGAATAATTTCACTCTGGCAACCAATGGTGCTGAAATGTGATTGGTTAAGTGCTTTAATAGAAAAGTATTAATAGAATTTTTTTAATAGAAAAACATCTGGAAGTGGCGCAACTTGGGGTAAAGGCTATGAAAGCAAGCCATCAGGGCATTTTGAATAAATTAATTCAATATTCAAGGTATTTAAGGACAAAATGTTACTGGACTGGCAGTCCCGCAGGCTGCCCTTGATGGACTTATAGAATTATAAAGAGGAATCTGTACATGGCTGTTCTACACTGTTGATGCTGCCCGGCCGCTCAAGGAGGATGAGTCCCCCACTGAGTCTTGGTCCTCCCAAGGTTTCTTCTTTAAAATAACAACATAACAGGGAGTTAATAACAGGATCTTTGGGGATTGAAAGGCTTATAACACTGTAATGTTATTTTGTGACCATGTGTTATTGTAAAAAGCGCTTAATAAATATATTACTTGAACTTAAATTCATTCATTCATTATCTCCCGCTTATTCTCTATTAGGGTCGGGGTGGGGTTCCCCATGCCCATCCAGGGGAGAATGTCTCGGGCGCTGGGCAGATAGACCCAGGACAGGGCGCCAATCCATCGCTGGGCACACACTCACTCACACAGACACACACTATATGGGGCAATTTTGAGAATTCAATTAACTTGTTCCATGTTTTTGGACTGTGGGAGGAAACCGGAGAACCCGGAGGAAACCCACGCAGACTGAACTTAAATTACTTGAAAAAATAATTACCATCAGTTGTGATTCAGATATTTTTAGACCTTCAGAGGAGGCCCAGTCGACCCTCTTCTGTGTTGAAGTCCTTTACTCTGTTCTAATGGTCAGAACCCCAATAGTAGCACCACAGAACAGGTATTATTTGGTCGGTGCATTATTCTCATTGTCTCTGAGGTGTTTAAATGAAACTCCAGCAGCACTGCTGCACTAAAACCCCCTCACCACATCAGTGTCACTGCATAACTGACAATGAACCACCACCTAAATTATATTCTGTCATGGTTATGTCCAATAGTGAACAGAGAACCAACAGGGGTACTACATTCTGTAATTGTCAAACTACAAAGTCCATCATGTGGTAGGTGGGGCAAATAGACAATGGAGCAAGAAGGGGGCGTGTCCAAACTTTTGTCCGGTACTGTATTTATTGATAGTTTATTATTTAGTGAGTGATCTATAATGCTGCTCAGATCAATACCAAGTTCTCTTTCTCTGCATCAGAATCGTCTAAGGGACCGTAAGGAATCTCCTCAGCTTCTCCTCGACACCAAGATGATCTATCCCGTCACATTTCCCTTTAATCCCTCCCCACTCACCCTGGACACCATCCAGATTCCCAACAGCCTCAACCTCGCCTTCCTGACTCCGGTCTAGACCCCGCGACCGCTCCCGCACGGCTCACCTCACCTCACGCAAGGGGAAAGATACAGACTTTATATCACACGCCTACACTCCCATTGTCCCATTGAATACTGATTCCACCGCTTCCCTTCATCCAGCTCAAGCCAAGCGCGACCACGTGATGGGTTGGCGATGGGAACGCATCATATCGGTAAAGAAAAAAGGGGCTTTATAAAGTCACAGTGCTCACGTCTTTCTGCCGGTATACTCCTCTATTTCCATTCCAGCTGTACAGAGTGAATAGATATTTAAGATTAATGCATAACGCCGAGAGTTTTATTTATTGCTCTAGCTTTAGCTCGTCCGACGGGGTGGTTTCAGGGTTTCGATACGGTCAGGACCGCGGAGAAATAAAACATGTAGGTGAATATTTACATCCACATCTGAAGCATAACGTAGTCACTAAGGAAATTTACTGTCTCTGTGATGTAGGCGTTTTTCGTTAATAGGCCTGTAGTATGAACTGACTAACTCGTAGTATCTCATGTGACGACGACAATGAGGCTGATGCTGCTGATGGTAGCAGCCCTGTTCTGCAGGTAAACCCCCCATCCGCTGTATTTTATATACATCTCAGCCTTCGGTGCAATCCCACACGGGTGATGCGACCGAGGGAAGTCCCTCTCCGTGATCCTGCATTAAGCTTTCAGATTGGCTTAAGTAATCAGGCTGAGCAGTGACCCGATTCGAAGAACCAAATGACGTATACCGTATTCATGCCAGCACAATCATACTAAATGTGTCTTGTGCTAAACTCTAAACTCCATCACTTAAGCGTTTAGAGTTTTTCGAATTAATAAAATTGAAATCCTCTTACTAACAAATAGATGGAACGGTTTGTTCGTACGCGGTTTTTTTCTATGTGCCAGCATTCACTCCATGATCCAGGAGTCTTGATTCGTCGTCACTTACCGTTCGTTTGGTATCCTTGGGGGTCGTCTTGTGTATCGATTAATATCTATGGGGTTTCGCTGGATCTCATTGTATGAAACACTGAATGTTTAAATGTTAGGTATCAGTATTTTTTTCTGCACTCATGCTAATAAAGCCTTACTTTGAAATGGAAGAATCCGATCGTTCGCATCTCTTTCTTTGGGGATACCCATGGCTTTGACCTTTCGTTTTGTGGTATTATTGCTATGTTATATGTTTCATGTTTTGTTACTGACGGCACGGTGGCTTAGTGGTTAGCACGTTTGCCTCTCAGTGCTAGGGAGCGCTATTCCCGGTTCGAATCCCCATCTGGGTGGAGTTTTCATTTTCTCCCCGTGTCTACGTGGGTTTCCTCCGGGTTCTACGGTTTCCTCCCACAGTCCAAAAACATGAATCAAGTCAATTGAGTTCTCCAAATTGCCCCATATAGAGTGTGTCTGTGTGAGTGAGTGTGTGCCCAGTGATAGATTGGCGCCCTGTCCTGGGTGTATCTGGCCGTCCGACGCGTTCTCCCCTGGATGGGCATGGGGAACCCCCCCAGCGACACTTATATAGGATATAGTGGAAGATAATGGATGGATGTTTTGTTACTCCAATTCAGATTGATGACTGAAGGGTTTGCATCATTTCATTTACAGGCGCGTCATTAGACCTGGGCTTTCAGGGCTTTTTGCTCCAGAGGTTTTATTATTAGCCCAGGATCAAATGAGACGAGCTTACGTTGCAGCCTCTCCTCCAGCAGCGCGACCATACGATGGAGTCACCGTCAGCTGTTTGTGCTTTCAAGCTCTGTGTGTGTGTGAGTGTGTGTGTGAGAGGGAGACATATTTTTCGCCAGTATCGGGAGTAAAGTTACCGTAATAACTGTATGTTGGCTGAAGGCGCAAACTGTCTCATCCGTGACGGACTCGTAAAACAGATTCATGCTTTTCTGCCGAAGCTCAGGTTCCTTTATTCAAAAATTTTCAGCCAAATCCATCATTTATTAGAACTGAATGTGCTCTCCACTGCTGACAGACATATTTCATATGTAATTAAATTTTATTTAATATTATTAATAAAGGCGGCACGGTGGCTTAGTGGTTAGCACATTCGCCTCTCAGCGCTGGGGATTCCCGGTTCGAATCCCCATCTGGGTGGAGTTTCCATGTTCTCCCCGTGTCTGCGTGGGTTTCCTCCGGGTTCTCCGGTTTCCTCCCACAGTCCAAAAACATGGATCAAGTTAATTGAATTCTCAAAATTGCCCTATTTAGAGTGTGTCTGTGTGAGTGAGTGTGTGCCCAGTGATGGATTGGCGCCCTGTCCTGGGTCTATCTGCCCAGCGCCCGAGACGTTCTCCCCTGGATGGGCATGGGGAACCCCACCGCGACCCTAATAGAGGATAAGCGGGAGATAATGAATGAATGAATTACTAATAAATGGCTTAGTGATTGGCATGTTCTCTTCTCAGCGCTAGGGATTCCCAGTTCTAATCCCCATCTGGGTGGAGTTTCCATGTTTTCCCCGTGTCCGTGTGGGTTTCCTCCGGGTTCTCCGGTTTCTTCTCACAGTCTAAAAACATGGATCAAGTCAATTGAGTTCTCCAAATTGCCCCATGTAGAGTGTGTTTGTCTGTGTGAGTGAGTATGTGTCCAGCGATAGATTGGCACCCTGTCCTGGGTGTATCTGCCCAGTGCCCGAAACTTTCTCCCCTGGATGGGCATGGAGGCCCCCCCCCCCCCTTACGACCATAATATAGGATAGAGCGGAAGATAATTGATGGATGGATAACTAATAAATCATCAAACAAAATAAATGTAACAACAGTTTAAAAAATGGATAACTACAGTCATGAAAGGGCACTTTTTAAAGAGGACAGAGGGGGAATAAGGGATGTTTCTAAACCCTAAAAATGCCCCTGCCTACAACTTTGAACATTTATTTATTTTTTTATTTATATATTTTGATGCAAACAACAAATAGCACAAAATAACTGAAAACCTACATTTACATTTTGTCATTTAGACGCTTAAATCCAACTAAGAGACAAACACATCAGAAGTTATGGAAAAACCAGCTACACTGTATCACAATCAGATGCTTGTGAAGGAGATGTGTTTTCAGTTGTTTCTTAAAGATGTTAAGTTACTGCCTTACGGACAGATGGTTCCACCATTTAGCAGTGGTGAACGCAACAGAGTGAGAATTAGCACCACGGTGAGGTGGAATCACCAGGCGACATTCATCACTAAAGTGAAGTGAACGAATCAGAGTGTAGACTATCGCCTCAGCGCTGGGGATACAGGTTGGAATCGCAATCTGCGTGAAGTTTCCATGTTCTCCCCATGTCCGCATGGGATTCCTCCAGATGCTCTGATTTTCTTCCACATTCCAGAAAAAAACATGGATTTAAGGTAAATTGGCGGCTCAACAGGGCGACACGGTGGCTCAGTGGTTAGCATGCTCTCCTCTCTGCGCTAGGGATTCCCGGTTTGAATCCCAATCTGGGTGGAGTTTCCATGTTCTCCCTGTGTCTGCATGGGTTTCCTCCGGGTTCTTCGGTTTTCTCCCACAGTCCAAAAACATGGCTCAAGGTCAATAGAATTCTCCAAATTGCCCCATATAGAGTGTGTCTGTGTGCATGTCTGTGCGAGTGAGTGTGTGCCCAGTGATAGATTGCCACCCTGCCCTGGGTGTATCTGTCCAGCGCCCGAAACGTTCTCCCCTGGATGGGCATGGGGAACCCCCCCCCCGTGACCCTAATAGAGGATAATGCGGAAGATAATGGATGGGTGGATGGCTGCTCAACATTGGATTACCTCTATATAGTGTGAGTGTGAGCTGAGTGTCCAGCTATTGGCGCCCTGTCCTGGGTGCCCGGCGCCCAAAGCATTCTTCCATAAATGGGAACGGGAAGGTCCTACAACCCTAGTAAAGGATTAAGCAGAAGATAATAAAATTGGGTTAATGGAGTTATTTGAACATTTATGGTAATGGAGGGATGGTAGAAAGGTAAGGACGAGGATGCTAGAGGGGTGGAGATAGATAAAAGCGTCAAGCTGCTTGTGTGCAAGTTGAGTTGTGTGTTTTAAGGTTTTTCTATCAACATGGAAACCATGCAGGTTGTAGCTCAAGTGAGAAAGCCCAGCAGTGTCTCTTCTTCCTGCTAAGGCTGAGGCAGGCACATCGCCAACCTCCCATCCTCACCACATTCTACAGAGGAACCACTGCGAGAGTTCTGAGCAGCTGCATCTCCACCTAGTTCGGGAACTGCACCGCATCTGAGCACAAGTCCCTGCAGCGGGTAATGAGAACAGCTGAGAAGATCATCGGTGTCTCTCTGCCCTCCATCACAGACATTTACACCCCACGCCAAAAAGATATCGAAGCATCCAGGCCCTCACATCCAGACTGTGCAAAAGTTTCTTTCCCCGGGCCATCAGACTCCTGACCAATCAGAGTCAGGTATGAACAATTTGCACTCAAATTGAACTCCACATGTGGGAATGACAAATAAAATAGGGATGCGGGGGGGGGGGGGGTTCCCCATGTCCATCCAGGGGAGAAGATTTCGGGTGCTGTGCAGATACACCAAGGACAGGATGCCAATCTATCACTGGGCACACACTCACTCACACCCAATATATGGGGCAATTTAGAGCATTCAATTTACCTTTAATCTATGTTTTTGGACTGTGGGAGGAAACCCATGCGGACAGGGGAGAACGGAGCACTTTTATGAGAAGTTGCTCATTTTCTGGTTTAATTAGGGACATTTGATCCCAATCCAATGTGGGTTTTCCGGCTTTTTCCTCCGGATTCTCAGGTTTTGTCCCACAGTCCAAAAACATGGATTTAATGTAATTTGGATGCTCCGAATTGCCCCTATATAGTGTAGGTGTGTCTATGTGATGAAAAGCCAGATGAAATGTTTTTAGTGTCTGGAGTGTAAAACGTTTTAAAGCATAACGAACCTTTCCAATAAAATTGAATATCATGGAAAGGTTGAGTGGACTTGGTGGTTAGCACATATGCCTCTCAGCGCTAGGGATTCCTGGTTCGAATTCCCATCTGGGTGGAGTTTCCATGTTCTCCCCGTGTTCGCGTGGGTTTCCTCTGGGTTCTCCGGTTTTCTCCCACTGTCCAAAAACATGGAAGACCCTAATATAGGATAAAGCGGAAGATGAATGAATAATGGATGGATGGATGGAAAGGTTGAGTAATTTCCATAATTCCATTCAAAAAGTTAAACTTTCATAGATTATAGATTCAAGGCCCACAATTGAAACCATTTGAAGTGTTTATTTGTTTATTTTTACATCATTTAGGCTTCCAGCTCATAAAACCCAGATGTTCTGAGAAATCAGCTCAAATTTAGCAGATCATGAATGTTCTAAACAGAGTGTGACACACTAATCATCTACTAAACTATAGAGGTGAGGAACAGAACCCAAACTGCTTAAGATCCAGTGTAAAATCTCTAGTCAGTCAGGATTTGGGGTGCAATGTCCGGTGCAGGGGTTGGAAACTCTGCTTTCTTAAATCCAAAGTCAGCGCAACAGTCTAGCAGAATGTTCTAGAGGACTTTATGATTCATTCTGCTGAGGATCTGTATGGAGATGCAGAGTTCATCTTCCAGAAGGACCTGACCCCTGCCCATGCCGCCAGAAGCACCTGGTTTGATGCCCATGCCATCACAGTGCTTGACTAACAAGCCAAATCACCGGACCTAAACCCCATTGAGAATCTATGGGGCATTCTCAAGACAAAAAGTAGGGGTACTAGACCCAATAACAAAGAAGATCTGACGGTAAGCATCAAGGAAATCTGGGCTTCCATAACTCCCAGGCAATGCCACAGGCTGATATTCTTAATGCCACATTGCATTGAAGCAGTGATTTAAGCAAAGGGATTCATAACCAAGTATTAAAGATTGACATATCGTTTTACCATATTTTAATCGATTTGATGTGATCCAATTTTTTTTTCAGTAAAAACTAAGAAGCAGTTTGGGCTGATTTCTTCACAGTATTAATATTTTTTTTATTTCGTGGGTTTTATGAGCGAGAAGCCCAAATTATGTAAAAATAAACAAATAAATACTTGAAATTGTTTGAATCGTGGAACCTGAATCTTTAATATATGAAAGTTTAACAAAAAGTTAAATCATTTCTGTAATTCTATTCAAAAAATTACAGAAATTATTCAACTTTTTTATGATATACCAATTTTTTAGGAGAGGGTCTGTAATTAGGGTGACCACATTCCAATTCAACAGATGTGGGACAAAGACTATGTTTGTGTGGGACAATTTGCACCAATGCACTATATGTATATATATATATATATATATATATATATAGGCAGCATGGTGGCTTAGTGGTTAGCACGTTCGCCTCTCAGCGCTAGGGATTCCCGGTTCGAATCCCCATCTGGGTGGAGTATCCATGTTCTTCCCGTGTCTGCGTGGATTTCCGTGTCTGCGTGGGTTCTCCGGTTTCCTCCCACAGTCCAAAAACATGGATCAAGTCAATTGAATTCTCAAAAAATTGCCCCATATAGAATGTGTTTGTGTGAGTGAGTGTGTGCCCGGCGATGGATTGGCGCCCTGTCCTGGGTCTATCTGCCCAGTGCCCGAGACATTCTTCCCTGGATGGGCAACCCTAACAGAGGATAAAGCGGGGGATAATGAATAAATGAATATATATATATATATATATATATATATATATATATACGTGTGTGTGTGTATATATATATATATATATATACACACACACATATATTGGTTGACATTCAAACAGCCCGCCTCTCCCCAATAACAGACAGCACAGCCATCCATTGTCGGATTATAAAACACACCTAAAAACTGGAGTCTGACTTTCAACAACAATGCGGGACAACGTCTCAATTTGCAGGACACGTGAAAAGTAACGAAATTGCGTGACTTTCTGGTGACATCTGGTCACCCTATCTGTAGTGCGGGTGGCACGGTGGCTTAGTGGTTAGCACGTTTACCTCTTAGCCCTAGGGATTCCTGGTTTGAATCCCAACCTGGGTGGAGTTTCCATGCTCTGCCTGTGTCTGCATGGGTTTCCTCCGGGTTCTCTGGTTTCCTCCCACATTCCAAAAACATGGCTCGAGGTGAATTAAATTCAGAAAATTGCCCCATGTAGAATTTGTCTCTGTGTGAGTGATTGTGTGCCCAGCGATAGATTGGCGCCCTGACCTGGGTGTGTCCCTGTCCCCCCCGACCCGACCCTAGTAGAGGATAAAGCGGAAAATAATAGATGGATGGATGGGTCTGTAATACTTTGTGATGCAGGTCAGGTGCCTACATGCCTTGCAGTAATGACGGCGTGGGAGATTGGCTGATATTTAAAGCAGTAATACCTCTGCAGGGTTAAATCTATGGTAAGAAGCTTAGTACGTCCGTCTTATCAGTTCAGTCTGCTGACAACCTCTTGCGCTTACAAGGTAGGAGATTTACACCACATTGAACGTATGTGTGTTGTGTGATAGTGGAAATTTAAGGGTAAGAAAATAATTAAAAAGGTATTGAAAATAATTAAAAATCTATATATTTAATTAAAAAATGTCTAAATACAGTAAAAAAAATGCTATCATGCTTGGCTATGGATTTCCTTTGGGCTGAGAAAACTCATTCTAATGTGTACTAGCAATCTCTTTTCAAATCGATTCCCAGAATCAGAATCAGAAACTTTATTTTGCCAAGTACATGGTGTAAAAGAATAAAAAAGCAAGATGAAAATACATAAAGATAGAATAAACAATAAGAACATAATGAGAATAATGCACCGACCAAATACCTGCTCTGTGGTGCTACTATTGGGGTTCTGACCGTTTAAACAGATTAAAGGGAAGTACACCGTATGTACTGTAATTTTACAACTACAGACTGTACTTTTCGGATTCCTAAACTGTGCTAATTTAGGAGCATAGTCTTGGGATGTTTATTATAATAATAATAACAATAATAATAATAATAATAATAATTATTATTATTATTATTATTATTATTATTATTATTATTATTATTATTATTATTATTATCCGTCCATCCATCCATTATCTTCCGCTTTATCTTCTACTAGGGTTATGGTGGGGTTCCCCATGCCCATCCAGGGGAGAAGATTTTAGGCGCTGGGCAGATACTGGGCACACACACACTCAAACACACACACTCTATATGGGGCAATTTGGAAAATTCAATTGACTTGATCCATGTTTTTGGACTGTGGGAGGAAACCGGTGAACCCTGAGGAAACCCTCCTGTTATTGTTCATCGTCGATGACAACACATGATTTAATTTAGAAATTACTAATTAAATAACTAATTGGGCGGCACGGTGGCTTAGTGGTTAGCACGTTTTCCTCTCAGCACTAGGGATCCCCGGTTCGAATCCCCATCTGGGTGGAGTTTACATGTTCTCCCTGTGTCCGCGTGGGTTTCCGCCGGGTTCTCCGGTTTCCTCCCACAGTCCAAAAACATGGATCAAGTCAATTGAGTTCACCAAACTGCCCCATATAGAATGTGTTTGTGTGAGTGAGTGTGTGCCCAGTGATAGATTGGTGCCCTGGGTGTGGGTGTATCTCCCCAGCGCCTGAAACGTTCTCTCCTGGATGGGCATGGGGACCCCCCCGCGACCCTAGTAGAGGATAAAGTGGAAAGATAAAAGATAGATGTATTATAATCAGTGTTAGTGGTTAGCATGTTCGCCTCTCAGCACTGGGGATCCACCTTCAAATCCTGATCTGGGTGGAGTTTCCATATTCTCCCCATGTCAGCGTGGGTTCTCCTGTTTCCACCCAAAATCCAAATTCATGGGTTCAAGGTTAATTGGCTGCACTAAATTGCCTCTTGTAAATGCCTCCATTAAAGTGTGTGTCTGTGTGTTTGAGTGTTTTCCTGGCACCCTTTTCTGTTTTTTTTTTGTTTTTTTTTTGGCCAAGCAGCCAAAATATTTTTCCCTGGATGGGAAAATCAGAATCGAGTCCCGAGAACCAAGTCCCTAGAACAGGATTAAGCAGAAGATTCATTAAATAGATGATTCATTTGACTCAGATTAGGTTCATGTTATGCCTTATAAATGTATAGCGCTTGTATTTTTCTCTTGTTCTTCACAGACGCCGTTCAAACCTCCGTCGGGATGTGTGACCAGACATTTGTGGCCGTTACCTTCGGCCCATGTGACAGCTGCTCGGAGAAAAAGCCTCTGATGAACATCTACCTTCAAAATGAACCTGTTAACTACTGTTCACTGTGTGTGGAGATGGTATGACAACCTCAAGCACACACACACACACACACACACACACACATATATATATATATATATATATATATATATATATATATATATATATATATATATATATATATATATATATATATATATATATATATATATATATATATATAGTATGGGGGGCAGCACGGTGGCCTCTCAGCACTAGGGATTCCCGGATCGAATCCCCATCTGGGTGGAGTTTCCATGTTCTCCCCGTGTCTGCGTAGGTTTCCTCCGGGTTCTCCGGTTTCCTCCCACAGTCCAAAAACATGGATCAAGTTAATTGAATTCTCAAAATTGCCCCATTTAGAGTGTGTCTGTGTGAGTGAGTGTGTGCCCAGCGATGGATTGGTGCCCTGTCCTGGGTCTATCTGCCCAGCGCCCGAGACATTCTCCCCTGGATGGGCATGGGGAACCCCACCGCAACCCTAATAGAGGATAAAGCAGAAGATAATGAATGAATGAATGAATATAGTATGGGGTACATGGCTCCTTACTACGGGCCATTCAGTCCCTGTATTTGCGCTTGGTTCGCATGGCCGGCAGTAAGTCGGACTGGTTTCCAGTGAGGGTTGGACTCCGTCAGGGCTGTCCTTTGTCACCGGTTTTGTTCATAATTTATATGGACAGAATTTCTAGGCGCAG